>JAVIAB010000024.1:49889221-50424221 GCA_032433765.1 Megaustenia siamemsis
AGACAGAAAGGATTTTTTTCTATCGGGGGTGAAAAAAAAATCCTGAGTCTCACACGTCGTGGCGACTGCTTGACCAAGCGGCCGTTATCCCTCTGGTTCTATCGTTGCCCCCCGTCATACACCAGCAATGGCACTATGTGACGTAAAGATAGTTTATTTTAGTTAGATCAAGCCTTAGTGTCAGTACGTTAGAGGTTCCCAGTTGTGACACTAAACTAGATGGAGTTAGATTTGAATTAATTTGTTTCCTTGCTATTTTTGATTAATATACCGGAGAAGACGAAGCGGTATATTTTGTTCTAACCTTTGCTAGTAAATCTGTAACAAAGATTTAAAAAAATTTTCTTTGGCTTATTGACTCAGCCATACGGCGGGCAATGTTTGTTTCATGTTCTTCCGTCTTTTTGCTTTACCGATCTGTCTTTCAGCGACGATGGGAGATATGTATGAGCTCTTTTGCTTTTCTGTTAGCTTCTGCTGTTATGTTACCTAGTGTTTCTAATATTCCATCAATCATTTTCTCGATTCTTGGGTCTTGTGTTTTCACATCGTTTATCGAACGCTATTTGTGTTATATTTTGGTATCTCTGTCTTATCATGTGGGCAGACCATTTTTTTCTGTTTATTCTTGATGTATTCAATCGTAGAAATTTTCCTAGCTTTTCCCTCAGTTCTGCATTTCTGATATCACCTCTTAGATTGTTTTTTTTTGGTCATGCATCTAACACATGTCATTTTTGTAGTTATTTTTTCTCTCGTTGTTCTTGAGTCTAGCGTCCCGGTCTAGCATTGGTAGCGCAACTGGAATGAAGATTTGAATTTAGAGCAAATCTCTTCCTTGCTGACCATGCTAGAAATGTATCTCCAAAACACTCGTTTGTATTTTCAGCTGTTTAGTGTTGGCTATGATTAGTATTCCTGTCAGTCTAGCATATGTACTGAAGTTTCCATAAAATACATCAATGATATATATATATAAAAACTAAACAAAATAAAAAAAATATCCAACGATCAATCAAAGCAATAATAACATTATTATAATGCAGAAACATCAATTATTTTTACATTTAAATACTATTACAAATAATTCTAAACTATCTTATATTTTTTTATAATATTTCTCAACGTATTTATTATAATTATTATAGCAGCAATTTATTTAAATTTATTGCAATATAATTGTTTTATTTCGTCTGCTTGAGGAATTGTTAATGAATCCCACTTTGTCTGCCCTTTCGTTTTCATTTTATAATTTCCTGACTGTCAACAATGGCATGTAACTAGTAATAACTAACTTTTTCTGTTTTCAAAAGAGATCGGTGAAATAACCAAATTAGGACTTTTGTAACATTTTGGCCAAAAGGTTAAGTCTCTTCATCCAAGCGTGTACGCACTCAAATTATTTCACTTGCAAATTGTTACCAGACAAGTATAATTGGAAAATTTTTTATTACGATATAATTCTTGGTACATTTATGATATGCCATGCCAGTTTGGCAGTTACATGTCACACTTATCGCTGCGAGACTTACAAGTTGGGCTTTTAAATTTTCCTTTAATGGAGTCTGAATGGTTAAAAACTGATAAGGATATATAGCACAGAAAATGGATGGAGAAATAATTACAGAAAATACTTCCTTATTTTCTAACATAACACAATTTTCTGGAAAGGAATTTTCGTTTGAGAAACTGGCTTAAGATATACTTGGTAGACTAGATTTCAGAAATACTAAAACATTGAGTTTTTTGCGGGTCATCATCATTGCACTCCGAACATGTCCATAGGTGCTCAGATCTGCTCCTCAGCAAGTCTCGCAGTGTCCAGCGACTGACGACTCCAGTTCTGTGTTGGTTGATAAGTCTTCTTACACTTACACGCCCACTAAGTTTCTTCTAAAGGTGGGTGTGCCCATCTTAACTCCCATCACTTTCATCCCAAGAAGTGACGTGACTCATGGTTGTCGAAGTCCTGTGTTTGTCCGATTTCCTGGAGGGCATTGACGATGTCCGCCGATCGATTGGTTGACATAAAACATGAAAGCTAGAAATGGGTATTCTTTAAGTTAATAATCGAGTTGATTGTTCTTGTTGTGACGGGTGAGGGCGAGACTGATGGAACATATCTAACTTATATTGATTACATTAAATTAATTACTTTGAGCCAGTTTAATTGAGTCTGATGTAGAGTGGATGAAGAACTGAGAAAACTGTGGCAAATAATTTCCGATATTGAATACATAGAGAAACAACAGATACAATGGTTTCGCCACCTGAAAATACGGAAAGATGATCACTCTACACAACGAACCTTCATTACATGTTATGTGAACACCAGCCCCAAGGTTCTACAAATAAAAGGATAGATTAACGGAATAATATAAACACTAGGAAACATAACAGCAAAAGATGCTAACAGAAGAGCAAAGGATCGCAAACTGTATCTTGCTCCCTCGACACAGAAATGCATATAAGGAAGGAAAGAAGAAGAAGAGAAGTATAGGAGATGTGTAAGATTACTAAAGAATTTTGAAGCAGTCTAAACAAATGCGTGATGAAATCGCATGAACTGGGCCGCATGGTACAAACACACGGCAGAACAATCAATTAATGAGCCTACGAGAAGACTGAGATGTGCGTGGGGTATCTGAAAAGGGTGGAATTACTGAGGAGGGTGGCATCAACCAGAATTACTAACTACTACTGAAATCAGCACATTCAAAAGGTAGAGAAATAGTGTTGTTTGTTTCCAAAATCCTAGATCGTATAAGTTATAATAATTATTCTCAATTCCCAATGCTAGTTATATTGCATACTTTTTTAGATCTGGACCGACATAAAGAACGAGTTAAGAATTCTTCTCAGCGACATGATCGCCTTTGTCAATACAATCAGTGATGATAAGGATAATATTTTCTCAAGGTAGCAAGAATCATTAATGAGCGGACGGAGCTGTGACTTTTACAATAGCAAGCTTAGCGTTCCAGCAATAGAAGAACCTGTCACAAACAGGCGCGAGATCATGTCAAACCTTGTTAGGTGCTTCTGAAAACAAGACAGATTACGAACGGTCCTGATTGGTCCGAAGATTGAGGTCAATGGGATTTGGTGGATATACGGAGATTGATGTTGTGGCTTGACAACAGACAATAATTAGCTGTACTTACGAGGACTGTAGTTCTCATTGGTGATCCTGAAGAAGTCAAATGGGAGACGAATAAATATCTGCCATCCAGCTTTCAAGTTAGAAGGAAATCGTTAGTTCAGTTAGTGGGCGTTGTTGCCTGAAGTGCAAAAAAAAATTGATTAATCTTTTACAAATTATTTTCCGTTTTATTAAAGCAATAGAAGTATAAATAAACGCTATGATGATGGCGATACAAACTTCTACTACTGATTCTGTGTGTCATAGTCAAATGAAGCAGTTACTGACTTCACTACGCATGGCGTCTTGTAGAGCAGGAAGAAAGTGTCTCCATTTCGCGCGGTCAGTAACCATCCTTTGTAGTGTGCCCCAAGTCTGACCTAAAATTTCTGCAAGGTCTTCATCAGTCTCTTCCACCTTTATTCCGAGCTCCACTGATCCGCAATTCCTGTAATTTGATCATCTCAGAGCACAAAATGTATCTCGCCCTATTGTGTTGCTCTAATCAAACCACATTGTTTGAGGCAGGAGCTACAGGTCCTACCATGCTATCATTTGGTTATATCTGTTAAGATATTGATTACAATATTAATTTATCTAGCTTTTACTTCTATCATTGCACTTCGGTTTCAACCTCTTGAGCATTTCTTGATTAATTATTTTCTTTGGCCAACATAAGCGTGATAACTTATATAACAATTGTTACATAAAAGGATATAAGTCATATTTCATTATCTTTTGCTTCCCATTATTCAAATCCATGTCCTATAATGCACTTCTTCTTCTTCTTCTTCTTCTTCTTCTTTCCTTCCTCATCTGCCTTTCAGCGTCGAGGGGAGATGAACGTATGCTGAAGGCTCGTTGTGTTGTGTTTTGATCTTTCTGTCACGTGGCCAAACCATTTTATTTGTTGTTTCTGTATATATTCTATGGCGGGGGCTATTCATAGCTTTTTTCTCAGTTCTTCATTTCTGATCTTATCTCTCAGACTGTTTCCTGTCATTCGTCTAATACATTTCATCTCTGTAGAGGTTATTTTTCTTATTGTTCTTGCATCTAGGGTCCAGGTCTGGCAATGGTAGCACAACGTTGGGATGACGATTGTTTTGTATAGTGCTCGTTTTGCATCTAGAGTTATTTCCTTGTTGGACAATAGTGGTGATAGCTGTCCAATGATTTGACAAGCTTTGTTGTATCTTGATTCTATCTCTGCTGTTTGAGAATGTTCTTTTGTCACTAAACTTCCTAGGTATTTGAATTCCTCTTCTTGTTTTAGTTGCCTACCGTCTATAGTTATGTTGATGTTCTGTTTATTTTTGGCGACATTCATGACTTCTGTTTTGTTGATGTTGATTTTCATGTTGTATTTTTCAATAATGCACAATTTTCATAATCTTGAGATCAGCTTTGTGTTGGATAAAATTACTGTGTAGTTCTTCACAAGTTTACAAATATTTACAATGTTTACAAATATTTACAATGTTTACAAATATTTACAACGTTTACAAATATTTACAACGTTTACAAATATTTACAACGTTTACAAATATTTACAACGTTTACAAATATTTACAACGTTTACAAATATTTACAACGTTTACAAATATTTACAACGTTTACAAAAAAGTCTTTAAACAAATGGTATGATCTTCTTGGCTGTTTATTAATTGTCCATGAATTTGTCCTTGTTTACGTGAATAATTATTAATTAAAAATCATCATGGGAAGAGTGCGAAACAAAATCAGTCCCGAAACTGAAGATGAACAGTGTGGTTTTGTTGGAGGTAAAGGAAGGAACAAAGCCATATACATCATAAGATCTTTAGTAGAAAGAGCCATAGAGGAGAAAACAGATCTATACCTATGTTTCCTAGATTATACCAAAGCATTTGACAAAGTAAAGCACAAAGAAATAATAAAAATTATAGAAGGTATAAATGAGACAACAAATATCTCAAAACAATAAAGAACATAAACTGGCAACAATCAGCGATCATAAGAACTGGAAATCAATTGAGAATGCTTCAATAAATAAAACAGGTTGTTAGGAAAGGTTTTGTGCTATCACCAGATTTATTTAATATTTATAGTTAGATTATTTTATGATCCATAAGGGGTATACCTGGAATAACAATCTGAGGTCATAATATAAATAATCTAAGGCATGCTGATGATACAGTCTTAATCGCTAATAGTGAAAATGAGTTACAAGAAATGTTGGACATTATAGTGAAAGAAAGCAAAAATAAAGGACTCAGCCTTAATAGCAAAAAGACAGAGGTAATGGTAACAACAAAGAAAAACGCATCACCTCAGTGCAAAATAAAGACAAGTGGAACAATATTAAAACAGGTAAATGAATTTAAATATCTGGGAACAATGTTAGCATCAGATGGTAGATATATAATAGAGGTGAGAATGGCTAAGGCAAAGTAGCTTTCCAAAAAAATGAGGAAGTTATTGTGCAATTCATTTTTGACAATAGAAACAAGAAAAAAAGTTCTTAAATGTTATGTAGAGCCAGTTTAACATATGGTGTAAATCATGGACAATAGGACAACAGACAAGAAAATCACTGGAGTCTTTAGAAATGTGGTTTTACAGAAAAATGCTGAGAATACCATGGACAGCTAAGAAGATTAATGAAAACTTTCTGAAAGAGGTCAAAGCAAAAAGAGAGCAAATTTCAAATATTAGGAAGAAACATTCAGCATCTTTTGGACATGTAATGAGAAGAGAACAGCTGGAGTATATTGTAACAACTGAGAAAATTAAGGGACGAAGAGATAGAGGGAAACAAAGAGATGAAATACCAGACAGCTTAAGAAAATGGCTTGGCAGAAGGTAAACAACAGAAACGATAAGTAATTGACGCGATCGAAGTTGTGGAGAGACATGATCACCTACGCCAGCAGCCACGGTACTTGATGATGATGAATTACTATAAAATGTAAATAAAAACATTTAACACAGCCAGAATTTTTCAATTTCAACGCCCGTAGTGAAAGAAATTCAAGCGTTCAGAATCACCATCAAGGGCGTTCTTCACGAGAATGCATGGGAAAAGACCCAGAAGACGATGGATAGATGCAATGACAGAGACATGTAACAACAAAGGAAAGTCATTAATTCAGACTGTTCGAGCAGCTCAAGAACGACAAATGATATAAACCACGACACCTTTTAGGTATCAATGAAAAGAGAAAAGAAGAAGAACAACACAGCCAGAAAGTTGGACATTAAAGCTACCGCTTCATAAAATTTATTGACAAAATGTAAAATTATTAACAACAGAAAAGCCACCGAGGCATGAAAGTAAAGGTAAAACAAAAAAAATAACACATAAAAATGGCATAATAACAGTGCACTTAACTGGCAAAGACAAACATATCTCGACATGGAAGCTATTGAGACATGCAATCGGAAATGTCAAGCTTAGCTAAATGTAATAAAAGATCAGGCTAGCAGTGGCCAGTATAACATGAACATTTTGGAAAAACAGACAATAGTGTTTAACAAACAAAAGTGCAATATCTATTTTTGGTTCTATTTCTTCTAATCATGTCAAATCTTCGCAATTAAAACTGGCTATCAAAAACCGCAATTTTACTTTTTTGAGTCTTAATTGCACACGCTTTTATTGATTCTTCAATTCGCATCATAACGTTATCATTGAAATTCAGTCTATGTCTGTCTTTGCCAATTCGCTGTGTAATCTATCGCGATGGCATTCAGTATATATGTCTGTCTTTGCCAATTCGCTGTGTAATCTATCGCGATGGCATTCAGTATATATGGCGTTGTCCACTCTTACTGACGGTTGAAATAAGTCTTTTGTTGATAGTTGGCAGTGACTGCCAGAAATTTTCCGTGAAGCTTATCTCATGGCAGATACTCCCAATATCTGAATGGGCAGGTCCGGCATAAGAGTGAACATGGCAAACGATGTGATAAGGTTGTCACGCTTTTTCTCTTGCGTCTTTTACATTTAAACTACTTTAGGGTCTGAAATTGATGTGCCATTTATTTTCTTTGTCTTTTCATGTACTCCGATTTTTTGTCGGATTTTCCCAGTTTTCATTTCCACTAAATGTGAAATATCCAATGGTACCTAGTAAATATGATTGTGTCTCATTTTGGGTCTATCAATATGCCGCTTCACTTCTATAAATTCATTGTACAACAGTTATTTAGTGAAGCAACTATCATCATGTTTGCTTTATGCGTTTACCATCTTCTAACTTCTGACGAGGCTTCTTGTAATTCATTTTCAAAGAAGGAATTTGCATGAATGCCGGTTTTAATCTCAGTGTACACTGGCCTCCTCAACATTCAGCTAAGAGCGTCCTAAATGTCCTGGTCATACAGACATACATGCTACGATTTTAGCCATTTATTATGACTCTTTATATGTGCGTCATTTGTAATTTGTTTTGCTCAAAATGCATTAATACGTTTTTCTCGAGATGTATTTTCATTTAAAATATGTTTTCCTTTTCCTCCACTTAACATAACAAATTCTTCCATTTTCTCAAAAAAAAAAAAAAAAAAAAATCTAGGTCCTCTAGTTCACATCTCTGTTGTCTTATTTAAATCTTTTTTTTTCTGTCCCATACAAAAAACTGAAAATGAATAAAACATTACAGTTCTTATTTCAGCTTCGATACATGTGTTTACGAGATAGGAATATGTCTTGCTGCTAAAGGTGTGTTTTTTATGCTTCCTGCGCGTCTGTGCATCATTGTTTGGCATTATCCATTCTTATTTTTTTTTATTTTTGCAATTTTCATGATTTCTTTACCATTTCTTTTAATTCTAACATTTATGTTCTATACGTTATTTCTGTTTATGCCCTCGAAGAGAAACTCGTCAAATACAGAAACTTGACACGATATAACACTCAAATCTGTGTTTAATAATGCAATAAACAATTCATGCAAACATGTAGTTGACGGGTGAAGCAAAAGTTATATTCAAACCAACAAAGAGATACAAATATGCTCTTAATGACCATTCTTGTTACTATATACAAGTTGGGCAAAAAAGAGAGGGATTGATAAGAACGTAAATACAAATGCACAATCTGCTTTCTTGTTTTGATTACTTTTCAATAGTGTTAATTCATAATCATCCAAAACTGGCGTAGGTGATCATGTCTCTCCACAACTTTCGATCTCAACAGTAATTTATCATTTCTGTTGTTGACCTTCTGCCAAGCCATTCTCTTAAGCTGACTGGTATTTTTTTTTCTGTGCTTCCCTCTATCTCTTCGTCCCTCATTTTTCCCAGTTGTTACAATATATTCCAGTTGTTCTCTTCTCATTACATGGCCAAAAATTGATGAATGTTTCTTCCATTATATTGGAAATTAGCTCTCTTTTTGCTTTGACCTCTCTCAGAACATCTTCATTACTCTTCAAAGCTGTCCATGGTACTCTCAACATTCTTCTGTAAAACCACATTTCTACATACTTCAGTTATTTTCTTGTCTGTTGTCCTGTTGTCCCTGATTCACATCCATATGTTAAGATTGGCTCTAAATAACATTTAAGAACTCTTTTTCTTGTTTCTATTGTCAAAAATGGATTGTATAGTATCTTCCTCATTTTTTGGAAAGCTGCTTTTGCCTAAGCCATTCTGCATCTCACCTCTTTTGTACATCTTCCGTCTGAGGTTAACAAAGTTGCCACATATTAAAATTCATTTACCTGTTTTAATATTGTTCTATTTGTCTTTATTTTGCACTGAGGTGATGTCTTTTTCTTTGTTGTCACCATTACCTCTGTCTTTTTACTATAAAGGCTGAGTCCTTTTATTTTTGTTTTCTTTCACTATAATTTCCAACATTTCTTGTAACTCATTTTCACTCTTAGTAGTGTTAATTAAAACCATGTGAAACATTGTTTCTTGTTTTGATTAATTATCAATAGTGCTAATTAACACAACGCAAAACACTGCTTTCTTGTTTTGATTACTTATCAATCATCATAATCATCATTATGTGCCATACCGATTGGCGTAGGTGATAATGTCCCTCCACAATCTTCTATCTATAGTGCATCGTATCAGTTCTGTTGTTGACTGTTTTCCATGCCATGACACCAAGCTATCCAGTATTTTCTCTCTTTGTCGCCCGCGATCTCTCTTTCCTTTTATTTTGCCAGTTGTAACCAAGTATTCCAACTTTCCTCTTCTCATGATGTGCCCGAAAAATGTTGATTGCTTCTTTCTGATGTTTTTTAAGAGCTCCCTTTTTGTGTTGGTCTTTCCGAGAACTTGAGAACTTCCTCATTGGTCTTTTTAGCTGTCCATGTAACTTTCAACTATAAAAATATAGTTTTTAACAAAAAAATCTGTTCACGGCAGATCGAAACTAGAAAATGTAGCAATGCTCAACGGTTTTTTTTTTTTTTTGCCTTACCAAGAAAAAGCAAAAAGTCCAAATTCAGCCAGACATGACAGTTGAACCAACAAGAGAAAAAATGGACATGTCAGGTTTTTTTTTCCCCCATCTATAATTGTTTAATTTATTATTGGTATGCAGGTTCGCATTAAAGAAAAACTATGAAAGATTACGGCATGTCACATGAGAACTGTTAAGCTGAATAATTAGTAGAGAAGGCTTAACCAAGGGACTAAGAAACAACCAGGAGTTTCAAGAACTAACAACAGATCGTCATTTGTTCAGTACTATGACTTCAGCCTTGTTTGCCCGATAGGAACATGAATGAACATGACTGATGTCTACATGAATGTAGTTCTTGCTTGTTTAAAACAAAACAACTTAGTTTAAAGAAAAACACCCCAATCATAACTTATGATTGACAAGTAATCATCAGCAACCAGTTCATTTGATTCCCAAAAACCAACCCGCACGAACCGAGACATGCAGTAAATAGTTTTTATATGACAAGGATACATTAAAGCTCCTAATGTAAATAATTCGACAAAATCAACTTTGATCAAAACAAAATATGATTCTGGAGACATAAAGTGACAGATATTCCTCTAAATATGACATAAGGTGTGCTCAAATAGACATGTTTATTTCAGCCGGTTATACAATTGGAGTAACCTTGACCTCATTTACGTAAATTTTCTGAAAATAAACCAAGGTTTCCCCGATGTTGAATGACAAGCAAACATTTATTTTACGTATTTACAAAAATAAAACAAAAGCGGTTGTTTCCCCATTCACAGATAACATTTGACTTGATTGACATAGCTACGACTCTTCAATGAAACACGTGCCAGTCCACGTGCATCTATTGATTGGATGAGTGTATTTGTATATACATTTGATATAAGTGTAAGAAAAAATATCACGTATAAATTGTATGTTACATCTTTACAGGTCATCTTCTTTCCTTCATTTGTCTTTCAGCATCTATGGGAGATATAGTACGCGATTTTTTGCTTTTCTGATTGCTTGTTCAGCAGGTTATATTTCCTAGTGCTTTTAATATTACATTTTTTTTCTCGTCTTTGGGTATGATGATCGCGCAGCGTTTCTCGAGAAAGCAACGCTAACTGCTCTATAGATAATCAGTTAGAAAATGTAGAATATAATTTACATGTGATTGTCCATACTTTATTATATATATATATATCAATGCAACAAACATCAAAAGAGTTCATACCACGAGTGAGGACAAATTCAAGAAAAAAATTGATGATAGATGACATTTTGCAGCTAATGGATACAAGAAGAAGAAATAAAGTAAATAAAGATGAGTATAAGAGATTAGGGTCCGCTATAGCTCAGTGGTTAGTTAACTGGACTACAAAGGACAAGGGGTAGGGTTCGATCCAAACCGACGGCTTTCGGGTTCACCCAGCCTTAAATGGGTACCGAATTTTTTTCTGGGAAAGTGAAGCGGCGCGGGCGTAATACCGACCACATTACCCCAAAAATCATGTACTGAAGGTCTGTATAATTTATGGTCACTAACACCATCTTCTTATACGCCACTTGGCGTGACGGGGGTACTTTACTTTTTTTCAAATAAGAGATTAAATAAAGGATTTGTAGTAAAATGCAATTAAGCAAAAGAAGCATGGCTAAAAGAGAGATGCAAAGAGATTGAAATGCAACAAAAAGGAGATGTTAAGCTATATACAAACAAATTGAGGAATTAACAGGAAGAAAAGCGCAATCAAAAACTGGATGTCTAAGATCAAAGGAAGGAGAACTGTTGATTGATCAAAAAAACATAAGGTAACGATGGACAGAATACAATAAATATCTTTATAATGATGAACGAACGGAAGTAAATATTAAGGATAATGGAGAAGGACCAGAAATACTCAGAGAAGAAGTGGAAGACACCTTGCGCAATATGAAAGCAGGCAAAGCTCCTGGAACAGATAATATAACTAAAGAAGAGATTGAAGCTATGGGTGATTTTGGAATAGAAATAATAACAAAAATATTGAATGACATCTACAACAGCGGATATATACCAGACGACCTGCTCAAATCAATATTCATAGCCCTACCAAAGAAATCGGGTGCGATTGAATGCGATGATCATCGCACAATAAGCCTTATGAGTCATATGACTAAGATATAACTAAGAATCATTATGCGAAGAGTGCGAAACAAAATCAGTCCAGAAATTAGCGATGAACGGTGTGGTTTTGTTAGAGATAAAGGAACAAGACATGTCATTTATATAATAAGATCTTTAGTAGAAAGAGCCATAGAGGTGAAAACAGATCTATACCTATGTTTCATAGATTACAAGATTATAAGTAAAGCACCAAGAAATAATAAAAATTTTAGAAAGTATAAACGTAGACAGCAAAGATCTAAGAATAATAAAGAACATGTACTGGCAACAAACATAAGAACTGGAAACCAATTGGGAATGTTTCAACAAATAAAACAGAATGTTAGACAAGGTTGTGTGCTGTCACCAGATTAGTTTAATATTGATAGTGAGATTATTTTAAGATCCGTAACGGGCATGCCTCAAATAACAATTGGAGGTCATAATATAAATAATCTAAGGTATGCTGATGATAAAGTCTTAATCGCTAATAGTGAAAATGAGTTACAAGAAATGTTGGAAATTATAGTGAAAGAAAGCAAAAATAAAGGACTCAGCCTTAATAGCAAAAAGACAGATGTAATGGTAACAACAAAGCAAAAGACATCACCTCAGTGCAAAATAAAGACAAGTGGAACAATATTAAAACAGGTAAATGAATTTTATTATGTGGCAACTTTGTTAACCTCAGACGGAATATGTACAACAGAGGTGAGATGCAGAATGGCTCAGGCAAAAGCAGCTTTCCAAAAAATGAGGAAGATACTATGCAATCCATTTTTGACAATAGAAACAAGAAAAAGAGTTCTTAAATGTTACGTAGAGCCAGTCTTAACATATGAATGCGAATCATGGACAATAGGACAACAGACAAGAAAATCAATGGAGTCTTTAGAAATGTCGTTTTACAGAAGAATGTTGAGAGTACCATGGACGGCTAAGAAGAGTAATGAAGATGTTTCTTCAAAGCAAAAAGGGAGCTAATTTCCAATATTAGGAAGAAACAATCATCATTTTGTGGCTATGTAATGAGAACTGGAATATATGTAACAACTGGGAAAACTATGTAATGACACAACTGGAATATATTGTAAAAACTGGGAAAATTGAGGGACGAAAAGATAGAGGGAAGCAAAGAGAAAAAAACAAGAGACAGCTTAAGAGAATGACTTGGCAGAAGGTCAACAACAGAAATGATAAATTACTGTTGAGATCGAAAGTTGTGGAGAGACATGATCACCTACGCCAGCAGGCCCAGTACTTGATGATGATGATATATATATATATATATATATATATATATATATATATATATATATATATATATATATGTGTGTGTGAATATGCGTGTACTTACTTTTGTCGTATGAGTGTGTGTAGTATGACTGTCTAATTTCTGTGAGCAGATGGTTCGGAATAAAAAGAGAGAACAAAGTACTAGACAAAGGAGTCCAAATGAAAGCCACAACATCAACACGTTGCTGTAAAAGGCCCATAAGTGATATGCTATTCCTGTGCTGCTGGCCGACGGCATCGAGAAACAGTTTCTGCACTGCTCCACGACAGTCAACGACAGAACGCTCGATACAAGACGAAGACGAGACGAGTGTCACTCATTCTCTTGTAGATAACTCCCATCACGAGAAACCTCACTAAAAACCGAAATAATTACCTGATAAATCCCTCAACATGACCATTAAATATAACATTACATAAGAAGCAATTCACTTTTTACTAGTGTCACTGACCTCAATTTAACTACTATTGAGAGCCTACTACAATTGGAGTCGGACGCCAGAACGAATAGTTCCATGTTAAAGTTTAGCGAGCAAAGAGCGAACCCTGATTAACAATGGTAAGAAACTTGATGTTTGCTGCTGTCTGAGAAAGTAACATTCAAGAACAGGTTCAGACTATTGTTACAATGATAATGTTAACTCAAGAACAGGTTCAGACTATTGTTACAATGATAATGTTAACTCAAGAACAGGTTCAGACTATTGTTACAATGATGACGTTAACTCAAGAACAGGTTCAGACTATTGTTACAATGATAATGTTAACTCAAGAACAGGTTCAGACTATTGTTACAATGATGATGTTAACTCAAGAACAGGTTCAGACTATTGTTACAATGATAATGTTAACTCAAGAACAGGTTCGGACTATTATTACAATGATGATGTTAACTCAAGAACAGGTTCAAACTACTATTACAATGATGATGTTAACTCAAAAACAGGTTCAGACTATTGTTACAATGATGATGTTAACTCAAGAACAATTTCAGACTATTATTACAATGATGATGTTAACTCAATAACAGAATCAGACTACTGTTACAATGATGATGTTAACTCAAGAACAGATTTAGACTACTATTACAATGATGATGTTAACTCAAGAACAGGTTCAGACTACTATTACAATGATGATGTTAACTCAAGAACAGGTTCAGACTACTATTACAATGATGATGTTAACTCAAGAACAGGTTCAGACTACTATTACAATGATGATGTTAACTCAAGAACAGGTTCAGACTACTATTACAATGATGATGTTAACTCAAGAACAGGTTCAGACTACTATTACAATGATGATGTTAACTCAAGAACAGGTTCAGACTACTATTACAATGATGATGTTAACTCAAGAACAGGTTCAGACTACTATTACAATGATGACGTTAACTCAAGAACAGGTTCAGACTACTATTACAATGATGATGTTAACTCAAGAACAGGTTCAGACTACTATTACAATGATGACGTTAACTCAAGAACAGGTTCAGACTACTATTACAATGATGATGTTAACTCAAGAACAGGTTCAGACTACTATTACAATGATGATGTTAACTCAAGAACAGGTTCAGACTACTATTACAATGATGATGTTAACTCAAGAACAGGTTCAGACTACTATTACAATGATGATGTTAACTCAAGAACAGGTTCAGACTACTATTACAATGATGATGTTAACTCAAGAACAGGTTCAGACTACTATTACAATGATGATGTAAACTCAAGAACAGGTTCAGACTACTATTACAATGATGATGTTAACTCAAGAACAGGTTCAGACTACTATTACAATGATGATGTTAACTCAAGAACAGGTTCAGACTACTATTACAATGATGATGTTAACTCAAGAACAGGTTCAGACTACTATTACAATGATGATGTTAACTCAAGAACAGGTTCAGACTACTATTACAATGATGATGTTAATCGACACTTTGAAACAGTTTAGTGATCCTCAATTATGATGCAATGTAATGTTCCCACATAATATGAAGTGTTTTGCTCTGATATCTTTTTGTGTGCAATTAACAAATAGAATGAGAGAACGAGAGAGACAGGAGCACTAACAGACATTGCCTAAAGGTAACGATGATGCAGATGATCTATTATGTTGAAGCAATGAGTCACCTATGAAGTTTAGTGACAAACGATAATTCACAAACAGCAGAGATAGAATCAAGATGCAACAAAGCTTGTGAAATCATTGGACAATTATCACTACTATTGTCCAACAAGGAAATAACTCTGGAGGCAAAACGAGCACTATACAATACAATATTCATCCCAATGTTGTGCTGCCAATGCCAGACCTGGACCATAGATGCAAGAACAATAAGAAAAATAACCTCTACTGAGATGAAATGGGTTAGATGAATGACATGAATCAGTGTGAGAGATAAGATCAGAAATGAAGAACCGAGAAAAAGGCTAGGAATAGCCCCCGCCAAAGAATATATAAGGAAACTACAGATACACATGGAGACAAATAATAATAAATGAATATTATTATACAGGGGAACTTCCGAGGCGATAATCAGCGAATCAATTCAGAGGAAGAGCTATGTTTGCAGCACTCGGAAAAATTGACAAATAATCAGCAACAGAAAAAAAAAGATGGACCAAAGCAGGATGTCAAGCATGGCGCCTTGCCACGAATAACCAAACGCAACAGATAAAATGGTTTGGCCACGTGACAAGGCAGAAAGATCAAACAGAACACAAGGAGCCTTCAGCAAACGTTGTGAGAATGCCAGACCCAAGGGTCGAGCACGAGAAAGATGGATCGATGGAATATTAGAAGCACTAGGAAATATAACAGCAGCAGAGGCGAACAGAAGAGCAAAAGACCGCAAATTATATCTCCCCTCGACGCTGAAAGGCAGATGAGGAAGGAAAGAAGAAGAAGAATGAGTCACCCCTCCCTGCAACTGTTTTCTACCAACATCTCCCCGGTAAAGATCATTCTGCACACTGCCTTGGAAACCTGGCATGGATTATCTCGCCGAACAAAAGGATTCATTGATAATATAAAACTTTGTATCTAAGAGATCTGTTGACAAAAATCCATAAATGCCATTGAATGCAAGCGTTACAGAAGAATACCTAGAATACCATCGACATAGATAAGAATGAAGGTGTCTATTTTGCATTAAATTAATATTCCACAGATCTTGTTCCTAAGGAACAAGGAAAATAAAACATTTTACTCATAAAAAACGACATGATAGCCTTGAGATAATCGTTATGGAAGTTATGGTATTGGATAGACGTGAGAAAGGAAGACCAACCGAAGGTGGGAGATATCACATACATCTGGCATTAAACGCTGCACATGTTAGACATCTCACACTGGATAGAGACAAGCTATCAGAGTAGCTGTCATGGAATCCAGATTCCACCAGTGACAAGCTAGATGATTATTATGACACATCTTTGCTTATCTCCTATTGCTGCACTGTCGAATAATGGAGACGTGCCTTTGCACCACACAGTGCATAGTTCTACAATTGTTCTTCTTTCATGTTTATATCCTCCTTTGCACCAAACAGTGCGTAGTTCTACAATTGTTCTTATTTCATGTTTATATCCTCCTTTGCACCACACAGTGCGTAGTTCTACAATTGTTCTTCTTTCATGTGTATATCCTCCTTTGCACCACACAATGCGTAGTTCTACAATTGTTCTTCTTTCATGTTTATATCCTCCTTTGCACCACACAGTACATATTTCTACAATTGTTCTTCTTTCATGTTTATATCCTCCTTTGCACCACACAGTGCATAGTTCTACAATTATTCTTCTTTCATGTTTATATCCTCCTTTGCACCACACAGTGCATAGTTCTACAATTGTTCTTCTTTCATGTTTATATCCTCCTTTGCACCACACAGTGCATAGTTCTACAATTGTTCTTCTTTCATGTTTATATCCTCCTTTGTGTGGGGGAGCATAAGCGCCTGCGACCGCAGGTCGCAATAGCAGGGTCGGCGCACCATCAGCTAACCAAGACCTAGCAGTTCTACCTCCTCGTGGTCTCCCCCGGTAACAGTCTGCGTCTAAACAGACTGGCTAACAGAAGCTAGAATCGACGTGTTCCCTGTAGTGGTGGCTGTTACTGATTGAGGATCCAGTATTGCAGTACATCTGGGCTGGACTAGTAGTTTCCCAGCGTAGCCTGGGACAGACGACCTCCAACCTCCAGTAAGAGCAGGGAATGTCAAGAAAGCCATTACGACCCGCCACATCTTATGAGTCAAAGGGCAAACATGCTCGTATCAACTCGTGGTAATCCGTCAACATCCTCCTTTGTCTTCCCTGATGAATTTGGTTGTATTTAATAGTTCCTGCATCTGACAATAAACGTATGTATATTGATATTGCTCCGTTTGACCAGCGTGTATTTATCAAAGCATTGGCACTGACCGCAGCCTTGTAGGATGTGTGATGTAGTCTGTAGTGCTTGTCCATGTGCACATGTTTGTGTTTCTAGTTGGTTGTGAACACTATGTACACGTGATTCTCAAGTCGACTGTGGGTTATTGTGTAGTCAGTAGATGACAACATGTTCATTTCGATCAAATAGACGATCATTTTTCTGCATCGATGTGGCGTTTCTGACATCTTTTATCAAAATCTTCTTCTGCTGGCATGTAATCGGTAAGTTAGATTGTTCAAATTTGCTGCTATCTTTGGCCAGTGTTTCAGCTTTCTTATTTCCTTGTATACCACAGTGGGACGGGATCCATTGTGAAGAGATTTTCTTTGGCTACGAACCTACATGTCGTCATATTTCTCTCATTTCTGGTAGTTTCGTGGAGTCCTTTAAGTACCTGTACTTTTAAACAAACAGCTCTATATAAGTTACACGGGTAAGGTAATAGATTTCCTCTGCCGCTATGATCATGATTTCAGCTTCAGGGTTAAAGATTTGTACAGAACACTCCTGTTAGAATAATAAAGAGTTTTATTTTGTGATTCTACAATGAAAAGAAGGTGGGAAAGAATTCTATATCGGTGGATGAGAAAACATACTTTCCATTTTAAATCTTCAAAATTTCCAATTCTCTTGTCCGTGTATGTGTTTCCTTGCTAAACATGACGAGTTCTGGTGTTATATGATCACGATAACAGTGATAACAAGTTTCTACAGGCTCTTCGATCTGTCCTCGACAAATCATAATTTTTTTGTCCTCAATGTAACTGTCTTATCCTGACATTAAGATCAATTCATTGAATTAATTTCTTATCAGTTCATAACACCATTTAAAAATTAAAACAATTTATAAAATTGCATAATATAATTCTTTAAAAATTAAAACAATTTATCAAGTTGCATAATATAATTCTTTAAAAATTAAAACAATTTATAAAGTTGCATAATATAATTCTTTAAAAATTAAAACAATTTATCAAGTTGCATAATATAATTCTTTAAAAATTAAAACAATTTATAAAGTTGCATAATATAATTATCCCGTGTGTTACCGGGGCTTCATTATGAGGGAAGTAGAGAATAGTGACACTGTAACCTTCCAGGCATGTCGTAAGAGGCGACTAAGGAGGTTGATCGATGGCTTGACAAGCTGTCATTGTAAAAAGTATTGTTATGGAAACAGAGCCATAGATTTTAGAAGTGGTGATCTCTGCAATATGTGCCATTTTGGCATGCAAGGTTTCTGCTTTTGAGATTATGGTTCTGCCCTATGTGACGTCTTCGGCTCGAAAGGACAATAGATAGATAATATAATTCTTTAAAATACGTATTACAATTTTTAAACACTCTGAATCAAAACATTTTTAGTTTTAGACTATAGCTAGCTCTCAATACAGAGGTAGAAATTGCCTTTGAGAAAATAATAGACATTATTGGGCAAAGACCAGTAAATTTTGCAGATGTGTATGTTGCATATGTCGAAGATCAACGACTATGACATTTAACGGATGCACCACAAAACTCCAAGAAATATCGAAAGCATTAAACATACATGAAACACAATTATGATTACTGTTCTTCTACCACCAATCATAATGAAGAAATTCAAACACGTGACAAGAGAAATCATACGAATCTTTGCGAGTGATGCAAAATTGATGTTCCTGCATTTAGAAATGCTATCAGTTCTCAGATTTTATCAGTAGAGCATTATTTCTCTTGCTTGAACCGTAATTGCGAAATGCGTGTGGCGTTGATGAATTTGACCTTACAAAAGCCACTAACTGTAGTAATGACATTGTTAACAATAATAAAAATAACTGTAGCATCTACATTTATAGTTCAAAAGTAATATATATATATATATTCATCCACAAACTAAACGATTGCATAAAATTCGTAAGCTGAAGTAGTGCTAGATGCAATAAAGACATTCTCGTATATTGAGACGTCAAGGTGGAGGTAAGAAGGTAGTAGAGAAAAAAATAAAATGGAAAGGAGGAAGAAGGAAAAGAAGAATATATTCTGATCACATTGTAGATTACCACACAAATAAGGCAATAGAAGAATAGACAATAATGAGTGATTTGTACACAGCGATGCACTTGTAACAAAAGACCCACAACTTGCTTACTATTTCAGTTTTCGACCAACATAGAACAATCTGCGACTCATATCTGACAGCTTGCGCCAGGATTGATGAACTTAGAACAATCTGCGACTCGTATCTGACAGCTTGCGCCAGGATTGATGAACTTAGAACAATCTGCGACTCATATCTGACAGCTTGCGCCAGGATTGATGAACTTAGAACAATCTGCGACTCATATCTGACAGCTTGCGCCAGGATTGATGAACTTAGAACAATCTGCGACTCATTTCTGACAGCTTGCGCCAGGATTGATGAACTTAAAAACAATCTGCGACTCATATCTGACAGCTTGCGCCAAGATTGATGAACTTAGAACAATCCAGATCCTACACCAGGTTTCCGACCTTAGAAACAGGCTAACAAGTCTGACCCAGGGGAGCTCGGATCGAGACAACAGACAACCTTGCACTCAAAAACGTCGTTCTGAAATAGGGTGTTTTAGTCTGAGAGGTATAATTGTCATGGCGCTGCTGCAAACCACTACACAGCACGTTTACGGCCGCTTAACGTCCTTTTAGGAGAGACTGACGAACAAGACTGGTTCGTCACTTCAGTTTTTCGTCGTCGGATGAAGTCGAGGAAGAAAATAAGAAAACACTTCATTTAAACACCCACCCACCCAAACAAGTTTATGTACAGAAAAAAAAACGTTATTAAAATGTCCAAATATAATCCAGCAAAGATATATTTCATCGTATGCTTACTGTTGTTGACTACCTGTTATTTCATTTTCATTTCTGACGTTTGAGCCAATGGACGTCAACTCTTAGGTCGTTGGGTCCATAGCAACAAAAACAACACTCTTGATGTTCGTGCATAACTTGTAGTGCATCATGCTCCGCCTAAATGCTCTCAGAAACGACGATCGAAAAAAGGACTCACATATGACCCTCAATCCTCAATCATGAACAGACTACACGAATATCATATCAAGGTGAGAGATGGCAGACGAGAGTGATGTACCATCTGATTCAGATCTGTCGTGGGTGTGTTTATAACTCTGCTGCTCTGAATCGTGTTACCAAGATTGGGCTCACTTGTAGCTTCAACAGATCTCTCACTCGTCATCATCACCATCATCATCCTCGAGTACCGTGCCTGCTGGCGTAGGTGATCATGTCTCTCCACAACTTTCGATTTCGACAGTTATTTATTATTTTTGTTGTTGACTTTCTGCCAAGCCATTCTCTTACGTTGTCTGGTATCTTTTCTCTTTGCTTTATCTTGCTTACAGTAACTTTATGGCGATCGCGTACTACCTGTAGCACATGATGTCCCATACCGAACGAGGGTATTCCAATGGAATCCCCCTAAACGTTGTTGTGAATTCAATTATTATGGTGATTCATAATTGTACAAATAAATTATCCTGTTGACTTCTTTGTTTTGTTTACGGTTGGCTCCACCAACCTTTGACTAAAAAGTCTCACCCACTAGGGAGTGGGATTGTTTCACTTCAGGTTACCCTCCCTTAGCCTTTTACTCTCCCGAACATACCTGCAAGGCAGCAGTGCAGCCGCAAGTTGTACTGTCTGCTGCAAACAGTAGCAGTTAATATTACCCGACCTGACCACATGATATTATATGATCTGTCACAACCTGGCACTAAACACAACTCTACCAACCGAAGACTGAATAAACTCTGATGTATTAAAAGTTAATCATTTTTTATTATGTAAGTGAAGAGTGTTGATGACAATGCATTATATCAGTATATAACATCTCAAGCTAGGTAAACTTCAAGCAACTCTTCTGTCTTAAATATGTTAGGTCGCTGAGTACTTCGACTACCGTCGGTGGTATATTTCAGCTAACATTATAGGTGGCTAGTTTTCTTGTCAACGATCTTTTTACGATTGCAATTTCTTGTTCTCACTAGTAAATGTATTGGTTCCCCTAATCTCTGATTTGAACTGATTATGAAGTTCACTGCTACACTGTAGATCTGTTCATTTCTGTGATACTGTATCTAGTAGTTCTGACCATTTAATTCTGCTCTCTGATTCGTCTGACTTGAGGCTGGCTTAAAGTTAGCTCTGCTGAATGATCTCCAATGAACGATAACTAACTGAAGACTATTCAGATGTCTCGCTAGCTAACTCTGCTGGTGCTAACTATGCTGCTCCTAAAGTGCTCTTCAAGGTTCTCTGCGAGACTATCTCTCTGAGGCTATCTGTCTATCTCTGAGACTTCCCCTAGGGCTATCAGACGTGTGATAATCGTTTTCTAGTAAATATACTCCTAATTTGTAACTGGCCACTAACCTGAGTTCTTTTCCTCATTGTCTGCTAATTTCTTTATTATCGTATCCGAACAAAGACATGGGGATTTCATGGGTTCAGATTAGAATCTATTCTAACCTGAGCTAGGAACAATGGCCTCTCTTTAACAGAAACTCTTAATTACTTGGCTCTTGTTTACCCCTTCCTTAACTGTTTCTGAACGTGCCATTTCACTCCTCGGAAGAGGCCACTTCTATCTATCTATTGACCTTTCGAGCCGTAACCGGCCCATAGGGCGTAGACCAAGATACACCTTCTCCTATATGAATTTTTGTTCTAGCAGTTTTCTTTTAAAGATATTTTATCAAATCTCGCCATCTGTCTCTGTTCTGTGCAAGCAGTTCTATCTCATTGAGGGAGCCGATTCCTGCTGCTCTTGCCTCTCTCATCAATGTTCTTCTCAGTGTCTCCCCGAGGCCACTTCGGTCCCTGTTAATTTGTATTTTAGTTAAATTTTCTATTTTTTTTTTAAGATGAATGTCCCCTCTCCCAGATAAATGGAATCTAAGACAATCGTTCTCACACTTAAGGTGAATGTTAAAAGTATGTTTTTACTGACCTGAAGTTGACCTGAAGTACGTTCTATTAAGGTATTGTGACTAAGGCGTCATTTTGTCTGGTTTTAGCCTGATATAAAACATTGAACTTATGTGACCTGCATTTAGGTTGAGTTCAAAATTACATAAAAAGCTACAGTCATGATCGGTTAGGGAGCCGCGATAGCTCTGTCGTTAGTGAACTGGACTACAAAGGACAAGAGGTCTCCGGGTTTATCCAGCCTTAAATGGGTACCGGATTTTTTTTTCTGGAAAAGTAAAGCGGCACGGGCGTAATATCGACCACATTACTCCAAAAATCATGCACCGAAGGTCTATAAAAATTATGTTTACTAACAACATATTCTCTATACACTGCTTGGCATGACAGGGCTATTTACTTACTTACATATTCGGTTAGCGACTTGTTGGCCGTGTTCTAAGGTTTTCTTCATTTGTTTTTTTCCAGTGTCATTGTTCGGTCAAGTCACCGCGGTTTATGTTCAAGTTCCTACTTCAGGTTACATATTTGTAACTATGACATTCAAATAGAGAACTAATAACTATGACATTCAAATAGAGAACTAATAACTATGACATTCAAATAGAGAACTAATAACTATGACATTCAAATAGAGAACTAATTTCCAATATCAGGAAGAAACAATCATCATTTTTTGGCCATATAATGAGAAGAGAACAACTGGAATATATTGTAACAACTGGGAAAATTGAAGGACGAAGTGATAGAGAGAAGCAAAGAGAAAAGATACCAGACAGCTTAAGTGAATGGCTTTGGCAGAAGCTCAATATCAGAAATGATAAATAATTGTCGTGATCGAAAGTTGTGGAGAGACAAGATCACATATACCAGCAGGTCCGGTACTTGATGATGATGAACTATTACATACATTTGTCAAGCCATTGTTACTGTTGTATATATTTGCCTAAACATTATCTAAATGTATCTATATCGTAATACAGAGTTACTGCGCTACGCAGGAATCCAGAGAGGACTTGTCAACCAAAAGAACACAGGTGTCGTTAGTCGCAACATGTTCAGGGATATACTCTCTAGGAGATCTGTGTACCTATTGGTTTATCCTCTGTGAAATGAGGATTACCTCTCGACTAAGCTAAACTGTTTGAGCATGCCTTTAAGGCAGTAAGCTGATTTTATATGTGAGGAAATAGTGAATAAACAAATGATAACAGGTTAGCGAGGTGGAGGTATTTCCTACTGAAAGTGGAGTGTGAAGAATCATTTTCTCCTTTTGTCTACCGGACACCCGTGCGGAAGATGGAGTACCAGTTTTCCCTCCTCCCAGTCAATTTTACGTGAAATAATTGTAGCAGATGGTGGACTGTGTTGTGTAAGCAGTTGGCAAGTAGCGCCGATATTGATATCCGCTTCGTATTTGCAGGCAGATGATCTCAATTTTAGAGTACAGCAACCACTGCCTTTCTAGAGAGATGAATGAGCCCCGCCAGGTTATTTTAGCTCGTTGCCATATATGACAGACAGACTCTGATTACATGACATATCCTACAAGGAACTGCGAAAGAAGCGAAAAGGAGCGATAGCAGAGAAAACGATGGGAAGAAAACATCTAAGAATGGGCAGGCCTAGGCTTTACAGAGTTTCAAGGAATGACTGAATATACAAATAGAGTAAAAATTGAAAAAGAGCTTACAAATTTTGCTTTTAGGACACCGTTTGTCCTCTGTTAATATTTTTTTCGTTTATTATTATTATCAACATAGTTCATTCATGGTGTCTTATTATCTTGATCACGCCTTTGACATCATGCAGCAGGATTTGCTTTTGGGGCCTGAATAATTTCAGATCTCCAATGCAGATTTCTGCGTTAAAGTTAACTTGGTGTTCCACTTAACATATTTCCGCCGGTGCTGTTGAGTCTTTCACGTGGCAACATTCCTCTTTGGCAAGTCAAGTGTTGTGAGTGCGACCTTCCCCCGTTTTGGAGTTTATATGCGGTTTACGTCAAAACTATTATTGCTGTTCAATGGCCGTCGTTGGAATTGTTT
Source organism: Megaustenia siamemsis (assembly GCA_032433765.1). Taxonomy (NCBI): domain Eukaryota; kingdom Metazoa; phylum Mollusca; class Gastropoda; order Stylommatophora; family Ariophantidae; genus Megaustenia; species Megaustenia siamemsis. Next base: position 49,913,680 of record JAVIAB010000024.1, read on the forward strand.
GATGTCAATTGTTTACAAGTTGCAACTCATTAGTACGGACTGCTTTGTCAAGTCAACAGACGGTTTAATTTCGGGAAGATTTTGCACCATCGTACGGTGTTTCGTGCGTTGTAAGCTGCATTCACTAGATTAATCGGTCGTTTGACGGCGCATCCATTGCTGTGTGTGGTACGTCATCATGATGGCTAATCGTATATCCCTAAACCGACCGTACGCTTATAATGAAAGGCGAAATGATGGAGTTTTGTTCATGACTTTGCAGCCCCGGTGTAAATTGGTTTATCATTTCACAAATTCACATTGCAGGGGAGATGTGAGAGCTTACGGACTATTGTTCGCTATACGATGATAATAATCCGACGAATATCTGTTTCATATGTTCCGATTTGGATACAAAAACAATGTCCTAACATCATCAAGCGCTATACATTACAAAAAATATGACGATCAACATTTTCAGGAGGACGTGAACTTCCGGTCAATATAGCGGATAGTCGACAGAAACCGTTAAAGTCTGTGTCTGAAAGATGTACCTCGTCGCAGTTTCCTCATATTCCAAGTCCGGCGTGCTGCCGCGGCTATTGAGTTAAGTGCTCTGTGCACACCGTGAGCTGTGCGTCTCATTCATTTTGATCGTGTTTCGATATTCTGATTGTTTATGATGGATGATGATATTGTATTACGGGGAAAAGGTGGCAGTGTTCACTTTCTGTGCGGTTTCGCCTTATGTCTTTTGGCGTGTGCTGAGACTACTATGATGGGGACTGCACCTACCTTTCTTTGTTTGGGAGATGAAATGTTGATTCGGGTGATTCCACTGGCACGGGCGGTTGAGAAGTTATGCATTTTAATTCGTTTGCAGTGATACCGGGGCCTTCCATAACCATAATCATAACATTCATGAATATATATCATGAATTCATGAAATATCATTAATTATTGCCTCAAGCAAGAAAAAAATTGTAAAAAGGGTGGGGGGGGAATCAATATGTAAAGAGTTATGTTATCACAGTTTGTATACTGGGTCTCATTCGCCAGGTAAACCGACATCTCTTTAATGGTTCTACCACTAATGTTGATATTATAGAGAAATATGCCTCATTTTGGGTGTCCGGTTAGCGCAATCGATAGGCGGTTGGCTTACCACGGCAACAGCCGGGGTTCGTACCCTGGCGAGGACACCTGGGTTTTACTAATTCCCTAAAAATTAGTAGGAGCCGCGATAGCTCAGTGGTTAGTGAACTGGACTACTACGGACAAGGGGTAGGGTTCGATCCCAACCGACGGCTCCGGGTTCACCCAGCCTTAAATGGGTACCGGATTTTTTCTGGGAAAGTAAAAGCAGCACGGGCGTAATACCGACCACATTACCCCAAAAATCATGTGCTGAAGGTCTGTAAAATATAGGGTCACTAACACCATATTTCCCTATACGCCACTCGGCGTGACGGGGGGTACTTTACTTTTTTATGCCTCATTTTGTAAGAGATGTGACGTCATTGTAACATGATCTGGAAGAAACTACCATTTGCCCCGAGACAGATAATAATTATTGAAGAAATGCAGGGTTCCGTATCGAGTGAGACAAACATGTAAAAGAATGAAATTTTCTAATATGTTCACATCATGAATTCATATACATTTTATCATTCAGTCATTAACTCTCGAATGACGCAATATAGAAATAATAGAATAATTTATTTATGTTTTCTTTAAATATTACCTTAATTCCCCAAAGTAAATTGGAATTGATTAAGAGATTACATTTTATCGATTCACGAGCAAAATTTATTACAGCGAGTGATGTCTGACGTCTGATTCTAAAGAATATCATTTCAACAATTCGTGTCTCTGTTAGTGATACAACTTTTTGGATGTGCTTAATTAAAATAAAGTAGAGAAGAAAGAGCTTGTTAGCTGTGGATCGTTCTACGTTGTAATTTATTTCTCTAATGAGATTAAGAAGAGAATGCTCTTATAGTATCAGTTCTCAATTAGGCCCTTTAGGTACTTTTGATTATTTGTGACTTCTTCTTCCTCTTCTTTCCTCTTCATCTTCTTCTTCTAGTACCTTTCCGCTCCCTGTGAACATAAGTCTTAAACAAACACTTTCTAAGTCGTTCTGTTTCCTGCCATTCTTTTAAGATCATTCCGTGCCTTCCCCATCATCTTCATCTCTGCTTTCATTGTCTTCTCCAAGAATATTTTGGTCTTACTCTATGTCTTTTTACTTGGGGATTCCAAAAAAGGGCCTGTTGTATAATACTCTCTGTTGGCTTCCGCAGTGTGTTTCCTATTCAGCGCCATCGTTTTCGTTGTATCTCTTTATTCACTGGTATTTTACTGGTACATTTCATTTAAGTGAAATCCATGTTAGTGATGTTGTCTTGCCATTTCCATTTTTAAAAATTCTGCTTAAATATCCATTAATGAAAGTCTGTATCTTCATGATTATCATTTTTGTTGTTCTCCATGTTTCACAGCCATATAATAATACTGATATAACATCGGAGTAGAATTATTTTGAAAAATGAATGGTTTGCTAAGAAATTATTCACTTTGTCTAATTTTAGTTATAAGTGTCGTTGTCTGCAAAGTAATCCCCTATATGTAAAGTAATCACCTATATGTAAAGTAATCACTTATATGTAAAGTAATCACCTATATGTAAAGTAATAACCTATATGTAAAGTAATCACCTATATGTAAAGTAATCACCTATATGTAAAGTAATCACCTATATGTAAAGTAATCACCTATATGTAAAGTAATCACCTATATGTGTACCAGCAGTGTAGCATATTTTCTTCATGTGAGTGAATAAACAGAAGATGAGTCTCAGAATACAAGATGACCGATCTGTCTGTAAAAATTCCGGAAAATCATAAATTGTACCTAAATCCCGTACTTTATATCATGCAAATTATAAATTATGTACACTCTAAAGTAAAGAGAACCCCCGTCACGCCTAGTGGCGCGATATATATACATATATATACATATATATATATATATATATATATATATATATATATATATATATATATATATGCAAGATGAAAATTTTCTGCTTTTCACTCTAAACTGTATTGTAAAGGAGAACTTTCAGAACCACTCGTCTCACATAATTAAATGCTAAGGCTTGTTTCGACTGATGATAGTCTATTGTAGTAATTGGAATGACTCATTATCTTCAGTGGTCAGAATGACTAATTTTTCAGTGACTCGAACGATCCATATAATCAGTGGCTAGAATGGTGCATTTACTAAGTAGTGGCACTTACATATATAAGATACTCCGAGAATGATGAAAGTCTAATTAAACCGCTGTAGGTAGACGAATAAGAGTTTATTTATTAAATAGGCTCAAGACATCCACTAAGAAATTCTGTTTTTAAATTCTATAACATTAAAGTAGTGAAAGCTTACATCATGCACGTATGTATGTGTGTGTGAGTGTGTGTGTGTGTGTGTGCGTGTGCGCGTGTGTGTATGTGTGTGTGCGTGCGTGCGTATGTGTGTGTGTGTGTGTGCAGAGAGAGAGACTCTGAGGTTCTAATAAACCCCGATGCCAACCTGCTGAAAATGAAAACTTGCAATTTGGAGAGTTGATTTCTTTCATGGTCTAAACATCTTCTAGTAACGAATTTATCGAAATTGTCACCCTAACGTGACTACAGTCGATACCTGATGTGCACAAAACCAATTTATAAATGGTCCAACTGAGTGATTATTTTCTACCATGAATTAAGATCGTGATTTCATTAAATTTAAATCATTTAAATCCCCTAGTAAATCATGCTAGTATATGAATATTTCACTGACTAATTAGTAGTTCTTTCATCATTTTCACCTTATTGTTTGCATCATTAATTATGATATTTTTATTAAACTATACAATAAAACTATCAGCTTCAATTATTTACGTGCGCCAATTGCTGGAGCCCGTTTCTGATGATACATAATTTCTAAGGATTGTTTGTGTAAGAATATTTTCATTATTTCATGAAATTGTTCATGAAATAAACTCAGGAAGGTTTCCTAATTATGTTGATTCACTATACAATCAATCGTTTATGAAGAACGAAATCAAAGCTCCTTATATTCTGTTAATATTTATTCCATGCCATCATCATCATCATGTGCCGTACCGGTTGGAGTAGACGATCATGTCCTTCCACAATCTTCTATCTACAGTGCATCGTATCAGTTCTTTTGTTGACTGTATTCCATGTCATGACACCAAGCTATCCAGTATTTTCTCTCTTTGGGGCCTCGGTAGCCTAGTTGGGAAAACCACCTGACTAGACTACCGACGTTCGGACAACCCGTGTTCGATTCCCGCTGAGAGCAGTGTGAATTGTACTCGTGGTTGGAGAAAAAAAAAATACTCCCACGGTCGGTCGACTCAGCCATTGGCAGAAATAGGTACCAGGGTATTACCCTGGGAAGGTGAGGAATGTTGCCTCGGTTCTGAGTTTAGATGCTTGAGGCGACACTATACAGACATCTACGAACACTTCTGGATAGGAGGCCGATCACATATGGGTGTAAACTCACGTGCTAAGACGCCGGTTCAAGTCTTGTACTTTAATTTACCTTACCTTCTCTCTTTGTCGTCCGCGATCTCTCTTACCTTTTATTTTGCCAGTTGTAACCAAGTATTCCAACTTTCCTCTTCTCATGATGTGCCCGAAAAATGTTGATTGTTTCTTTCTGATGTTTTTTAGGAGCTGCCTTTTTGTGTTGGTCTCTTTGAGAACTTCCTCATTGGTCTTTTTAGCTGTCCAGGCAACTTTCGACATTCTTCTGAGAAATCCCATCTCTGTGGCATCTAATCGTCTTTTTATTTGTTTGTCTACTGTCCATGATTCGCTTCCATAGGTCAGAATTGGTTCTATATAGCACCGATGAACTCTCTTTCTCATTTCTATTGACATAGATTTGTTGCATAAGATATTTTTCATTTTCTGAAATGCTATTTTGGCCTGAGCTATTCTGCTTTTTTTTTTCCATGCCATACATGTAGTATATTTGACATATAAAGGCATGACATTGTTTTATTTCCATTCATGTTTTCCTAAAGTTTATGATTTTGATGTTTTTGTACTCTCATATTTTGTGTCCAATGTATTGACCTATTCTGTATTTTTACTTGTAACCAGTAATATACTAATTAGCCAAAACAATTCATTTTATTTGATATCCAAAATATATTATGTCTAACCTCTGAGCTCTATCATCATCATTATGTGCCAACTGGTAACGACGATCGATTCTCTCCACGCCAGGCGATTCCTTAATGTTGTTTGCTGATCGATTGCTTTTTTTAACATTTCAAGACCCGTTGAATTCGTTTCCTCTCTCTCTCTCTCTCTCTCTCTCTCTCTCTCTCTCTCTATCTCTCTCTCCTTTGTTAACTCAAAGTTAAGAATACTACATTATTTCTTACAAATGCTCAATATTAATCACCCTGACTATATCAAACTCTGTCTTCCAATTCATTCATTCTCTCATTCAAGCAAACTATATCTAACTACCTACCTACCTACCTACCTACCTAACTAACTAACTACCTACCTATAAACCTACCAACCTACCAACCTACCTACCTGCCTGCCTATCTATCTATCTATCTATCTATCTATCTATCTATCTATCTATCTATCTATCTATCTATCTATCTATCTATCTATCTATCTATCTATCTATCTATCTATCTATCTATCTATCTATCTATCTATCTATCTATCTATCTATCTATCTATCTATCTATCTATCTATCTATCTATCTATCTATCTATCTATCTATCTATCTATCTATCTATCTATCTATCTATCTATCTACCTATATATCTATCTATCTATCTATCTATCTATCTATCTATCTATCTATCTATCTATCTATCTATCTATCTATCTATCTATCTATCTATCTATCTATCTATCTATCTATCTATCTATCTATCTATCTATCTATCTATCTATCTATCTATCTATCTATCTATCTATCTATCTATCTATCTATCTATCTATCTATCTATCTATCTATCTATCTATCTATCTTTATCTATCTATCTATCTATCTATCTATCTATCTATCTATCTATCTATCTATCTATCTATCTATCTATCTATCTATCTATCTATCTATCTATCTATCTATCTATCTATCTATCTATCTATCTATCTATCTACATTGTATCTATCTATCTAACTGCATGCATCCGTCCGTCCGTCCGTCCCTCCGTCTGTCTGTCTGTAGGTCGGTCTGTCTGACTGTCTATCCATCCGTCCATCCATACATCCTTCAGTGCCTCCATCCATCTATTTGTCTGTCTATTTATCTATCTATTTAAAATAAACTAATCTGTCTGTCTATTTATCTGTTTTTCTATCATTCTGTTTTACTGTCCGTCTTTTTCTCTGTCTGTCGGTCAATCTTCCTATCAATTAGTTCGTCTGTCTGTCTGTTAATTAATTGTCCGGCTCTTTGTTTATTTATCCATCCATTCATTCATCCATTTATATCCACCTACTGATGTATCCACCAATTCATTCATCCATTTATATCCACCTACTGATGTACCCACCAATTCATTCATCCATTTATATCCACCTACTGATGTACCCACCAATTCATTCATCCATTTATATCCACCTACTGATGTATCCACCAATTCATTCATCCATTTATATCCACCTACTGATGTATCCATTAATTCATTAATCCATTTATATCAACTTGCTGATGTATCTATCCGTTCATTCATCCATTTATATCTACCTGCAGATGTATCCACAAATTCATTCATGCATTTATATCCACCTACTGATGCATCCATCCATTTATATCCACGTTCTGATATATCCATCCATTCATTAATCCATTTATATCCACCTTCGGATGTATCCATCCAATTAATCATCCATCTGTATCTCCGTTCCTCCATGTTTCTATCTGTCTATCTCTGTTCGCCTTCCAAAATGTCTACATTCTTCTTCTTCTTCCTCTTTTTCAGCTCCCTGTGGAGCATAGGTCTTCAACAAACACTTACTAAGTCGTTCTGTTTTTTGCCATTCTTTTAAGATCATTCCATGTCTTCCCCATCATCTTCATCTCTGCTTCTATCTGTCTTCTCCAAGAATTCCTTGGTCTTCCTCTTTGTCTTTTCCCCTGGGGATTCCAAAAAAGGGCATGTTGTGTAATACTCTCAGTTGGCTTCCACAGTGTGTGTCCTATTCAGCGCCATCGTCTTCGCTGTATCTCTTTATCCAAGGGTGTTTGACTGGTACATTTCCATAATTCTATGTTAGTGAATATGTCCTGCCATTTCCATCCTTTTATTCTGCGTAAGCATCCATTAATGAAAGTCTGTATCTTCGTGATTGTCAATTATCCATCCATTTATATCCACGTTCTGATATATCCATCCATTCATTAATCCATTTATATCCACCTTTGGATGTATTCATCCATTTATTCATACACCCATCCAATAAAAGAATCATCCATCTGTATCTCGGTTCCTCCATGTTTCTATCTGTCTATCTCTGTTCGCCTTCCAAAATATCTGCATATCGACCTATTTATTTAGCTTTCAGCTTGTCCTTCTCTCTACCGTCTGTGTGTCTGTCCGTGTCTCTGTGTCTAAATTTGCCCGCGTCAATATCGAGACAAAACAAAACTGCATCGATAGCAAATTGAAAATCATGGAGTTCGTCTGAACTTTGAGCAATCGAAATGTAAAAAGAAGACTAGCCAATAGGAACGGAATTCAGTGAGTGTGCACACGCCCCTTTCTTGATATTTTCTAGACATTATAATTATGTTTTCTTCCATTTATTACTTCAGATTAACATCAATATGATAAATAGATTTATATATTGCAGGTAATTTTTGGTGTTTTCTAAATATCGGTTCTCTTCAATGAAGGGTGGAAGTCACGGAGCATCGTCTTTTTTTGTCCTTGCCTTCGTGTTACAGCATCTTATTTTGTCCTTGCCTTCATGTTACAGCATCTTATTTTGTCCTTGCCTTCATGTTACAGCATCTTATTTTGTCCTTGCCTTCGTGTTACAGCATCTTTACAAAGGGTGAAATTGTCTTCCTAACGTGTAGACAAACTACGTCTCTTCTGCAAAGTTTGACACTTAATAGCAAGCATCGTTGGTATTGAGAGTCTGGAATTTCTGGCTTATGCGCTGTCTTATCCTCAAAATGACATTAGATAGATAGATACTCCGTATAACTCATATCCAGCCCAGCTATTAACAATGTCTGCTAATTTTAATCATTTTTAGTTTACATTTCTTTTTACTATCCACAGTGTGTGAATGCAGTTGCAGTGCTAGAGATAGAGATAGAGAAAGAGAGAGAGAGAGAGAGAGAGAGAGAGAGAGAGAGAGAGAGAGAGAGATGATTAATAGAAAAAGAAAAGAGAAAGAGTATGTGAGAAAAAAGCATACTAATCAAAGAGATGATTTCGCAATTCACTCTGGCGGACACTATGCAGTCTCGCGAGGCAAGTTTTCATGAAAATAAATTCTTGTCTGGCATATCCTCGCAATAACAGTGAACTAGAGTATTGCTATTGTTACTGCAATATGATTACAGATTATAATCACTGCAGAGTTTGCACACGTGAGACCTACACAATTCTTTGCGTGCTGTCCATGTAAGTGTTTATTAATGCATATTTAGAGAGAGAGAGAGAGAGAGAGAGAGAGAGGAGAGAGAGAAGGTAGTTGGAAAGAGAAATGCTCTATGACAGCATCTCTTTCCCAACAGCTAACAAATTTAGCGAACGCGTGTTTGCCTGTAGTTTTTGAATGATCTCTGTGTTCTGTGCGCATTCAGAACGAGCAATGTAAGTTGTGTCCCCTGTAATTCTTACATAATGATATGACTATTCTGTTCCTTCCTATCTAATGGATACAGATCGATATTTAAAACGTTTCTTTACGATGAATATATATACTTTCAATAGTTTACACATAGTAGAGAAATGCTAGTTTAAGATATTTATTCAGTCTCCTTTCAACATAATTACACGACATTCAGTGAAAACAAACATCTTTTTTGGGAAATAAGTTTGACATTTTGTTGCCAAAGCATTGCAACTACCTATTTCACGACTTACATATTTATATGGTGACATCTAAACAAAATACCATCAGAACTATAACTGAAAATACTAAATCATAACGTGCTGTATCTACTCATCTTTCCTGTATGGTAAAGGAACGTTGTAGCTAAAGCAGCAGACAACAAATAATAAAATCTAGTTCATGAAATGTGAATTTATTGAATAATTGATTAAAAAAAAAATAAAATAGGTTAAGGGAGAAGAGAACAAATAATTGAGTATTGAAAAAGCGAAAGCTAAAAATCAAATGAGTAAAAGGCAATTTAAAGTTGATGACACTTTTGACTCAAAAAGATACGCTGTAACTTACTGAAAGCCCTCGTTGATAGGAAAATACAAGGTAAACGAGGTAGAGGCAGACAAAGACTAAAATGTACTGACAACATCAAGAGAGGAAAGATAGTGTGTATCTTCAAGATGTTAGACCGAATCAAAAGGCGACCCGTGGTAGCCCTTCAATGCGGAGAAGGCACACGATGGTGTGTGAGATGTATGTGTCTGTGTGTGCGTGCCCGTGTGTGTGTGTATTTATATATCATCATCATCATCATCAAGTACCGTGCCTACTGGCGTAGGTGATTATGTTTCTCCACAACAACTTTCGATCTCAACAGTTATTCATCATTTCTGTTGTTGACCTTCTGCCAAGCCATTCTCTTAAGCTGTCTGGTATATTTCCTCTTTGCTTGCCTCTATCTCTCCGTCCCTCGATTTTTCCAGTTGTTACAATAAATTTCAGCTGTTCTCTTCATGGCCAAAATATGATGATTGTTTTTTCCCAATTTTTGAAATTAGCTCTCTTTTTGCTTTTACCTCTCTCAGAATATCTTCATTACTCTTCTTAGCTGTCCATGGTATTCTCAACATTCTTCTGTAAAACATTTCTACAAACTCCAGTGATTTTCTTGGTTTTTTTCCCCATTGTACATTATTCACATCCATATATTAAGACTGGCTCTACATAACATTTAAGAATTCCTTTTCTTATTTCTATTGTCAAAAATGAATTTGCACAGTATCTTTCTAATTTTTTGGAAATCTGCTTTTGCCTGAGCCATTGTGTTCAACCTCTGTTGAACATCTACCATCTGAGGTTAACAATGTTCCCAGATGTTTAAATTCATTTACCTCTTTTAATATTGTTCCACTTGTCTTTATTGTGCACTGCAGTGATGACATTTTCTTTGTTGTTACCACTACTTCTGTCTTTTTGCTGTCCTAGTCCTTTCTTTTTGCTTTCTTTCGCAATAATGTCTAGCAATTCTTGTAACTTATTCTCACTCTAAGCGACGATTAAGACAATACCATCAACATACCTTAGATTGTTTATATTATAACCACTGATTACATCATATATATATATATATATATATATATATATATATATATATATATATATATATATATATATATATATATATATATATAAGCTACGAAATAGACAGCTGTATTTTGCGAAATTCCGCAAAATATAGAAATTGTTTCCAAGACAAAATTGTTCTTCTCTTTGAATGGTTGTATTTGGTGGAAGTTGTAGCTACTCTCTAGCTATTATTAGTTATTAACCTCTTATGTTGTGTTCTCTTATTGATGTATATTTATAGACGAATTAAAATAGAAAATATAAATGCCTTGACAAATATACCTTTTATCGTGTTATATATATATTTTTTTCATTTATTACTTTTATTCCTAAAGTGATTTTCATTGATCATTATGTTTTGCTGCTCCAAATGAACTTAATCTGGTTTAGTATTTATTTCATGTTCTTCCATATTCACGAGATTTATTTTGCACATTTCCCCCATTGAACCATGAATATGATTCCTTGCTATAACTCTTTCCTGTTATAAATTAGCAATGGCAAAACCCTCAAAGAAAATTAAATTAAGTAATATATCACATGGCAATAAATCAAACGGAGTGAAATTTGAAACAAAAATACAGAAAGAACATTTGTTAAAAAAAACAAATATCGCATTTCGTTTATATCCCCCTTTTACAATTGTAAATAACATAACAGTTAAAGCGAAAGAAAGGGACACAAAAAGATACATAGATTGGATTCTTGACAAAAATGTAATCTCTCCTCGTGTTCAAACGATGCACAAAACAACAGTGTATTATCATGTTCACGTTACGGTATTTTTTTAATATTACATTTGGATGTTTAAAAAAGATTACCATCGTTGATCAGGGCTTTACAGTATTGGAGATGTGTAGGCGCGATAACTAGGAGCTCTAAGAATAGAGCCAGACCGTGCGGTCAATAAGATAGATATACGTTTCTTACGTGTTAGACGTCAGATGGCGGAATGTTAATATTGAAGAAGAAAGGGAAAAAAATTGTGGATTGGAAAACGAAATACGATTTGAAATAAAATGTAAGAAAAAGAAGAAAGATTATCCACAACGAAAGATTTACATTTTTTTTTAAATTGTTGTTTTGGCACGACGGATTCTAGGAAACACTGCAAAATATATGTTTTATTTTTTCTTCTTTCACTCTCAGAGGAAAATTTGTTGTCTTCTGCGGCTGTTTGTAGGGAGGCTATTATGATTGTATCGTTATATCTGACTGCAATACTTTTTTTAACTGAGACCGAATTTTCTTTCCTTTTTTTTTATCACTTTACCTGGTGTAGTAGCCGTTTATGTTGAGCCATGTGGAAAATGGGTCTTATTTAGGTTTGTTTCCCTGTCGATAGCACCAGCATATCTGTTGATATATACGATTATTGGAGGGGTCTGTGGATTTATATATTTTATTTAAAACAAAAAAAAATGATTCAAAGGAACGGTAACAACCACCAGGAATAATAAAATACGAATTTTGTGCCCCTACAACTAAATCGTCTTTCTCGTCATTGAAACATTCATTATACTCTTAATGTCGATGTAGATAACAAAATACCAGGTCTCGTTTCTGCGAGCCTAAACCAGTGCCATGTTGTGAGGATACTTTCCAATTTTCTTCATGTTGTCAATCAGTATACTGTCCAGTTTCCTTGATGTTGTCACTCAGTATACTGTCCAGTTTCCTTAATGTTGTCACTCAGTATACTGTCCAGTTTCCTTGATGTTGTCACTCAAGATACTGTCCAGTTTTCTTAATGTTGTCACTCAAGTTACTGTCCAGTTTTCTAGATGTTGTCACTCAAAATACTGTCCAGTTTCCTTGATGTTGTTACTCAGTATACTGTCCAGTTCCCTTGATGTTGTCACTCAAGATATTGTCCAGTTTCCTTGATGTTGTCACTCAAGATACTGTCCAGTTCCCTTGATGTTGTCACTCAAGATATTGTCCAGTTTCCTTGATGTTGTCACTCAAGATATTGTCCAGTTTGCTTGATGTTGTAACTCAAGATATTGTCCAATTTCCTTGATGTTGTCACTCAAGATATTGTCCAGTTTCCTTGATGTTATCACTCAAGATACTGTTCAGTTCCCTTGATATCGTGACTTAAGATACTGTCCAGTTTCCTTGATATTGTAACTTAGATACTGTCCAGATTCCTTGATGTTGTCACTCAAGATACTGTCTAGGTTCCTTGATATTGTGACATAAAATACTGTCCAGTTTCCTCGATGATGTGACTTACTTTTCATTTTCTTTGCTGCTGTCATTCAAAATACTGTCCAGTTTCTTTGATATTGCCACTCAAGATACTGTCCAGTTTCCTTGTTGCTGTCTCTCAAGATACTGTCCAGTTTCTTTGATGTTGTCACTCAAGATACTGTCCTCTACGTTTATTTTGTTGGAGTTCGGCTGGCTAGAAACTGCGATCAAAAGCTTATTTCTGTTTGTGCTGATCTAAAGTTCATTTTCTTTTCTGCACTGTTCGTTAAGTATTTAATCTTAGTCTGAACATCTGAATAGCGATGAGGTTAGTCATATATCATTCGCAAAATCCAAGTCCATAAGAACATCTATAACAGCCAATTGTTTCACCTTTTATTGAACTGATAAACATTCCTCTAGACCCAGTCGATGCAAATTGAAATCAAGAAGGTCTTAGAATGCATCCCTTTTTAAACTGACATTGTGATTTTGAAAGTATTTGTGAAAGAACCATCATTGATCACGCTGAAAATTGTTGTATTGCATTTTGATAATGCTCACGATGAATGTCGTTGTACCTGAATATTTTCCAAAGTTACATTCTACGAGTGCAATAAAATACCACTTTTTTTTTTTTAATCGACAAGGTTAACGTTAGGAGATGCATTCTACTTTTAATACTATTCTTAAATCTGCGACAAAGCAAATATGACGTCACTACATGATCTCCTTTATCTAATACCATCTTGTTCTTCACATTAAAACAAAATTTGTTATGGTGTTTGTCAACCTGTTTAACGGATGCTTCTGAATTTCTTACATGTTTTAACTAATTCAGTACGGAAGGTTTTAATCAATTTAGCGGTAGAGATTTCAGAGACATAATTTTTCATGTTTTTAAATATCAATCTACATGTTTATATGTATCTAACCCTTAATCTGTTATGTATGGATTTTTAGATAATTAAATAAGGAATTATATTTCGCCTATACAAAGATGATACAAGACATATAAAAAGGAGCATGGTTTGATGACAGTTTACACTAATCAAATTGCGAGTGACGCACTGTGCGGCTAAACGTACATGACCTAAATCAGCATGGCGTTTAGTGTGTCGATACTTACTGAAAGAGTTAACAGTATAGTTTGTTATATGCCTCTAGTATAGTTTGTCTACACACTTTTGGCGGGCAGCTTAGTATTGAAGCAAATTTTTCAAATTTCAAGACATCTTTCAATGTCTAGATTCTTACAGACAACTTTCTTAGCTAAGTGAGTGTGTCCCTGTACTCTACTGTTGTTACATACTTTATCTCAAAAATGTGTGTTTGTATTTGACTTGTTTTTTTTTTCTGTGTTCATCATGAAACGTTTTTACCGTTCACATTGAAGATGAAAACGCCCTTTAGTTAGCTGAAAGCACGGCTCTAGAGTATTGTGTGGCTGAAAGCACTGGTCTAGAGTACGGTGTGGCTGAAAGCACTGGGAATGAGGAAGTGTGTGGTTGAAAGCACTGGTCTAATGTACTGTTCTGGTGACAGCACACAACTTTGTCTAACATCCTGTTGTGTGCTGTCATCAGATTTGTTTAATATTTATAGTGAGATTATTTTAAGATCCATAAGGGGCATACCTGGAATAACAATCGGATGTCATAATATAAATAATCTAAGGTATGCTGATGATAAAGTCTTAATCGCTAATAGTGAAAATGAGTTACAAGAAATGTTGGACATTATAGTGAAAGAAATCAAAAATAAAGGACTCAGCCTTAATATAAAAAAGACAGAGGTAATGGTAACAACAAAGAAAAAGACATCACCTCAGTGCAAGATAAAGACAAGTGGAACAATATTAAAACAGGTAAATGAATTTAAATATTTGGGAACTTTGTTAACCTCAGACGGAAGATGTACAAAATAGGTGAGATGCAGAATGGCTCAGGCAAAAGCAGCTTTCCAAAAAAATGAAGAAGTAACTATGCAATCCATTTTTGACAATAGAAACAAGAAAAAGAGTTCTTAAATGTTACGTAGAGCCAGTCTTAACATATGTATGCGAATCATGGACAATAGGACAAAAGACAAGAAAATCACTGCAGTCTGTAGAAATGTGGTTTTACAGAAGAGTGTTGAGAGTACCATGGACAGCTAAGAAGAGTAATGAAGATGTTCTGAGAGAGGTCAAAGCAAAAAAAAGAGCTAATTTCCAATATTAGGAAGAAACAATCATCATTTTTTGGCCATGTAATGAGAAGAGAACCACTGGAATATATTATAACAATTGGAAAAATTGAGGGACGAAGAGATAGAGGGAAGCAAAGAGAAAAAATACCAGACAGCTTAAGAGAATGGCTTGGCAGAAAATCAACAACAGAAATGATAAATAACTGCCTGGATCGAAAGTTGTGGAGAGACATGATTACCTACGCCAGCAGGCCCGGTACTTGATGATGATGATGATGAGTGTACTGTTTGGCTGAAGGCAATGGTCTAGAGTACTGTATGGTTGAAAGCACTGGTCTTGAGTACTATATGGCTGAGAGCACTGGTCTAGAAGAAGTGTATGGCTGAAAGCATTGGTCTAGAGTAACTGTATGGTTGAAGGCACTGGTCTAGAAGAAGTGTATGGCTGAAAGAATTGATCTAGAGTAACTGTATGGTTGAAGGCACTGGTCTAGAAGGAGTGTATGGCTGAAAGCATTGGTCTAGAGTAACTGTATGGTTGAAGGCACTGGTCTAGAAGAAGTGTATGGCTGAAAGAATTGATCTAGAGTAACTGTATGGTTGAAGGCACTAGTCTAGAAGAAGTGTATGGCTGAAAGAATTGATCTAGAGTAACTGTATGGTTGAAGGCACTGGTCTAGAAGAAGTGTATGGCTGAAAGCTCTGACCTATAGTAAATGTATTGTTGAAGGTAAAGGTAAAGTACGAGGCTTGAATCGGCGTCTGTGCATTCAAGTTTTCACCCATATGTACTCGCCTGCCTATCCAGAAGTTTTCGGAGACCTCTGGATAGTGTCGCTTCAAGCATCGAAACTCACGATGCGAGGCAGCATTCGTCCCATTCACAGTGTGCTGCTACCCTGGTACCCACCTCTTTCAGAGACTGGGTCAACCGCGGCGGTATTTTAAAAAAAATCCTAAACACGAGTGCAGATCACACTGCTTCCCTCAGCTGGCGAGGCATCGAACACAGGTTGCCTGAACTTCGGTAGCCCAGTCCAGTGATTTTCTCGACTTGACAGCCGAGCCAGTGTTGAAAGTAAAGGAAGGAAAACTCGACTAAAATAGCAAGTCGTTGAAAAGAAAAAAAGACCAACAAAATTAAACATATTGCATAAAATAGGACTATACGAGACATTAACACTAAAACAACTACGGTTACCGACCGGATGGGACCACATTCCAGAACCCCTCAACAAAGTCGAAAGACATGAGAAATTTACAGTTTATAAATAGCAAAACAAATGAAAAGACGATTAGAGGCTACAGAGATGGGATTTCTCAGAAGAATGTTGAAAGTTTCCTGGCCAGCTAAAAAGACCAATGAGGAAGTTCTCAAAGAGGCCAACACAAAAAGGGAGCTCTTAAAAACATCAGAAAGAAGCAATCAACATTTTTCGGGCACATCATGAGAAGAGGAAAGTTGGAATACTTGGTTACAACTGGCAAAATAAAAGGAAAGAGAGATCGAGGGCGACAAAGAGGGAACATACTGGATAGCTTGGTGTCATAGCATGGAAAACAGTCAACAACAGAACTGATACGATGCACTGTAGATAGAAGATTGTGGAGGGACATGATCACCTACGCCAACCGGTATGGCACATGATGATAAATAGCAATATTATTTTGTTCAATCACCGGCTTGTGGGATTTGTACTGTTGGAAACATTTCCACGACGTTTGAACTATAGAGGCTGGAACGAATGTCGTGTTTTTTAGTTATGTTGACTTTTCCTCGTGTTGAATGAGGAATGCATTGTTAATAAGTGTGTGCTCTGAGAGGCTATACCAAATACCAAAATAGATATATAGATATAGATAAATAGATATATGTGTGATAGGGCACTGTGTGTTAAGAGATTATAGGTGATGAAAGATTAGGACTATAAAGAGACTGCTATAAGAGACTACATGCGATACGAAACTATATGTGTTAAGGAACTGTGTGATAAGATCGTGTTTGTGATTAGTGGTTATGTGTGATAAGAGATTATATATATATATGATAATATATTATATGTGATAAAAGATTATACGTAAACAAGAGACTGTGATCAGAGATTAAGTATGTCGATAAGTTGAATAATAAGAGACTGTGTGTGAATAAAAAATTGTGTGTGATTAGTGATTATGTGTGATAAGAGTATATATATATATATATATATATATATATATATATATATATATATATATATATATATATGATAACATATTTTATGTCAGAAGAGTATATGTGAAAAATGGACTGTGTGATCAGAGATATTGTATGTCGAGATGCTGTATGATAAGTAACCTGTGTGAATAACAGATTGTGTGTGATAAGAGACTGTGTGTGATAAGAGACTTGTGTGTGATAAGAGACCTGCGTGTGATAAGAGACCTGCGTGTGATAAGAGACCGGCGTGTGATAAGAGACCTGCATGTGATATGAGACTGCGTCTGATAAGAGACCTGCGTGTGATTAGAGACCTGCATGAGATAAGAGACCTGCATGTGATAAGAGACCTGCGTGTGATAAGAGACTTGCATGTGATTAGAGACTGCGTATGATAAGAGACTGTGTGTAATAAGAGAATGCGTGTGATAAGAGACTGCGTGTGATAAGAGACCAGCGTGTGATAAGAGACCTGCATGTGATAAGAAACCAGCGTGTGATAAGAGACCAGCGTGTGATAAGAGACCTGCGTGTGATAAGAGACCAGCGTGTGATAAGAGACCAGCGTGTGATAAGAGACCTGCATGTGATTAGAGACTGCGTGTTATAAGACCTGCATGTGATATGATAAGAGACTGCGTGAGATAAGAGACTGCGTGAGATAAGAGACTGCGTGAGATAAGAGACCAGCGTGTGATAAGAGAATGCGTGTGATAAGAGACCTGCGTGTGATAAGAGACTGCGTGTGATAAGAGACCAGCGTGTGATAAGAGACCAGCGTGTGATAAGAGACCTGCATGTGATAAGAGACCTGCGTGTGATAAGAGACCTGAGTGTGATAAGAGAATGCGTGTGATAAGAGACCTGCGTGTGATAAGAGACCAGCGTGTGATAAGAGAATGCGTGTTATAAGACCTGCATGTGATATGATAAGAGACTGCGTGAGATAAGAGAATGCGTGCGAAAAAGAGAGTGTGTATGAATGGAGAATGTGTATGATTAAACGTTCTTCATCTGGAGATAAATGTAATCAGGAGGTAATGTTTGTGCGTGAGCAGATCACTGTGAATTGAATTAGTCTGTGAATTAAATTAATATGTGAATTAAATTAGTCTGTGTTTGATAAACATTTGAGCTTGTGTTTAACTAAATATTTATTGTCTCTAACTTGCCCAACTCTGTGGGTCAGGTACCTATTCTTTCCTCAGATGAGTCGACGGGTTGGCGTAAAACTGGAATTCATCCGAATTTCATGTCATACCCAAACTAACGCATTACCACCTCACTACAGAGACCCTCTACACTAATTCTGGTATCTCAACTAGTAGAGACCGTTACCACCTCGTTACTGATACTCTCTACTCTAATTCTGGTCTCTGAACTACTAGAGGCCGTTACCACCTCTCTACTGATACTCTCTACTCTAATTCTGGTCTCTCAACTAGTAGAGGCCGTTACCACCTCGCTACTGATACTCTCTACTCTAATTCTGGTCTCTGAACTAGTAGAGGCCGTTACCACCTCTCTACTGATACTCTCTACTCTAATTCTGGTCTCTCAACTAGTAGAGGCCGTTACCACCTCGCTACTGATACTCTCTACTATAATTCTGGTCTCTGAACTAGTAGAGGCCGTTACCACCTCGCTACTGATACTCTCTACTCTAATTTTGGTCTCTTAACTAGTAGAGGCCGTTACCACCTCGCTACTAATGTTCTCTAGTCTAATTCAGCTCTCTATTAACTAGTAGAGGCCGTTACCACCTCGCTACTAATGTTCTCTACTCTAATTCAGCTCTCTATTAACTAGTAGAGGCCGTTACAACCTCGCTACTGATGTTCTCTACTCTAATTCAGCTCTCTATTAACTAGTAGAGGCCGTTACCACCTCGCTACTGATGTTCTCTACTCTAATTCAGCTCTCTATTAACTAGTAGAGGCCGTTACCACCTCGCTACTGATGTTCTCTACTATAATTCAGCTCTCTACTCTAATTCTGCTCTCTATTAACTAGTAGAGGCCGTTACCACCTCGCTACTGATGTTCTCTACTCTAATTCAGCTCTCTATTAACTAGTAGAGGCCGTTACCACCTCGCTACTGATGTTCTCTACTCTAATTCAGCTCTCTATTAACTAGTAGAGGCCGTTACCACCTCGCTACTGAAGCTCTCTACTCTAATTCTGCTCTCTATTAACTAGTAGAGGCCGTTACCACCTCGCTACTAATGTTCTCTACTCTAATTCAGCTCTCTATTAACTAGTAGAGGCCGTTACCACCTCGCTACTGATGTTCTCTACTCTAATTCAGCTCTCTATTAACTAGTAGAGGCCGTTGCAACCTCGCTACTGAGGTTCTCTACTCTAATTCAGCTCTCTATTAACTAGTAGAGGCCGTTACAACCTCGCTACTGATGTTCTCTACTCTAATTCAGCTCTCTATTAACTAGTAGAGGCCGTTACCACCTCGCTACTGATGTTCTCTACTCTAATTCAGCTCTCTATTAACTAGTAGAGGCCGTTACCACCTCGCTACTGATACTCTCTACTCTAATTCAGCTCTCTATTAACTAGTAGAGGCCGTTACCACCTCGCTACTGATGTTCTCTACTCTAATTCAGCTCTCTATTAACTAGTAGAGGCCGTTACCACCTCGCTACTGATACTCTCTACTTTAATTCAGCTCTCTATTAACTAGTAGAGGCCGTTACCACCTCGCTACTGATGTTCTCTACTCTAATTCAGCTCTCTATTAACTAGTAGAGGCCGTTACCACCTCGCTACTGATACTCTCTACTCTAATTCAGCTCTCTATTAACTAGTAGAGGCCGTTACCACCTCGCTACTGATGTTCTCTACTCTAATTCAGCTCTCTATTAACTAGTAGAGGCCGTTACCACCTCGCTACTGATGTTCTCTACTCTAATTCAGCTTTCTATTAACTAGTAGAGGCCGTTACCACCTCTCTACTGATACTCTCTACTCTAATTCAGCTTTCTTTTAAATAGTAGAGGCCGTTACCACCTCGCTACTGAAGCTCTCTACTCTAATTCTGCACTCTATTAACTAGTAGAGGCCGTTACCACCTCGGTACTGATGTTCTCTACTCTAATTCAGCTCTCTATTAACTAGTAGAGGCCGTTACCACCTCGCTACTAATGTTCTCTACTCTAATTCAACTCTCTATTAACTAGTAGAGGCCGTTACCACCTCGCTACTGAAGCTCTCTACTCTAATTCTGCTCTCTAT
Source organism: Megaustenia siamemsis (assembly GCA_032433765.1). Lineage (NCBI taxonomy): Eukaryota > Metazoa > Mollusca > Gastropoda > Stylommatophora > Ariophantidae > Megaustenia > Megaustenia siamemsis. The sequence continues at coordinate 49,934,021 of JAVIAB010000024.1, forward strand.
TAACTAGTAGAGGCCGTTACCACCTCGCTACTGATACTCTCTACTATAATTCTGGTCTCTCAACTAGTAGAGGCCGTTACCACCTCGCTACTGATGTTCTCTACTCTAATTCAGCTCTCTATTAACTAGTAGAGGCCGTTACCACCTCGCTACTGATACTCTCTACTCTAATTCAGCTCTCTATAAACTAGTAGAGGCCGTTACCACCTCTCTACTGATACTCTCTACTCTAATTCAGCTCTCTATTAACTAGTAGAGGTCGTTACCACCTCTCTACTGATACTCTCTACTATAATTCTGGTCTCTCAACTAGTAGAGGCCGTTACCACATCTCTACTGATACTCTCTACTCTAATTCAGCTCTCTATTAACTAGTAGAGGCCGTTACCACCTCGCTACTGATACTCTCTACTATAATTCTGGTCTCTCAACTAGTAGAGGCCGTTACCACCTCGCTACTGATACTCTCTACTATAATTCTGGTCTCTCAACTAGTAGAGGCCGTTACCACCTCGCTACTGATACTCTCTACTATAATTCTGGTCTCTCAACTAGTAGAGGCCGTTACCACCTCTCTACTGATACTCTCTACTCTAATTCAGCTCTCTATTAACTAGTAGAGGCCGTTACCACCTCGCTACTGATACTCTCTACTATAATTCTGGTCTCTCAACTAGTAGAGGCCGTTACCACCTCGCTACTGATACTCTCTACTATAATTCTGGTCTCTCAACTAGTAGAGGCCGTTACCACCTCGCTACTGATACTCTCTACTCTAATTCAGCTCTCTATTAACTAGTAGAGGCCGTTACCACCTCGCTACTGATACTCTCTACTCTAATTCAGCTCTCTATTAACTAGTAGAGGCCGTTACCACCTCGCTACTGATACTCTCTACTCTAATTCAGCTCTCTATTAACTAGTAGAGGCCGTTACCACCTCGCTACTGATACTCTCTACTATAATTCTGGTCTCTCAACTAGTAGAGGCCGTTACCACCTCGCTACTGATACTCTCTACTATAATTCTGGTCTCTCAACTAGTAGAGGCCGTTACCACCTCGCTACTGATACTCTCTACTATAATTCTGGTCTCTCAACTAGTAGAGGCCGTTACCACCTCTCTACTGATACTCTCTACTCTAATTCAGCTCTCTATTAACTAGTAGAGGCCGTTACCACCTCGCTACTGATACTCTCTACTATAATTCTGGTCTCTCAACTAGTAGAGGCCGTTACCACCTCGCTACTGATACTCTCTACTATAATTCTGGTCTCTCAACTAGTAGAGGCCGTTACCACCTCGCTACTGATACTCTCTACTCTAATTCAGCTCTCTATTAACTAGTAGAGGCCGTTACCACCTCGCTACTGATACTCTCTACTCTAATTCAGCTCTCTATTAACTAGTAGAGGCCGTTACCACCTCGCTACTGATACTCTCTACTCTAATTCAGCTCTCTATTAACTAGTAGAGGCCGTTACCACCTCTCTACTGATACTCTCTACTCTAATTCAGCTCTCTATTAACTAGTAGAGGCCGTTACCACCTCGCTACTGATACTCTCTACTATAATTCTGGTCTCTCAACTAGTAGAGGCCGTTACCACCTCGCTACTGATACTCTCTACTATAATTCTGGTCTCTCAACTAGTAGAGGCCGTTACCACCTCGCTACTGATACTCTCTACTATAATTCTGGTCTCTCAACTAGTAGAGGCCGTTACCACCTCGCTACTCTTATAGGTCTTTTAATCTTTGGAGATCGTTGCCACAACACAACTGACGCTCTCTACACTTCTATTGGTTATGGTTATGGAAGGCCCCGGTATCACTGCAAACGAATTAAAATCCATAATTGCTCAACTGCCCCTGCCAATGGAATCATCCTAATTACTATCTCATCTCCCAAACAAAGAAAGGTAGCTGTAGTCCCCATCATAGCAGTCTCAGCACACGCCAAAAGACATCTCTCTATCTTTCTTCTATTGGTCTCTTAACCATTGGAAATCGTTACTACCTTACCTGGATGCTGACGTTCTCTACTCTATTCTTCTACTGGTATTTCAACGTTAGAGGTCGTTGTCACCTCGCAACTATCGCTCTCTCGCCCTATTCTATTTTAATTTATCCTATTATTGGTCTTTTCAACGTTAGAGGTCGTTACGGCATCGCTACTGACCATCTCTATTCTAATACTAGTGTCTTAACCGTTGGAGGTCGCTACCACATCGCTATTGACGCTAACTCTTTTTTCTACTTTACAACTTGTCTCTTAACTCATGGAGATCGTTGGGACACATGTCAGAATACAACACATTAGTCATTAGTCATTAGTCGAAAGATCATCCTCCTTGCACAAGGGGCATACCCATAAGTGCTCCGATTTCCTTTCGAGTAAATTCACAAGTGTGTGACGGCTGATCGTGCCGGTTCGCAGTTGGTTAACCATACACCTCTGGCGTCCTGAAAAATGTTCGCTCTTAGCTGTGCCAAGCCTTACGCGACTATGCGTTAGTCTCGCCATTGCGTTTGAATCCTTGTCGTCTCGAGAGTCTGCTACTCTTCCCGCCTCGCGGATTGCGTGTAAAATGTCCGCGTTGTCCATGGCGTTGCCATCTGAAATTTTAGCCTTTTCAGCAAGCTTGTCAGCTCGTTCGTTCCCTTGCACTCCAGAGTGGCCAGGTACGTAGATGAAGACGATTTCTTTTAAAGTTGACAGCTGCAGGGACTTCAACCACTCTCTTCGCCTCCACCCAGCCTCAACCTTCTTAAGCATACTCATGGAGTCACTGAGAAAACATACTCCTGCGAAAGACTGTGTTTCGAGCCATGTCATTGCCTTAGTGACTGCTAAAACCTCCACTGTCATGCTGCTCGTTGTTTGCGAAAAAGCACCACTATCCTCATGCACCATTTGTCCTTTCACCTGCGCTGTATATGCCCAAGAACATCGTTTATTTCGTACAACCGAACCATCTGTGTAGATAATAATATTGCCGGACGTTACGTTTTCTTTGATTAAGGCCTGAATCTTATCCTCTACGACCTTGGGATTCATCGTTCTACATTCTTTAATACAACACATTCAATCTCTATATATTTCCCGCAATTGCCAGAGCTTTAATGAAGCCATTCTTTCATGCTATCTTCCAGCTTCTTCCTTTGATTGCCGTCCCAGTACTATTGTTTTAAGCATGAATGATGAAGGAACATACGTGACTATTATACGTTAGGTTACACTTTTCCATAGTAATAAATGCCGATATTAGTCTTTGAATTATGTATTTGATTATCGATAATTCATCGTTGGTGATCTGTTATTTTGTGCTTGTGTAAAATACTATATATGCAGAAATATTTCGCAAACTCGCAAACAACAAGGAAGAAAATCGATTAATTGAAATAAAATGTTGCAGAAAAATCCTTACGATACTTTGGATAATGGAAAAAATAGCAAAGAAAGCGTATTTAAAATTGTAAACACGAAAAAGAACTGGCTTGTAAACACCTGTCTACAGAGGCAATTTAAATACTATGGTCACGACAAAAGATACAGCTGGCTAGAAATGACAATTGTGGAAGATATGGTTCCTGGACGACGCATCAGGGGCATTGTATTTAATATTTTATATATTTAATGTTTTATATATTTAGTGTCTTATTTACTTAATGTTTTATATATTTTATATTTTTAATGTTTTATATATTTAATGTTGTATATATTTATTTATAAATGGTTAGAGTCACAAGACTACATCCACGCATGTATACTGAGTGATTCGATGAGCATGATAAAAAAAGTGGAGGCGGGCTATGTACGCATGCAATGGGTAGAGTCGTTGCAGAAATCCAAAATACGTAAGGTCACCTTTGTCTATGTCCCTGGACATGCGGGAGTACGGGGAAATGAGAGAGCGGACAGGTTGGCTAGCTGCGCTGTCGTTGAGGACGGGCAACCGATGGATCGGGCGGACATCATCAATGCCCTTCGAGATGTTGGAAGAGCACAGGACTTCGACAAACACAGATCAACGTCACTTCTTCGGATGATGGAAATGGGAGTTAAGATGGGCACAGCCAGAAATGAGAAACTTCGTGGCCGTGTAAGAAGACTTATCAACCAACATAGAACTGGAGTCGTCAGTCGCTGGACACTGAGGGAATTGCTGAGGAGGGGATCTGAGCACCTATGGACATGTTCGGAGTGCAATGATGATGACCCGCAAATAACTCAATAACTCAATATTTATTTTTTTATATATTTAATATTTTATATATTTACTATTTTATATATTTTATGTTTTATATATTTAATGTGTGTTCCCGTGGCCTCATTATGAGGGAGTAAAGAATTGTGACACTGTGACATTCCAGGCATGTCGTAAGAGGCGACTAAGGAGGTTGGTTGATCGATGGCTTGACAAGCTGTCATTGTAAAAAGTATTGTTATGGAAACAGCGCCATATATTTTAGAGCAGTGATCTCTGCAATATGTGCCGTTTTGGCACGAAAGGTTTCTGTTTTTGAGATTGTGGTTCTGCTCTATCTCTTCGTCTCGAAAGGACGATATATAGATAGATAGATAGATATTTAATATTTTATACATTTAATGTTTTATATATTTAATATTTTATATATATTTAATGTTTTATATATTTAATATTTTATATATTTAATGTTTTATATATTTAATGTTTTATATATTTAATATTTTATATATTTAATGTTTTATATATTTAATATTTAATATTTTATATATTTAATGTTTTACATATTTAATGTTTTATATATATTTAATACTTGTGATGATCTCCATAGAAAGACCTTCACCAAATGATTGTATCATCTAGTCATAGTTTAACAAAGAAAACCAGAAATGATGACAATGTAGCCTTCGCTGACACTACTATGCCTATTAGAAGACAACAGGTTAACTATGGGAGCATTTATATAATATTCAACCTACAAAACTCCTCATTCTTTTAGTGATTTGAATATGATAGACAATAATGTAAATATTCTTGTTGCTGAAACAGATTTAAAAAAAAAACAACGAAAAAACAATTCTCTTTCTCTCTGTTCTAAATTTCAGCTCCTTGTGGAGCATAGGTCTTCAACAAACACATTCCAAGCCATTCTCTTTCTTGCCATTCTTTTAAGTTCATTTCGTGTCTTCCTCAAAATCTTCATCTCTTCTTCCATCTGACTTCCCCAACAATATTTGTCTTTTTCTTGTTGTCTTTAATTCGACCCAGCATAATTAGATGCGCGTGGTCTTGTCTTGCCTGCTCTAAACAAAATATATACATGTCATGAAGCGTTGTGGAAAGTTGCCGTTCTACAACCAGAGCCATGTATTAGATACTTGTCATATTGTTAGCCCGTACAGCTGCAATCTGTACATGTTAATATTACATCCGCTGTTTCGTGTTTACCCTCGTTCCCTTAAGCCAGACCGCCGATTGCTTTGTTTGTGTAGCCCATTCGTGTACTCTGTATTTATAGTTGCTGGTTTTAATCTTCATCCGCATGAGATGGAAACCACTTTATTTTCTATACTTCTATTTATTTAAAGCACGATATAGCTTCAGTTAAAGACCTGCAGAGATGCTAAAATCACGTGATACTCAAAACCTATTGCTGCGAATTCCAGACTAACATAGAGGTAAGAGAAATGGCTATGAAACCAACGATATCGTCTACAAGTGGGAATTTGTAAAATGGCATATGTCGGGCATGTGTTAAGAAGAAGACAGTAAGAGAATCTCAAATTATGTAAAATTATCTTGTGTGGAAAACGCCATGATACCGAAATAGAGAAAGACCTAGAGAGGCACTAAAAGGAACACTGATAAAAGAAAGGGCTAGCGAGCATAGACTAAATTGATAAGATTGAACACCTCCGCCAAAATAGAGACGGATGATGAAACCACGAATACTACATAACGTATAACGGTGCTGGAAGGATGAAGATTCAGATAATTTAACTTTTTCTACACTTTGTTATACTGTCTTCTACAGTGATATTAATTATTTTTTTAATAGTTCGTCTCACGGAATGCAGTCTTCCTTAATTGTGCCTCTAACAAACACAAAGTATGACAATGATAACATAGGATTGCGAGAAGATGATTTTTATCATTTCTCGTTTCGTTGCCAACATTAATTTTTGAGTGTTTGATTGAGTAATGGCGGCAGTTGGTGTGTCATGCGTTAGCTCTCTGACTTCTTATTTCAGTTTCTCTATCAATCTTCTATTCTCCGTGGGAATACTTCTTGGGCCAGTTAAGCCTTGCTGGCATTCACATATTATATTAACTTGGTTGTATTTTTTATGAATACGAATGCAACCATCAAGAAGTGATATTTCCAGCACGGGTTACATTGCGTTTCTTGTGATATATGCTTTTAAATATTATTTTTTTCTGAGGTTTTGAAAGGCCAAATTGTGATGTAAATATTTTTTTTTTTATTTTGTAATTTGATTTAGAATAATTTTGTTACTGTTTGTTTTATTTGTTTCGCCTCTATTGAAGACATACAGATGGTAATTGTAGGTGTCATCATTGCTTTGTCCCATTTGTCTGCCCAATTTACCATTAACCATTTGTACGATTTTAAAAAATATTTCAACAAATATTGTTACACTTCATGATTATGAAAACTGTTAATCTAGCTCCGTTCGTTTAAATTCGTGAATGTTCATTAAAAGACGGCATGATATTTATTCGCGATTTTGTCCAAAGAAAAAAAAAACATGGAAAATCCGAACATTCAAAATAAATATTAAAAGACAAGATCAAACTCAGAAAAGTTGTACATTAACGATTTACAGATCCACTAAAAGATCCATTAAGAGATCAATTATAAGATCCATACATGTTCTACACATATAGATTGACCTTTTCAAAGAAGATGTTCCCTTTTATACACAAGTGCTAATAATGTTATCAAATAATAAACTAATTAGTCAACTTAAATATTGCTTGCAGTATATTATAATATATATATATATATATATATATATATATATATATATATATATATATATTAAAATGGCATATATATTCTATATATGCCACTTTAATCTTTCCAGTTTCCGACATCTGTCTCCAAATCAGTATGTCTCTGATATCCACTAATCAGTGGACATTAAAGTTATTCACCAACTATTCGTTGGTCTCCGTTATTTTTCTTGCTTTTAACATTCTGATGGTAATCGTAGAAGCATCACATTTAGGCAATAAGTCACAACGTTCACAATCATCACATTTAGGTAATAAGTCACAACGTTCATAATCATCACATTTAGGTAATAAGTCACAACGTTCATAATCATCACATTTAGGTAATAAGTCACAACGTTCATAATCATCACATTTAGGTAATAAGTCACAACGTTCATAATCATCACATTTAGGTAATAAGTCACAACGTTCATAATCATCACATTTAGGTAATAAGTCACAACGTTCATAATCATCACATTTAGGCAATAAGTCACAACGTTCATAATCATCACATTTAGGCAATAAGTCACAACGTTCACAATCATCACATTTAGGCAATAAGTCACAACGTTCACAATCATCACATTTAGGCAATAAGTCACAACGTTCACAATCATAACATTTCTTAAGCGGAAACTCTGGTATACAAACAAATTATTAGTCTGCACGGAAACTAATTTTCCACCTCAATTCTCCACACTAATATTTCTCTCAATTGTTATCATCTTTGATCTTTTGCCACACATTGGGTCAGTCTTTCTCATTCTTGCGCTATATACATGTCACACTTAGCACGTATTTAAATAAAACACATGCGTGAAAAGAAATAAATGAAGAAGCCAAATGTATATTTATACATAATCGGCAAATCGTGTCAGGGTTTAACTGTCAGCTGTAGTGTGTGTTATACATACAGAGAAGGTTTAGTATGGAACTGTACACCAGAACCTGAGTATAGCAGATTCTGTGATGTAAAAGTAGTATGACCTGGCTCGAAACTGATCACGTCATCCGTAAATGTACAAATGATCATGAAAAAAAAACATAAACACTGCAACCAATTTAGACCGTTTTCTACACACGCCATAAGACGTGATTGATAACCTATATCTTGTTTTTTTTTAATAATCACAGAATACACTATCGTTATACGTCATCATTAACATCATCGCCATCAAGTACCGGCCCTGCTGGCGTAGGTGACCATGTCTCTCCACAACTGTCGATCACGACGGTTATTTATCATTTCTGTTGTTGACCTTCTGGCAAACCATTCTCTTAAGCTGTCTGGTATTTTTTCTCTTTGCTTTCCTCTATCTCTTCGTCCCTAAATTGTTCCAGTTGTTACAATATATTCAAGTTGTTCTCTTCTCAATACATGGCCAAAAAATGATGATTGTTTCTTCCTAATATTGGAAATTAACTCTCTTTTTGCTCTGGCCTCTCTCAGAACATCTTCATTACTCTTCTTAGCTGTCCATGGTACTCTCAACATTCTTCTGTACAACCACATTTCTACAGACTCTAGTGATTTTCTTGTCTGTTATCCTATTGTCCATGATTAGCATCCACATGTTAAGACTGGCTCTACATAACATTTAAGAACTCTTTTCCTTGTTTCTATTGTCAAAAATGGATTGCATAGTATATTCCTCATTTTTTGGAAAGCTGCTTTTGCCTGAGCAATTCTGCATCTCACCTCTGTTGTACATCTTCCGTCTGAGGTTAACAAAGTTCCCAAATATTTAAATTCATATACCTGCTTTAATATGGCACCATTAACATACGTGGCGTAATTTATTATATAATGCCCGTTTAAATAAAGTAGCACCGATTAAACGATTCTTACTCTTTGATACCGATTTTACTTTTCACACGTACGGTTAAAGAACCATTAAATTGTTTAACAATTAAATTTTATAGCTTAAAATTCGCGTCAGCAACTTCATATTTTTCTTATATCAACAACTCAATTTTCATGTTGTATCAACAACTAAATATTCATGTTGCATCAACAACTTAATATTCCTGTTGCATTAACAACATAATATTCCTGTTGCATCAACAACTTAATATTCCTGTTGTATCAATAATTTAATATTCCTGTTGCATCAACAACATAATATTCCTGTTGCATCAACAACTTAATATTCCTGTTGCATCAACAACATAATATTCCTGTTGCATCAACAACATAATATTCCTGTTGCATCAACAATTTAATATTCCTGTTGCATCAACAACATAATATTCCTGTTGCATCAACAACTTAATATTCCTGTTGCATCAACAACTTAATATTCCTTTTGCATCAACAACTTAATATTCCTTTTGCATCAACAACTTAATATTCCTGTTGCATCAACAACTTAATATTCCTGTTGCATCAACAACTTAATATTCCTGTTGCATCAACAACTTAATATTCCTGTTGTATCAATAATTTAATATTCCTGTTGTATCAACAACTTAATATTCTTGTTGCATCAACTACTTAATATTCCTGTTGTATCAATAATTTAATATTCCTGTTGTATCAACAACTTAATACTCCTGCTATATCAATAAATTAGCAATGTTATTATATCAACAGATTAACGAAACAGAACATCAACATAACTATAGAGTGCAGACAATTAAAACAATTAGAGGAATTTAAATACCTAGGAATTCTAGAGACACACGACAATTCACAAACAGCAGAAATAGACTCAAGATTCAACAAAGCTTGTCACATCAAAGGGCAGTTATCAACATTATTGTCCAAAAAGGAAATAACTCTAATGTCAGTCCTAGACCCTAGATGCAGGAACAATAAGAAAAATAATCACCACCGAGAAGAAATGTGTAGCCTCAGATATAAGATCAGAAATGAAGAACTGAGAAATAAAATTAGGAATAACCCCCGCCATAAAACATACAAAGAAACAACAGAAAAAATGGTTTAGCCACGTGACGATGCATAATTATCAAAACGTAAGGAGCCAAACGTTGCGAGAACACCAGACCCAAGGGTCGATACGAAAAAGATGGATATAAGAAAAAACTAGTATACATAACAGCAATCCAGTATACATAACAGCAATCCAGTATACATAACAGCAATCCAGTATACATAACAGCAATCCAGTATATATAACAGCAGCAGTGGCAAACAGATAAGCAAAAGACCACAGATTATATATCTCATCGACGCTGAAAGGCAAATAAAGAAGGAAAGAAGAAAATGAATAACAACTTAACATTCCTATTGTATCAATTATTTAGCGCTCTTTCTGTATTTTCAACAAAAACTTAACTTAATATTCCTATTGTTGTTTTGAAGCTCGACATATTTTCAAGCAACTATACAATTTTTTTAATAATTTTTTTTTTTAATAGTACAAACTCTGGACATAACGTTTGAGCGCTCTGGTCACATTCTCTTGGCCCCAGATCCGACCTCAAGTGGTGGAATATATCTTTTTTTATCGTTATTTCTTCTTTCACTGATCGCAGATCTTGCGGTGAATGAAATCATTTTGATAGAAATGTCGGCCGTGGTCGCTCAAATTTATGAGTCCTATGCTTGAGCTAATGTAAATGAGCTATTGATGGATTGAAATCTAAGGTTTTCATCGAGCTATTGATGGATTGAAATCTAAGGTTTTCATCGAGCTATTGATGGATTGAAATCTAAGGTTTTCATCGAGCTATTGATGGATTGAAATCTAAGGTTTTCATCGAGCTATTGATGGATTGAAATCTAAGGTTTTCATCGAGCTATTGATGGGTTGAAATCTAAGGTTTTCATCGAGCTATTGATGGATTGAAATCTAAGGTTTTCATCGAGCTATTGATGGATTGAAATCTAAGGTTTTCATCGAGCTATTGATGGATTGAAATCTAAGGTTTTCATCGAGCTATTGATGGATTGAAATCTAAGGTTTTCATCGAGCTATTGAGGGGTTGAAATCTAAGGTTTTCATCGAGCTATTGATGGGTTTAAATCTAACGTTTTCATCGAGCTATTGATGGATTGAAATCTAACGTTTTCATCGAGCTATTGATGGGTTTAAATCTAACGTTTTCATCGAGCTATTGATGGATTGAAATCTAAGGTTTTCATAACTTAACTCTCATCTGAATTGAAGTTGAAGGTAAAAGGTTACCTTCACACAGAGAAAAAAAAAAAAACATTGCTTTAAGACTCATCTTGGAGGAATCTATGAAAAGCCTCAAATCACCTGATTTGAAATTGATTTTCGTGGCTGCAATTAAACCAGAAATATTATGGCACACAGAAAGATCACCCTTTTTGAAAAAAAAGAATATAGCAAAATGGTTCTGACTGTCCCAAGACAGAAATTGGAACATCATTTGTCACGTGATTCAACTTTTGTTGTGTGAAACCCAAAAGCTCTACCTTTACTTGAGTAAACTCAAATAAGACATGATCATTCAGTCTTGGGCAATTAAGGCTGGTTTAGTAGAGGTAAACTACACAATATCTCGGTCATGTTCAGCTAATGGTTCAGAACCACATACTTCCACCACTTTCTCTATTGGATCAGCTGTGTATGATTCTGGCACTTTGGGAACCCATAGACCATTGCCATGTGGTTCGAAACGTATTACATTAGGAATGTTTGGATGACTCTCAGTCCAAATTTTGCTCTTTGACCTTTCCAAATTGGAGGAACTAGACAAAAGTAACAATTGTTGAAATGATTATTGGGCTCTCTACAAATTGCAGGAACTATACAAAAGTAACAATTGCTGAAATGATTAGTGAGCTCTCTACAAATTGCAGGAACTATACAAAAGTAACAATTGCTGAAATGATTAGTGAGCTCTCTACAAATTGCAGGAACTATACAAAAGTAACAATTGCTGAAATGATTAGTGAGCTCTCTACAAATTGCAGGAACTATACAAAAGTAACAATTGCTGAAATGATTAGTGAGCTGTCTACAAATTGCAGGAATTATACAAAAGTAACAATTGCTGAAATGATTAGTGAGCTCTCTACAAATTACAGGAACTATACAAAAGTAACAATTGCTGAAATGATTATTGAGCTCTCTACAAATTACAGGAACTATACAAAAGTAACAATTGCTGAAATGATTATTGAGCTCTCTACAAATTACAGGAACTATACAAAGTAACAATTGCTGAAATGATTATTGAGCTCTCTACAAATTACAGGAACTATACAAAAGTAACAATTACTGAAATGATTAGTGAGCTCTCTACAAATTACAGGAACTATACAAAGTAACAATTGCTGAAATGATTATTGAGCTCTCTACAAATTACAGGAACTATACAAAAGTAACAATTGCTGAAATGATTAGTGAGCTCTCTACAAATTACAGGAACTATACAAAGTAACAATTGCTGAAATGATTAGTGAGCTCTCTACAAATTACAGGAACTATACAAAAGTAACAATTACTGAAATGATTAGTGAGCTCTCTACAAATCCTTGGGACTACAAAGGTCAAACAACTCCTTTTGACACTCAACTATTATTTAAGATTTGTTGATTTATTGCGAAGTATGTGGTAAACGTACCACCTATCCATATTTACTATCTTGCAGCCATAATAAAATAATAAGCTTCCCTATTCACTGTAGACACTGTGATGCAAAAGTGATTTGACACAGATATAGTAGAAATGGGCTGTACTGTTCACACATTTCTGAACTGCACTTGATAGGTTTGAAGCACAAGCTTTTGTCAAAATAATGTTCTTTAATTATGAGAGTTGTTAACCTCAGATGGTAGATGTACATCAGAGGCGAGATGCAGAATGGCTCAGGATAAAGCGGCTTTCCAAAAAAAAAAAAAAAAAAAAAATGAGGAAGATACTATGCAATACATTTTTTGACAATAGAAACAAGGAAAAGAGTTCTTAAATGTTATGTAGAGCAAGTCCTAACATATGGATGTGAATAATGGACAATAGGACAACAGACAAGAATATCACTGGAGGCTGTAGAAATGTTGTTTTACAGAAGAATGTTGAGAATACCATGGACAGCAACGAAGAGTAATGAAAACGTTCTGAAAGAGGCCAAAGCAAAAAGAAAGCTAATTTCCAATATTAGGAAGAAATAATCATCATTTTCTTTGCCATGTAATGAGAAGGGAACATCTGGAATATATTGTAACAACTGGGAAAATTGAGGGACGAAAATATAGAGGGAAGTAAAGAGGAAAGATACCAGACAGCTTAAGAGAATAGCTTGGCAGATGGTCAACAACAGAAATGATAAATAACTATCGAGATCGAAAGCTGTGGAGAGACATGATCACCTACGCCAGCAGGCACGGTACTTGATAATGATGAGTTAAAAGAGCTAGGGTATTTACATAAATAGGTGAAGTCAACTGTGTATGGATGCATCATCTATTTCCTGCTCAGTTTTTATTGCTCATTGGCACATATGATAAAATCTGCCACTAAACTGCGCGCATACACACACACACACACACACACACACACACACACTCACATATCTACAGGCCGTAAATACATAACCGGAAGTGCATATCTCGAAAAGTTGAGCCAGTCAGAATAATTCAAATGTTATTTTCGATCTCAGGGCTCCCGAATTGGCTAAGATTAATTACTTTCTTGTCTGAAGCATTTTATGTCATTGACCAGTCATATATTTATGTCCACTTTGCCCCTTTTTCTAGAACTCTCTTCAATTGTTGACCCAGTATGAAATTTAAATCCCTTATCTCGCGATGTCTATTCAGTTTCTTTGTCATCATCTTGGGTCACCTTCACACAGAAAGCTGGTTGCCATGCTGCGCCATTTAACTCCCTCTTTCCTTGGTGGTCCACGCAATAATAGGATTACCTCTTCCTTTCTTGTTGTTTCAGTCTACTCTAGATTTTGCCTACTTCTGCCTCGATTACTTTGTATTCGTTCTTTCGAGATAAATTTCAGATATTTTTTTTACTCATAAGTTTTGTTTGAATTATATTGAGTAGTTCTTTCTTTGTTTTCATTTGTTTCACAGTTCTATTGGTTTCTTATCCGCCATTTCTATTCCTTTCACTTTTATATAAATTCACATTTTAAGAACTTTTTAACAAGTTTTATTTTATGTTTTTATTTTATTTTTTTCCAATGTTTTTAAACCATACAGAGATGTATTAGAAACAACATTTTAATATAATATATTTTTTAACATTCTAATATTATTAAATATTAGATTCTCAACTTTCCTGACATCATTTTCTTCATTATCGTATATATTTTATGTTGTTAAAAACACGTTTTGCTTTTCATTATTTTTCAATATAGCCTATCCGATGTTTTGTGCTCAGATTACTTAACAAGAAAATAGAGAGAATATCTCTTATCCTTAGAATCTCTCTCTTTTTCAGCATTTCTAAAAAGGTTAATGCTGATGTTGTTTGATCAAAGTCTTGAGAACAGCGGTTCTCATTTCATTGGTAACGGCTCAGGAATTTTTCGCGGTTTTTTTGTTGGAGAATTTTTTATTTTTTATTTCAGTTTTATTACAAAAATACAACAGACAAGAAAACCCCTCGAGGCTGTAGAAATGTCGTTTTACAGAACAATGTTGAGAAAATATATAAATAAATAAAATAGGAGAGGAAAGAGTTGAGGAAGTAGTTGGTTATTATAGCTTCGGCGAGAGGAATGAAAGAGTGAGAAACTTATTGGCTGGGCTTGAACACACAACATGATGATAGGAAACATCTGGTTTAAGCAACATCCAAGATGTCTTGTGGGCATGAAAAAGCCCAGGAGACAACACTCATAATCAAATTGATTACAAAATGATAAACAGTAGATTTAGAAACAGTCTGATATGTGTGAAAACCAGACCAGAGGCAGGTTGCAATAGTGATCATGTACCAATTGTGGGAAAGTTTAGAGTAAAATTATAGCAACAAAACGAGCCTCAGTTAACATCACGTTAAATTTAGATCTACTCAAATCAGGCAAGAATTTGGAAGACAAATATAAGATCACAATTCAGAACAGGTACAATACCATAGAGAAGATACAAAGCATTGATGAACAGTGGGAGATGCTAAAAGAATCAATGCAACAAACATCAAAAGAAGTCATGCCACCAGTGAGGATATATTCGAGAAAAAAATGGATGACAGATGACATTTTGCATCTAATGGATACAAGAAGAAGAATTAAGGAAAATAAAGATGAATATAGGCGATTAAATAAGGAAATTGTAGTAAAATGAAATGAAGCAAAAGAAGAATGGCTAAAACAGAGATGCAAGAAGATTGAAATGCAACAAAAGAGAGATGCCAAAGCTATATACAAACAAATTGAAGAATTAACAGGAAGAAAAAAGCAATCAAAAACTGGATGTTTAAGATCAAAGAAAGGAGAACTGTTGATTGAACAAGAAAGCATAAGGAAACGATGGACAGAAACCATTAAAGATCTTTATAATGATGAACTAACAGAAGTAAACATTAATGATAATGGAGAAGGACCAGAAATACTCAAAGACAAAGCGGAAGATGCCTTTCGCAATATGAAAGCAGGAAAAGCTCCTGGACCAGATAATGAAACTAAAGAAGAGATTGAAACCGTGGGTGTTTTTAGAATAGAAATAATAACAAAAATATTGAATGATATCTACAACAGCGGATATATACCAGACGACCTGCTAAAATCAATATTCATAGCCCCACCAATGAAATCTGGTACGATTGAATACGATGGTCATCGCACAATAAGCCTTATAAGTCACATGACTAAGATATTACTAAGAATCATCATGCGAAGAGTGCGAAACAAAATCAGTCCAGAAATTAGTGATGAACAGAGTGGTTTTGTGGGAGGTAAAGGAATGAACAATGTCCAAATAAGATCTCTAGTAGAAAAAGCTATATAGGAGAAAACAGATCTGTACATGTTTTATAGATTATACCAAAGCATTTGAGAAAGTAAAGCACCAAGAAATAATCACAATTTTAGATAGCATAAAAGTAGACAACAAAGATCTAAGAATAATAAAGGACATGTACTGGCAACAAACAGCGGCAATAAGAATTGGAAATCAATTGGGAATGTTTCAACAAATAAAACAGGGTGTTAGGCAAGGTTGTATGTTGTCATCAGATTTTTTCATTGTGTATTTATGTGCGAGATATATCTTACATTACATTACATATACATTATGTCATTATGTGAGATTATCTTAATAACCATAAGGGGCATGCATGAAATAACAATCGAAGGTCATAATATAAATAATCTTAGGTATGCTGATAGTAAAAAAGTACCCCCATCACGCCAAGTGGCGGCGTATAGGGAATTTGGTGTTTGTGACCATAAATTTTGCATACCTTCGGCACATGATTTTTCGGGTGATGTGGTCGGTATTAAGCCGGTGCCGCTTTACTTTCCCAGAAAAAAAATCCGGTACCCATTTAAGGCTGGGTGAACAGGTAGCCGTCGGTTGGGATCGAACCCTACCCCTTGCCCTTTGTAGTCCAGTTCACTAACCACTGAGCTTAGGTATGCTGACAATACAGTCTTAATCGCTAAGAGTGAAAATGAGTTACAAGTAATGTTAGACATAGTAAAAAAAGCAAAAATAAAGGACTCAGCCTTAATAGCAAAAAGACAGAAGTAATGGTAACAACAAATAAAAAGATATCACCTCAGTACACAATAAAAACAATAAGAACAATATTAAAATAGGTAAATGAATTTTAATATTTGAGAAATTTCTTAACCTCAAGCGGTAGATGTACAACAGAGGTGAGATGCAGAATGGCTCAGGCAAAAGCAGCTTTCCAAAAAAAAATGAGGAAGATACTGTTCAATACATTTTTGACAATAGAAACAAGAAAGATAGTTCTTAAATGTTATGTAGAGCAAGTCTTAACAAATGGATGTGAATCATGGACAATAGGACAATAGACAACAAAATCACTGGAGTCTGTATTAGAAATGTGGTTTTACAGAAGAATGTTGAGAATACCATGGACAGCTAAGAAGAAGTAATGAAGACGTTCAGAAAAAGGCCAAAGCAAAAAGAGAGGTAATTTATATTAGGAAGAAACAAACATCCATTTTTGGCCATGTAATGAGAATGGCACAGCTGGAATATATTGTGACAACTGTGAAAATTGAGGGACGAAGAGATAGAGGTAGGCAGAGATAAAAGATACCAGACAGCTTAAGAGAATGGCTTGGCAGAAGGTCAACAACAGAAATGATAAATAACTGTCGAGATCAAAAGTTGTGGTAAGACATGATCACCTACGCCAGCAGACCCGGTACTTGATGATGATGATATTTTTTAGGTGTGTTTCCACTCCGTTTTTCTCTACTTTCTCCTTTTAGTAGATCAGTGTATGCGTCAACACTATTAACTTTGTATGTTTAAATGTTGCTGTTGCTGTTTTTTTCTTCCAACTTTAGGAGTCTTTATAGTAGATTTCTATGAGACAAGATATCATTAAAATATCTTTAGCAATTCCGAGGCTTGAGTGCTACTGACTAGTCTTGGGGTATTTGGGTAGACAAAGAATTGTGGTACGATTGTGAGCAGGGAACGAGGTGAACACATTATGACAGGTTTACAGGAAAGAATTTTTGGGCCATGTTAAAAGACACACCTACTAAAAGTAATCCTTGAGGGGAAAATAAAAGGTAAACGAGGCAGTGGCAGACCAAGACTAACATGGACGAGTAACATCAAAAGATGGACAAACCAGCCTATGACAACCTGCACCATCAAAGCAAGAGACAGAGCAGAATGGCGCTCCATGGTAGTCAACCTTCGTTGCGGAGTTGGCACTCTATGATGGTGACAGGAAAGAACAAAGCAAACAACGGTAAAAAGAGGTAAGAATTTAACCTGTGGACAAAAATGTTATGGGTTCGAATCCCGCCACAGGATTTTGAATTATTTTTCTTTGAATTCGTGGTTTCTTCTCGATTTTTCACTCCCACAGTTTCTAGATAATGATATCCGATTTCTAGCTATCTCTGAAAGCGACGAAAAACGGACGGTTCCGTGTGCATTCTGCGCACGTTAAAGAACCCTTGGCAGTTGAACATCGAAAAGAGCAGTCCATAAATGGCGCTACCCTGGGTAATATCGTTAGAAACCTACACCCTTTCCTCCACCCCTCTCAAATTGATACCCGGCTGTGCAAGGAGTTTCTGATCGTGGGTCTGGCTTCTTCACCGAGGGTCTGAACTTTTTGAGGAGCAGATCAGAGCACCTATAGATACTCCTGTGGTGCAGTAATGATGTTCCTAACATGACATTGCACAATACAACACAATATCGTTTTCATCTTGTTTAGTGTGGTCCTTTTTTTAATATAATAACACGCCTGCCCGATGTCTTAAATTATGTAGGAGTTTTCACAGTACCGACAGAGTTCACGATCTGTCTCCCTTTTTCTGTCTTGGGTGTGTTCATCTATTTACAGTTTGTTAGGTATTGGGTGTGTTCATCTATTTACAGTTTGTTAGGTCTTGGGTGTGTTCATCTATTTACAGTTTGTTAGGTCTTGGGTGTGTTCATCTATTTACAGTCTGTTAGGTCTTGGGTGTGTTCATCTATTTACAGTTTGTTAGGTCTTGGGTGTGTTCATCTATTTACAGTTTGTTAGGTCTTGGGTGTGTTCATCTATTTACAGTTTGTTAGGTCTTGGGTGTGTTCATCTATTTACAGTTTGTTAGGTCTTGGGTGTGTTCATCTATTTACAGTTTGTTAGGTCTTGGGTGTGTTCATCTATTTACAGTTTGTTAGGTCTTGGGTGTGTTCATCTATTTACAGTTTGTTAGGTACTGGGTGTGTTCATCTATTTACAGTTTGTTAGGTCTTGGGTGTGTTCATCTATTTACAGTTTGTTAGGTATTGGGTGTGTTCATCTATTTACAGTTTGTTAGGTATTGGGTGTGTTCATCTATTTACAGTTTGTTAGGTCTTGGGTGTGTTCATCTATTTACAGTCTGTTAGGTCTTGGGTGTGTTCATCTATTTACAGTTTGTTAGGTCTTGGGTGTGTTCATCTATTTACAGTTTGTTAGGTCTTGGGTGTGTTCATCTATTTACAGTTTGTTAGGTCTTGGGTGTGTTCATCTATTTACAGTTTGTTAGGTCTTGGGTGTGTTCATCTATTTACAGTTTGTTAGGTCTTGGGTGTGTTCATCTATTTACAGTTTGTTAGGTCTTGGGTGTGTTCATCTATTTACAGTTTGTTAGGTATTGGGCGTGTTCATCTATTTACAGTTTGTTAGGTATTGGGTGTGTTCATCTATTTACAGTTTGTTAGGTCTTGGGTGTGTTCATCTATTTACAGTTTGTTAGGTATTGGGTGTGTTCATCTATTTACAGTTTGTTAGGTCTTGGGTGTGTTCATCTATTTACAGTTTGTTAGGTCTTGGGTGTGTTCATCTATTTACAGTTTGTTAGGTATTGGGTGTGTTCATCTATTTACAGTTTGTTAGGTCTTGGGTGTGTTCATCTATTTACAGTTTGTTAGGTCTTGGGTGTGTTCATCTATTTACAGTTTGTTAGGTCTTGGGTGTGTTCATCTATTTACAGTTTGTTAGGTACTGGGTGTGTTCATCTATTTACAGTTTGTTAGGTCTTGGGTGTGTTCATCTATTTACAGTTTGTTAGGTCTTGGGTGTGTTCATCTATTTACAGTTTGTTAGGTCTTGGGTGTGTTCATCTATTTACAGTTTGTTAGGTATTGGGTGTGTTAATCTATTTACAGTTTGTTAGGTCTTGGGTGTGTTCATCTATTTACAGTTTATTAGGTCTTGGGTGTGTTCATCTATTTACAGTTTGTTAGGTCTTGGGTGTGTTCATCTATTTACAGTTTGTTAGGTCTTGGGTGTGTTCATCTATTTACAGTTTGTTAGGTCTTGGGTGTGTTCATCTATTTACAGTTTGTTAGGTACTGGGTGTGTTCATCTATTTACAGTTTGTTAGGTCTTGGGTGTGTTCATCTATTTACAGTTTGTTAGGTATTGGGTGTGTTCATCTATTTACAGTTTGTTAGGTATTGGGTGTGTTCATCTATTTACAGTTTGTTAGGTATTGGGTGTGTTCATCTATTTACAGTTTGTTAGGTCTTGGGTGTGTTCATCTATTTACAGTTTGTTAGGTATTGGGTGTGTTCATCTATTTACAGTTTGTTAGGTATTGGGTGTGTTCATCTATTTACAGTTTGTTAGGTCTTGGGTGTGTTCATCTATTTACAGTTTGTTAGGTCTTGGGTGTGTTCATCTATTTACAGTTTGTTAGGTCTTGGGTGTGTTCATCTATTTACAGTTTGTTAGGTATTGGGTGTGTTCATCTATTTACAGTTTGTTAGGTATTGGGTGTGTTCATCTATTTACAGTTTGTTAGGTCTTGGGTGTGTTCATCTATTTACAGTTTGTTAGGTCTTGGGTGTGTTCATCTATTTACAGTTTGTTAGGTCTTGGGTGTGTTCATCTATTTACAGTTTGTTAGGTCTTGGGTGTGTTCATCTATTTACAGTTTGTTAGGTCTTGGGTGTGTTCATCTATTTACAGTTTGTTAGGTCTTGAGTGTGTTCATCTATTTACAGTTTGTTAGGTCTTAGGTGTGTTCATCTATTTACAGTTTGTTAGGTATTGGGTGTGTTCATCTATTTACAGTTTGTTAGGTCTTGGGTGTGTTCATCTATTTACAGTTTGTTAGGTCTTGGGTGTGTTCATCTATTTACAGTTTGTTAGGTCTTGGGTGTGTTCATCTATTTACAGTTTGTTAGGTCTTGGGTGTGTTCATCTATTTACAGTTTGTTTGGTCTTCATTCCGTTTCGTCAACTCGTTCTTCTCCTGCTAGTTGCTGTTTCCTGTAAGATACTCTTGGTCAGAGGAAGTAAGGCCTTATGATGCTGCCTGTACCTGCATGCGTTTGTCTTCCTTTACAGATTTCGATTAGCGCTCATGTTGTATTGTGTTTTTGGTGATTATTTTACTAATTTTATCTCATGGAAAGAAGCCTGTGTATTGCTGTAATCATCGTTGATATTGACTCCACCTTCTTTTCTAATTTTTGCATTAATAACCCATGTTTCATCCACATAAATCAATTGTTATTATTATAAACATGAGCAATAGTCTAATCTTGCTTTATACCGTCAGCAGTTCGGTTTGCCAATTTATTTAGTATCCTTCAGAAATTGATTGTGTGAACAATTTTTATTCAGATTAACCGTTGCTAAATGATACAAGATCACAATTGTGTCGTTATAGAGTTTGTTTCAATGACAACTTTTAAAAAATAAATTATTTTAAATTGACATTGATTGCACAATGTGACAATGAATATGCTCTGTATAAGATGGTTATTATGGGTGATACATCTATCTATCTACAAAGTCCACATTGCTCTGTATAAGATGTTTCTTAGTGATGATACATTTATCTATCTACAAAGACCACATTGCAAAAAAATGTCCGGCAACAGCATGGGCACATTACAGCTAAAATAATATATATTTATACCAACAGAACAAGAAAGACAAATTAAGTTTCAACACAAGCTTTAGGATAAAAAGTATCAGAGACAAACCGTAATTTCATTTTTTTTTTATATTCGAATAAAATGTACTTTTGCCAGCTGTTATTATTTCAAATAACCCATCTTGCCAATAAATTTCACAAACGAAATTGAATTCAAACGTTTTTTACTAACAATAATTAATGCCACCACCAACCATAGCATTCCTTCATCCGCATAATCAAATCTGTATACCATAATAGAAACAGTGTAAGGTCGATGCTCCTAAATATGCCGCAAGTTTCCATTTCAGGACAACTGTCTCCTGCTGTGCAATATTTATTTCACCAATTTTGAAAATTATTTGTGTTTTTGCGCGGGTGCGAAAGTAACAAATCGTGCGCTCTTCAAAATGCTAACCCACATATTATTGCTCCGAACCGCAAAAGTTGTTAAATTCGCAATAATTCTTTTTTGTTACTTCAATTGGTTCACCGCCTCCGGGCAAAGAGTTGTCCCTTTTCTAAGTTGTTGTTTCCTAACGTCATCTATCATGTATTCGCACCCGCTTCCTATTTTTGTTTTTCCTTTAAAAAAGAAAAAAAAAAAACATCAGTGCTTCTCAAACTGTAGGGTGCTGTTGTGAAGGCCGTTGTTAGGGAGTTGTGGTAAAGCGGTAATAGAGAGTTGTGATAGAGCGGTTGTTAGGGAGTTGTGATAGAGCGGTTGTTAGGGAGTTGTGATAGAGCGGTTATTAGGGAGTTGTGATAGAGCGGTTGTTAGGGAGTTGTGATAGAGCGGTTGTTAGGGAGTTGTGATAGAGCGGTTATTAGGGAGTTGTGGTAAAACGGTAAGAGAGAGTTGTGATAGAGTGGCTGTTAGGGAGTTGTGATAGAGCGGTTGTTAGGGAGTTGTGATAGAGCGGTTGTTAGGGAGTTGTGATAGAGCGGTTGTTAGGGAGTTGTGATAGAGCGGTTGTTAGGGAGTTGTGATAGAGCGGTTGTTAGGGAGTTGTGATAGAGCGGTTGTTAGGGAGTTGTGGTAAAACGGTAAGCGAGAGTTGTGATAGAGCGGTTGTTAGGGAGATGTGATAGAGCGGTTGTTAGGGAGTTGTGGTAAAACGGTAAGCGAGAGTTGTGATAGAGTGGTTGTTAGGGAGTTATGGTAAAGCGGTAATAGAGAGTTGTGATAGAGCGGTTGTTAGGGAGTTGTGATAGAGCGGTTGTTAGGGAGTCGTGGTAAAGCGGTTGTTAGGGAGTTGTGATAGAGTGGTTGTTAGGGAGTTGTGATAGAGTGGTTGTTAGGGAGTTGTGGTAAAACGGTAAGCGAGAGTTGTGATAGAGTGGTTGTTAGGGAGTTATGGTAAAGCGGTAATAGAGAGTTGTGATAGAGCGGTTGTTAGGGAGTTGTGATAGAGCGGTTGTTAGGGAGTCGTGGTAAAGCGGTTGTTAGGGAGTTGTGATAGAGTGGTTGTTAGGGAGTTGTGATAGAGTGGTTGTTAGGGAGTTGTGGTAAAGCGGTAATAGCGAGTTGTGATAGAGCGGTTGTTAGGGAGTTGTGATAGAGCGGTTGGTTGTTAGGGAGTTGTGGTAAAGCGTTAATAGTAGTTGTGATAGAACGGTTGTTAGTTGTTAGGGAGTTGTGGTAAAGCGGTAATAGCGAGTTGTGATAGAGCGGTTGTTAGGGAGTTGTGATAGAGCGGTTGTTAGGGAGTCGTGGTAAAGCGGTTGTTAGGGAGTTGTGGTAAAGCGTTAATAGATAGTTGTGATAGAACGGTTGTTAGGGAGTTGTGACAGAGCGTTTGTTAGGGAGTTGTGATAGAGCGGTTGTTAGGGAGTTGCGATGGAGCGGTTGTTAGGGAGTTGTGACAGAGCGTTTGTTAGGGAGTTGTGATAGAGCAGTTGACAGGGAGTTGTGATAGAGCGGTTGTTAGGGACTTGTGGTAAAACGGTAAGAGACATTTGTGATAGAGCGGTTGTTAGGGAGTTATGGTAAAGCGGTAATAGAGAGTTGTGATAGAGCGGTTGTTAGGGAGTTGTGATAGAGCGGTAGTTAGGGAGTTGTGACAGAGCGTTTGTTAGGGAGTTGTGATAGAGCGGTTGTTAGGGAGTTGGGGTGGAGCAGTCAACTGGAGTGTTGGTAACCGGTCTTTAATGAATCTTGATATGGTGGTCGTTAAATAATCGCTGTGGAGTGGACATTAAAGAGTCCTTGTGGAGCAGTCGTTTGTTAGTTGGCCTACTGGAGACAATGGCCGGGCTCTACTCCGATCGACGAATTCTGAGTTCAAAAACCATTTCTTTGAAATGGTGTCTCATTAGTTTTCTTCTAGAAGCATTAAAAAAAAGGAACTGAACTGGCGTAATACTGGGCATATTAACAAAAATTACAAAGGCGACGATGGATTACAGAATTGTCGGTACTAACTAAAAAAAATCTTTACTTGTAAGAGCGTAATTTGTTTTTTTCTTCTTTCTAATCAGTATGTCTGCAGTTCGTTTAGTGTGTGTGTTTCTTAATATTGACTAGTAAAATGGTTTTCACTGTCAGTTTAGGAGCAAATGCTTTCATTTGATTTTTATTTCAATTGAGCAGGTCTTTTTTCTTTTGGTTCCAAAAGGAAAAATCAAATGACTCTTTTATACAGCATCTCAAAAATAAACTTCTCTCCTATCTCATCTTTGCTCTTTTTCTCTTCCATCTTATCATGCTCATTTTCTCTCATCAATCTCATAATCCTCCTTCTTCTCTTTAATCTCATCATCATCCTCCTTCTTTTTCTCTTCTATCTCATCCTCCTCCTTCTTTTTCTCTTCTATCTCATCATCCTCCTCATCCTTCTCTTTCATCTCATCATCCTCCTTCTTTTTCTCTTCTATCTCATCCTCCTCCTTCTTTTTCTCTTCTATCTCATCATCCTCCTCCTCCTTCTCTTTCATTTCATCCTCCTCCTTCTTTTTCTCTTCTATCTCATCCTCCTCCTTCTTTTTCTCTTCTATCTTATCCTCCTCCTTCTTTTTCTCTTCTATCTCATCCTCCTCCTTCTTTTTCTCTTCTATCTCATCATCCTCCTCCTCCTTCTCTTTCATTTCATCCTCCTCCTTCTTTTTCTCTTCTATCTCATCATCCTCCTTCTTTTTCTCTTTTATCTCATCATCCTCCTCCTCCTTTCTTTCATTTCATCCTCCTCCTTCCATTCTCTTTTATCTCATCATCATCCTCCTCCTTCTCTTTCATTTAATCCTCCTCCTTCTATTTCTCTTCTATATCTCCTCCTCCTTCTCTTTCATCATCATCCTCCTCCTTCTCTTTCATTTAATCCTCCTCCTTCTATTTCTCTTCTATCTCATCATCCTCCTCCTTCTCTTTCATTTAATCCTCCTCCTTCTATTTCTCTTCTATCTCATCATCCTCCTCCTTCTCTTTCATTTCATCCTCCTCCTTCTTTTTCTCTTTATCTCATCATCCTCCTCCTCCTTCTCTTTCATTTCATCCTCCTCCTTCTTTTTCTCTTCTATCTCATCATTCTCCTTCTTTTTCTCTTTATCTCATCCTCCTCCTCCTCCTCCTTCTCTTTCATTTCATCCTCTCCTTCTTTTTCTCTTTTATCTCATCATCCTCCTCCTCCTTCTCTTTCATTTCATCCTCTCCTTCTTTTTCTCTTTTATCTCATCCTCCTCCTCCTCCTTCTCTTTCATTTCATCCTCTCCTTCTTTTTTCTCTTTTATCTCATCATCCTCCTTCTTTTTCTCTTCTATCTCATCATCCTCCTTCTTTTTCTCTTTTATCTCATCATCCTCCTTCTTTTTCTCTTTTATCTCATCCTCCTCCTCCTCCTTCTCTTTCATTTCATCCTCCTCCTTCTGTTTCTCTTTTATCTCATCATCCTCCTTCTTTTTCTCTTCTATCTCATCATCCTCCTTCTTTTTCTCTTTTATCTCATCATCATCCTTCTTTTTCTCTTCTACCTCATCTTCCTCCTCCTCCTTCTCTTTCATCTCATCCTCCTCCTTCTTTTTCTTTTCTATCTTATCATCCTCCTCATTTTTTCTCTTCTATCTCATCATCTTCTTTCTTTTTTCTCTTCTATCTCATCATCCTCCTTTTTTCTTTTCAAATCTCATCCTAGCTTTTCTTCTATACCATCTTCTCATCCTCCTTTTTCTCTTCCATCTCATCATCTTCCTTTTTCTTCCTTTTCATCTCATCCCCCTTCTTCCTCGTCTCCATCACATCTTCCCTTTCAATCCTGTCGTTCTGCCTTTTCATCTACTTCTTTCCAACGTACCTACCATCTTCTTCTCTTGCATCGCATCTTCGTTCGTCTTTATTTTCTTCAAGACTCCCACACGTCTTGTGAATAAACTACATTTATGTTCTGAATCGTGTCAGTTAGGAAAGATTGTGCGGCATTTTAAATTGAATTCGAGTCATCTCCTCAGCAGAAAAATGCCACTACAGATTTAGCCACATAATAATAATTCCTTAAAGTTGTACATCGAAATAAATAACACCAGGGCTAAAACTAAGAATAACAAAATGTTATGTCTTCTCAACATTCCTATATGGTGCAGAAACATGGACATTAGACAAGAAAACAGAACAGAGAATTGAAACCTTTGAAATGTGGATATATATAAGAATAGGTAGAATTGGATGGAAGGAAAAGAAAACAAACGATGAAGTCTTAAAACAACTAAAAATGAAAAGAGAACTACTATACACAATTCAAACAAGACAAATGCGATTTTTGGGCCATGTTAAAAGACACAACAGCCAACTAAAAGTAATCCTGGAGGGGAAAATACAAGGGAAAAGAGGCAGACCAAGACTAACATGGACGAGTAAAAACAAAAGATGGACAAACCAACCTATGACAACCTGCACCATCAAAGCAAGAGACAGAGCAGAATGGCACTCCATGGTAGCCAACCTTCGTTGCGGAGATGGCACTCGATAATGATAATCAAAGCTGTAAAAACAGACAATGACTTTATGAATGTAATCAAATAGAAATTAACTAAAAGTACTTATACAATTTGATACTTTTCACGCCAGCTTCTAGAAAAACGATAAGTAACCAACAGTATGAACATGAAGCATAGACAGCTTAAGATTGTCCTTCGTCAATAGATTGAGGTGTTCATGTGGCTATAATTACTTTTCGTCTTCTTATTTTTATTAATATTTTTTCCTATTCTCCTTCCTCTTTCTCTTAGTGTCAGTAAAGATACATATACACCATTTGCCGGTGTCGCTATTAGTGCCCTGACTACGGTCTGAGAATTCAAGAATAGAGCCACTATCACCTGTATATACCTGCACGCAAGTAATGAAAGGCAACTCAGGAGGATGGTGTCAAGATTTACACTGGATCTACGGAATTCATGTATAAAATCCGAAGCCATCTTTAGTGCCTTCACTAATATTTTTTTCGGTCGTGATTTATATTTTTTGGGCATGTTAAAGGAGACGATCTAATCACTATGGAGTTGTCCATTGTGATATGAAGATGACTTGTTGATTATACTAAAATGTGTATATACCATTATTCTGTAACACCATGTAATGTATAAAACTGTTGGAACTACTGCATGTTGCTATTTCAACATTAATTTATAAAGAAAGTTGTTTTGAACAAAAAATGCAAAGACTATTATTTTCGTTTCAGCTGAAAAATAACAGATCAAAATGTAGACAATTTTACTTGGCATTTTCAAAACACGCTCGGTTAGCCCCTTTTAGCACTAGATTCTTGTGATCGATGTACCGGGGAGTTTTAAAGATATATTCCCTGCATCAGTTTTTGATTCGAAATAATGATGATATTTCCTTTCCATTTCATTTTAATTCGGACTTCTTTTCTTGGCTAATGTGAGGCAAAACAAAAATTATTACTTCTATGAATGTGCATATATTTTTTGCTATATATTATATAATTTATAACGGTTTTAGGTCGTGTCAATTTATAATAAAATTAGTCAGTTAAGAATTCATTATCAGGTCTCATGTCCTTTGCAGAACGTTACATTCACCACAGCCCGTCTGAAAGAATTTCTGTCTTTAGCCAGATCTCCCACCTCTTCTATTGCCATGATCAAAATCTTTTTGATGTCTTAAAACTACCGTATTGTTGGTCTGCATCTGATGCGTCGTCAGGAACCTTAACTTCAGGATTCTTATGCAGAATTTTGTTTCGAATGAATCAATTTTCTTCCTTGCTCTTTGCGAGATTGTCTATGATCCACAACCGTATTTTGTTATCGGGAAATGTCCTTAGTAATTTTAATGTTACCGTCTTGCGTGCGGTTTCATTTTTGAATCGCTATTGTTAATTTTCTCTTAATCTCTTGCTGGCAGTCTCCATTGTTAGTTACCACAGAATCGATATATATATATATATATATATATATATATATATATATATATATATATAATATAAAGATAATGATGTATATAAATATATATTTTTAAAAAAATATAAATATATACATACCTATGGCACGGGCGTAATACCGACCACATTATCCCAAAAATCATGTGCTGAAGGTCTATAAAATATAGGGTCACTAACACCATATTTCCCTATACGCCACTTGGCGTGGCGGGGTTACTTTACTTTTTTTTATACATACCTATACAAAGATGGACGCTTGTTTACGTTTGAACAAAGCCCAACGGCCAAGATCTACATTTTCAGAATTTAGTTCATTCTCAACGGCGGTCGTTATAGTTTAGCTTTTACTAGCACAATGTTTCACCACACAAGTTGTAACCGATTGTTTCACCAGACAATTTGTAACCGATTGTTTGACCAGACAATTTGTAACCGATTGTTTCACCAGACAATTTGTAACCGATTGTTTCACCAGACAATTTGTAACCGATTGTTTCACCAGACAATTTGTAACCAATTGTTTCACCAGACAAGTTGTAACCGATTGTTTCACAAGACAAGTTGTAACCGATTGTTTCACCAGACAATTTGTAACCGATTGTTTCATCAGACAATTTGTAACCGATTGTTTCACCAGACAATTTGTAACCGATTGTTTCACCAGACAAGTTGTAACTGAATGTTTCACCAGACAAATTGTAACAGATTGTTTCACCAGACAATTTGTAACCTTAAATGAACTAAATTAGCAAACAACTATGCGTCTACTAACGCAGGAGGAGGTCAACACCTTCTTTGACCTTCTTTGTGAAAGCTCTGATTAACTAATTACTACATCAAGCTTGGGCAGATGGTGCTCGTTAGCCTGGGAGGGCCGACCATCTAAGGGCAGAATCCCCCTACACAAAAGACAACCTGCTGCCTTGCAGGAAGTTTGGGGACAATCAAAGGCTAAGGAAAGCAAACCTGAATAAAATGCTGGCTGAAATCGGATGTACTGGGCCACTGACGCAAAACACAGTGCAACGTTTTAACAAGTAATCAATCAGACTGAATCTAACAGACTCTAATTATAATAGAAACTACCGCTGACCGGAAAGGCTTCAAGAAACAGCTGAATATAATGCACTGGAATGCGGTGGGCATATACCACAAAAAAACAGCTCTAACAATCAGACTAGCAGAGGAGGAGATAGACGTTGCCTGCATCCAGGAAACTCATCTTAATCCTCAGCACAGATTTATGATCAGGGGCTATCAAACATTTAGACAGCACAGAGAAGGTCACAAGGGTGGAGTTCTTATACTTGTTAAAAATTCCATCCCAGCAAAACTGATAGATGTAGTCACAAACAGGGAGGCAGAGATCATTGGTACAGACCTATACATTAACTCCGCTAGTATAAGTATATTTAATATGTACTGTCCAAATGGCAAATTACTGAAGCTGGAGTCAATGGAAATAACACCATCAAAGTGTCTGGTAGTAGGAGACTTTAACCGCCACTCTGAAAGATGGGGATTTAAGGAGTCCAATGTTCGAGGTGAAGAAGTGGAAGAATGGGAAATAGACAACAACCTATTCCTCATAAACTGTAGGGAGTATCCGTCCCCTCCCCCCCCCCCCCAACCTTCTACTCAAGACGATGGAAAACAACTTCCACTCCCGACCTAGCATTTGCAACTGGAGACATATCTATCAAAAATAACCAGAAAAGTGCTGAACCAATTTGGAGATAGTGATCATAGACCAGTCAAACTTTCAGTAGCTCTTGCTCACAAACAGGAGTTGCAAATACCTCTTCCCCGCTCTAACTATGAGAGAGCAGATTGGGCAAAGTTTGCAATGATCACTGATGCATATACTGCGCCTATTAACACCCACGAAAAGAAGGTCAATAATATGATAGAGCGGTTAACAAATGGAATCCTGAGAGCTGCTGAAGAATCCATTCCTAGAGGAGCAAGAACAAACTACAAGCCATACTGGAGCAAGGAAATACAAAGACTAGAAGAGGAACTCGACTCTGCCAGAGAACTAGCTGAAACATCACACAGCACAAAGAGCAACATTGCCTACAAAGCATCCTCGGCCAAATACAGACGTGAGGTCATGATATCAGAAAGACAGAGCTGGATAAACAAAATAGAGAGCCTTAATCTAGACAAAAATGGTCATAACTTATGGAAACTTGCGAAAGCTCTGAGCGACGAAAACAACTGCCGACCTCCAATATCATTAATACACAATCAAAACATCCTCACAGGCAAAAGGGCAGCAAATCTACTGATAGAGACTTACAAAAACATTAGTAGAATAAACATTCCAATAGACAAACAGAAAGCTGCAAGACGGGAAAACTAAAATGCTAAACACATGCCTTCAGCACCAGAAGAGCATCAGACGACCATCTTTACCCCAACTGAATTAGATGTTGCCCTCAAAGGATTGAAGCTCAAAAGTTCCCCTGGTAAAGATGGAATCTCCAACGAAATGCTCCTAAATCTGGGACAGAAAGCCAACGGCCAGTTTCTAAGGATAATAAATGCTAGATGGAAGAGAGGTCATGTGCTGGCAATCTGGAAAGAATCTATTATGGTGTCCATCCTCAAGCGTGGAAAAGACCCACTAGACCCAAGTAGCTACAGACCAATTAGCCTACTGAGCTGCCCGAGTAAACTGATGGAAAGGCTGGTTAACAGAAAACTTATGTGGCATTTGGAGACAAACCAACAAATCGTACCACAACAAAGTGGCTTTCGTCAGCACAGATGATGATCAAGACCTGGTCACCTATATTGCACAGAAAATAGAGGATGCTCTACAAGAAAAAAACACACACTGGCAGTGTGAGTCGACATTGAGAAGGCGTTTTTTATAAGGATTAGCGAGAGGGTTTAAATAACAAGCTTTTTAGACTTGGCATCCAGGGTCGTTTATTCAATTGGGTCTCTCAATACCTTCAGGATAGAACGGCCATAGTACAAGTTCAAGGTCAACTAAGTAAGAAGGTCTCTATCGAACAAGGTGTCCCACAAGGCGGAGTCTTGTCTCCAACACTCTTTTTAATTTTCATAAATGACAACGTAATGGACATTCCACCCAGAATACACTCAGCAATATACGCAGATGATCTGGCGTTATGGGCTCGCGAAGAAAGTATGTCGGTGGCTGGACCCAGGATGCAAGATGCCCTAGGTGAACTTGAAAAATGGACGAACACCTGGTTCTTACCAATGAACGAAAATAAAAAAAACTACATATACAATTTTCAGCCTATCAAGAAACACATTCTCTGCAAACTTGAAGATAAAAGACCATACACTCACTATTGACCAAAACTCAACATATCTTGGCATCACCATGAATCGCAGAATGACTTGGAAAAATCAGATAGACAGAGCAAGGAAAAAAGCCACAAAACGAATAAATATTATGAAGAAATTTCCTTAACGGACTGGGGAGCAGACAGCAATATTTTGAAAAGACTGCGTAGGAAGAGTCAGACCAGTTCTAGAGTATGGAGTCACAGCCTGGGCTATGGCTTCCAAATCACACCTTAGCAAAATTAATAGAGCACAGAACCAAGCTGCCCGTATCATCACTGGTGCTATGAAATTTACATCTATCAAGACTCTAGAAACAGTAACAGGTTTACAACCCTTAGATGACAGACGGCTCACTAAAGTATTACAACGAGCGGAGAAATACAGAAGGCTCCTTAGCCACCCCATGCACCAAAGAATAACTGGTTTCGGAATTGTACGACTAAAGAAGAGCAACTTCGCTGCAACTGCCAATGAACTAACTATTGGAGACCCAGTACTTTCCCAAACAATATCGAAACCCTTGGACTCATCTTATATGTCTCCTCATGGAAAGCATAAAATACCAGAACTTAAGGAAAATATAAATGGAATCATGAAAAAGGCACCCAATCAGACACAAAAAGAAAACACGTAGCAGAAAAACACATACACGATACCTACCCACAGGAGTCTTGGTCCCACATATACACAGATGGCTCTGCTACAAATACCACCAGAAATTTGGGGGGGGGGGGGGTGTGTTCTTGACGCTGAATAATCAGGACAAGATCACCAAGTCAATAGCTACTGGAAAATTTTCAAACAACGTTAAAGCAGAAACTGAGGCCCTCAGAGATGCTGCAACACTGGCTACTCAACACAAAAATAACATGCACAATAAATTGGTGATTCTGACTGATGCACTGTCAGTATTATCAGCTCTAAAAACTCCAAGAACAATGAACTAGATGACTTGAGAACAACCCTGGACCAACTATGCAATAACTTCCAGAGAGTAGTCATTCAGTGGATACAATCACACTGTAATATACACGGGAACGAACGCGCAGACAAATTAGCTAAAGAGGGAGGGAGATTACTGCAAGAGAACCATCCGCTCAGTTATGATGAAGCCAAATCCATCCTCAAGGGTCAGTTCCATGAAAAATGGAAACGAGAACACCCAAAGCATAACGAGAGTGACGGATACCACCAACTATCAAGGAGGGATCAAGTCATCATACTTCGCCTACGCACTGGCCACAATAGAATGAGAAATCACATGTTCACCAAATTCAAAATAGGTACAACCAGCCTATGCCACTGTACACTGGACAATATGACTACAAAACATGTTCTATAGGATTGCCCCCAGTACACAGACCTGGGAAGAGCAATGTGGTCCACGCCCACCTCCCTGGAAGAAAAACTATATGGGGCAATCGACTCGCTTAAACAGACAGCTGACTTCATGAGAGAGTCTGGAATTCTACTCTGATTGAGTCTTAATCGCAGAGAGAGAGAGAGAGAGAGAGATACACAGATAATTATGTATATAAATATATATTATCCATATATATTTCAAACTGTATAATATATATATATAGTTTGTTACAAATATGTACTTCACTGTTCATGCATTATCCTAACGTGTTTCGATTATGTTATTCACGTGGCAAAATTTTGAACCAAAAAATATGTACAAATAAATATATTGTAATGTTGCTATTGATTTTGTTCATTAGTGTTTGAGATGTTTGTGACGTTACATCTTTTTATTTACTTTTTATTTATATTTTGTTGTTTTAGGTTCTAATATTTGTTTCACATTACAATAGTTAGGGCCAATCTAGTTCTCTAGTGTATCAGGTATCGTGCATGATGGCTAGGACGATCATGTACCTTCACACATTCTAACCCTACAGTTAACAGACAGAGACGTGGATGGATGAAGGAGTGGGTGGAAAGTTAGAAAGATGGATGAATAGACAGATAGACAGAAAGACAGAGAGACAGGCAGACAGAGAAAGACAAACAGGCAGACAGATGGGCGGATGCATGGAGATAGACAGACAGAAGACAGACAAACAGGAAAGTAGGCAGGTAGGTGTTTAGGTAGGTAGGTATATAGGTAGGTAGGTATATAGGTAGGTAGGTAGGTAGGTAGGTAGGTAGGTAGGTAGGTAGGTAGGTAGGCAGATAGGTAGGCATGCAGGCAGGCAGGCAGACAGACAGACAGACAGACAGATAGGTAGGTAGATAGGTGGGTGGGTATGGGTGGGTGGATGGGTAGGTAAGTAGGTAGGTAAGTAGATACGTAGGTAGGTAGGTATGTAGGTAAGTAGGTAGGTAGGCAGGCAGGTAGATAAGTAGGTAGGTAGGTAGGTAGGTAGATATAGTTTGCATGGATGAGACAACGAATGCAATGGCTGACAGAGTTACATTTTAAAACTAGAACAAAAACAAGTATACGCAAGTTTTCTGTTGTTCATTCTATTTGATAGACCTAGTGAAAGTTTCATATATTTCATTTCATTGAGTGCCGTCTTCGCATCGAAGTTTCACTACCATGCAGCACCATTCTTCTCTGTCTCTTGCTTTGATGGCACAGGTTATCGTAGGTTGCCTTGTCCAACTTTTGATGTTACTCGTCCATCTTAGTCTTGGTCTGCCTCTGTCTCTTTTACCTTGTATTTTCCCTTCCAATATTACTTTTAGTAGGCTGCTGTGTCTTTTAATAAGCCCCAAAAATTTCATTTGTCTTGTTCTAATTATGTTTAGTGGTTCTCTTTTCATTTTTAGGTGTTTTAAAACTTCATCATTTGTTTCTTTTCTTTCCATCCAATTCTGCCTATGATTCTATAACTCCACATTTCAAAGGCTTCAATTTTCTGTTCTGTTTTCTTGTCTAATGTACATGTAACTGCACCATACAGGGATATTGAGAAGATATAATATTTTGCAATTCTTAGTTTTAGCCCTGGTGTTATCTGTTTTGATGTTAGTATACTTTTCATAAGTCCAGACAAAAAAGTACACAATCAAATTGATTTTATACTGATACAGAGAAGATTCAGGAATGGGCTAACATCTGTTAAAACAAAGCCAGGAACAGGTTGCAATAGTGACCATGTACCAGTAGTTTGAAAGATAAGAATAAAACTGCGGAAGGCACATAAATCACCAAGAAATATAAAATTAGAAATAGATATGCTAAGAGTAGATAAACAAATGAGTGATAAGTACAGTACGATAGTACAAAATAGATATAATGCTATTGAGAAAATACAGGATATCCAGGAACAGTGGGAAATGCTCAAACAATCGATTCAACAAACATCAAAAGAAGTAATACCAGTGACTAAAAGAATCAACAAAAATAAATGGATGACAGAAGAAATATAACAACTAATGGACGAAAGAAGAAAACATAAGAATGAAGAACGGACATACAAAATATTGCGCAAAGAGATCTAAAACAAGTGCAGAGAAGCAAAGGACGGATGGTTAAAACAGAAATGTGAAGAAATGGAAAAACAACAAAAGAAAGACTCAAAATGTATGCACAATCAGTTAAATGAATTAACAGGAAGAAAAGAAGTCAAAGTTTCAGGATGTGTGAAATCAAAGGAAGGAAATATAATAATGGGACAGAAGAAGACAATGGAAAGATGGACAGAACATATCAGTCAACTCTATGATGATGAAAGACCAGAATTAAACAATTCAAATGAAGACACAGGACCACCTATAATGCAAAGTGAAGTGGAGGATGCAATTAAACACATGAAAAGAGGCAAAGCTCCAGGTCCTGACAATATAACAATCAAAGAGATAAATGCATTAGGAGAACTGGGAGTACAAGTCATAACAAAACTACTCAATGACATATATAACACTGGACACATGCCTGAAGATCTACTCAAATCTAACTTTGTAGCCATACCGAAGAAGTCAGGCGTCACTGATAGTGAAGACCATCGCACTATTAGTCTCATGAGCCATATGACTAAAATATTACTAAGAATCATCATGAGACGTGTAAGGAACAAAATAAAACCAGAAATAAATGAGGAACAATGTGGATTTGTGGATGGAAAGGGCACCAATAATGCAATATACATCTTAAGAACATTGATAGAAAGATCTACAGAAGCAAAGATAGATCTATATATGTGCTTTATAGACTACACGAAAGCATTTGACAAAGTAAAGAACGTGGAAATAATAAATATGCTGGAGAAATTAAACATTGATGGCAAGGATCTGCGAATCATAAAAAACATGTACTGGCAACAAACAGCAGCTATATGAATTAACAATCAAACAGGACAATTCCAATATATAAAACAAGGAGTCAGACAAGGCTGTGTTCTGTCACCGGACTTGTTTTCACTTTACAGCGAATATATTATGAGATCAATAGTAGATAAAAAAGGAATTGAAGTCAACGGTCACAACATAAATAATTTACGATATGTGGATGACACAGTCTTAATAGCAGAGACAGAGAATGAGCTACGAGATATTATAGATATAATGGTAAAAGAAAGCAACAAGAAAGGTCTCAGTCTGTATAGTAAGAAAATAGAAGTAATGATCATATCGAAGAAATAATCATCACCATCATGCAGCATACAAATAAACAAGACAAATCTGAAACAAGTGCAACGTTAGAAATACTTGGACACAGTGATAACATCGGATGGAAGATGCAACACAGAAATAAAAAGCAGAATAGCTCAGGCCAAAATAGCATTTTAGAAAATGAAAAATATCTTCTGCAACAAATCTATGTCAATAGAAATGAGAAAGAGAGTTCATCGGTGCTATATAGAACCAATTCTGACCTATAGAAGCGAATCATGGACAATAAAACAAATGAAAAAACGATTAGAGGTCACAGAGATGGGATTTCTCAGAAGAATGTTGAAAGTTCCCTGGACAGCTAAAAAGACCAATGAGAAAGTTCTCAAAGAGGCCAACACAAAAAAGGGAGCTCTTAAAATACATCAGAAAGAAAGTGACACCTGCAAGCTGCTGGAGAAAATAGTTGCCCGTGTCCTCACCTGTCACCTTGAACAGAAACGCGCAATCCCACCCACAACGGAGGTTATATATATAACAAAGAGACATGGCTCAATGCGGCAATCTTTGCATATGACGTCTTCGAAGGCTTCCACAGACGAGAGGAGACATGTGCTGCTGCTATAGATCTGGAGTATGCATACAACAGGGTACCATTTGAATGCCTCATGCATATGCTCCTCAAACTGGCGGTGCACCCCTTCCTCATTAGATGGATCGCTGCGGCACTGTTTCAGAGGAAGGTGATACTCAGAGGTGGAAGTTGGTCTTCCGAGCCAACATCCATTTGTCCAGCTCTGTCACAAGGCTCACCATTGTCACCAGTTCTATTTAACGTGCACACAATAACGATCACGGAACAACAACTGGATGGGAGAAGAAGAACTATGACTTTAGCTGATGATATTCTGGTATAACGACAGGGAAGAGACAGACGGGGAATCGCCTCCACAATGCAAGACGAACGCGATCGCATTTGTCCCTGGATTAGGGTTTCAGGTGCCTTGGTTAATATTAATAAAGCATCAGATTCATGGTTCTCCCTTAACAATCATATCGTTAATACGACCACACTGGTAGTACGAATGGGAGCTGATGAGGTGACCAGGGACAAGTTGATGACATAACTCGGAGTTAAGTTTCATCGCAGCATGTGACCACGTCAACCATGTGATAACAACATCCCGCAAAGGATTAGCCGCCTTGAAGGCTATGGCAGCTGCCAACATCGAGCAGAGGCTACTTACTCTTCTGTTCCATGGATTAGTCCTCGAACCAATCGAGTATGCCCTGACAATTTTTACTGTCAGTACGACTCAAATTGATAGGCTGGAGAAAATACAAAATGAAGCTATGCGCATTATCTTGGGATGTACAAGGGACACTCCCAGTGTAGCAATGCGATATCTTCTTGACTTTCCAACCATGGGTGACAGAATCAAGATTTGGGGAGCACGAGCATACCTGAAGATTAGTACAGATAAAGAGCACCCATTGCACCACGTGCTCAACACAGGGAAAGGTGCCAGGCTAAAAAGAGACAAATCGTGGGTGGGCCGAGCAGAAGATGTCATCAAACAGGTCTGTGGGCTTATATATATATATGTGGACGAATATCAGCGTTGGTGAGGATTGATACCGGTGCCTACGTCATTCAAGGTGACTTTCTCGTGTATTGTCACATTCGACAGGACAAGTAGGGAAAAGAACCCGGTCGTGGTTAATGCTGAGGTCAATGGTCTCATCTGCGATAACACCGATAAGAAAGATGCAGTCATCTATACAGAAGGATCTGTAAGATGACACCAAAGAAGTGCATGGACATTTACAGCACGCTCGGAAGGCAGGATAGTCAAAGAAGAGAGTGGTGCATACGTCATGACCATGAGTAACATGACAATGGAGGTAATGGCAGTGACCAAGGCATTCAAATGGTTAGAGTAACAAGACTACACCCATGCATGTATAATGAGTGATTCCATGAGCATGATAAATAAAGTGGAGGAAGGCTCTGTATGCATGCAATGAGTAGAGTCGTTGCAGAAGTCCAAAATACGTAAGGTCACCTTTGTCTTTGTCCCTGGACATGCAGGAGTACGGGGAAATGAAAGGGCGAACAGGTTGGCTAACTGCGCAGTCGTTGAGGACGGGCAACCAATGGATCGGGCGGACATCATCAATGCCCTCCAAGATATGGGAAGAGCACAGGACTTCAACAAACACAGATCCTCGTTACTTCTTCGGATGATGGAAATGGGAGTTAAGATGGGCACAGCCAGAAATGAGAAACGTAGTGGCCGTGTAAGAAGACTTATCAACCAACATAGAACTGGAGTAGTCAGTCCCTGGACACTGCGGGACTTGCTGAGGAGGGGATCTGAGCACCTATGGACATGTTCGGAGTGCAATGATGATGGCCCGCAAATAACTCAATAACTCAATAACATCCACAAAGCTGCAAATACAGTTTATATGTGAGCACTTTTCTCTTTTAGATTGATAAATAGGTTGACACGCAGCTTAATAGGTGGATAAACAGGGATGTAGAGATGTTTTAAAGTCTGTTGTTGTAAATGACGGCTTGTTGAACAATGCAGACGCCTATCTGTTTTAGTAGTGCGCCCAAAAGTCGACAAATGAAAAGATTTCCCGTAACACAAAAGATATCATCTGCTCAAACAAATCTCCCTCCAAACGAAATCTGCGCTTCTCTATTTCATCGTTTGACAAGATCTATATGTTTATTTCCTTCTTGTCTCCACGTTCCTGATAACGTCTCCAAGAGAAAACAATAACTGTCGAAAGAAATCAGACATTTTATTTCTCGCTTCTGTCACGAGAAGCTCCAATCATAAGAAACCAAACTCGTAAAAATAAACCTAATTTAAGAAAGGTTAAAATGGAAGCTAATAACGTTGTTTCCATGTGACGTTTGAGTATGGATTTTCGTGATTAATGCACTCACATCCTGTTAATCCTCCACTCCCTCCCCATTCCTCTGAGCAGTTAAAGGTCAATGTGTAATAAGGAACGATAATGAATAAAGTAATTTGACACTAAAATATATATGCGTGTGCATATGTGTGTGTGTGCGCGCTGTAATAGTTAAGTCTAACCCCGGATCAGTGGTTTTATCTTGTTTATTGCAAAAAAAAAATCAAATGATAAAATATGTCCCGTACACAGTTGTTTTATCTTGACCATTGGAAAAGTAGGTCAAATGATAAAATATGTCCCGTACACAGTTGTTCTATCTTGACTATCGGAAAAGTAGGTCAAATGATAACATATGCCCCATGCACAGTTGTTCTATCTTGACTATTACAACGGTAGGTCAAAAGATAACGTATGTCCCGTATACAGTTGTTTTATCTGGACTATTACACGGGTAGGCCTAATGAAATAGTGTGTACTGTACACAGTTGTTTTATCTGGACTATTACACGGGTAGGCCTAATGATATAGTGTGTACTGTACACAGTTGTTTTATCTGGACTATTACACGGGTAGGCCTAATGAAATAGTGTGTACTGTACACAGTTGTTTTATCTGGACTATTACACGGGTAGGCCTAATGAAATAGTGTGTACTGTACACAGTTGTTTTATCTGGACTATTACACGGGTAGGCCTAATGATATAGTGTGTACTGTACACAGTTGTTTTATCTGGACTATTACACGGGTAGGCCTAATGAAATAGTGTGTACTGTACACAGTTGTTTTATCTGGACTATTACACGGGTAGGCCTAATGATATAGTGTGTACTGTACACAGTTGTTTTATCTGGACTATTACACGGGTAGGCCTAATGAAATAGTGTGTACTGTACACAGTTGTTTTATCTGGACTATTACACGGGTAGGCGTAATGAAATAGTGTGTACTGTACACAGTTGTTTTATCTGGACTATTACACGGGTAGGCCAAATGAAATAGTGCGTACTGTACACAGTTGTTTTATCTGGACTATTACAAGGGTAGGTCAAATGATAAAGTGTGTACTGTACACAGTTGTTTTATCTTGACTATTACAAGGGTAGGTCAAATGATATAGTGTGTACTGTACACAGTTGTTTTATCTGGACTATTACAATGGTAGGTCAAATGATATAGTGTGTACTGTACACAGTTGTTTTATCTGGACTATTACACGGGTAGGTCAAATGATATAGTGTGTACTGTACACAGTTGTTTTTTCTGGACTATTACACGGGTAGGCCAAATGATATAGTGTGTACTGTATACAGTTGTTTTATCTGGACTATTATACGGGTCGGCCTAATGATATTGTGTGTACTGTACACAGGTGTTTTATCTTGACTATTACACGGGTAGGCCAAATGATATTGTGTGTACTGTACACAGTTGTTTTATCTGGACTATTACACGGGTAGGTCAAATGATATGGTGTGTACAGTACACAGTTGTTTTGTCTGGACTATTGGAAAAGTTAGTGAAATGATAAAGTATGTCTCGTACACTTGTTTTTCGCTGAAACTTTAGTTAATTTCATCATTTATTTCTTTCAATGAAAATAAAATGAGAATAAATTACACATACTTCTATTATACATTCAAAGTGATAACAAGAGGGTGCATCTTGAAGTAAAAAAAGAAAAACTTGTATGTTTGAAACCCAAATATTGCTTGCTTGAAACTCTCAGATATACCAATCCTTGCATTTGGTTACGAGCATTAAACACAAACACATTATCCACACTTAGATATTAACTTTAGCTAAAGGGAGAATCATTTTTATGATTAGTGTGTATGGGTTACAGATTGAAGCCACTTATACCAAATTTTAATTTCAAGAATAAATTGCGTGTATTAAATGCCAATTATAACTAAAATGCCACTCGGAGATGTAAACAAGCAGCAGTCTCCTTTTCTTCTTCTACCTTTCAGCTCCCGGTGGAGCATAGGTCTTCAACAAACACTTTCCAAGTCGTTCTGTTTCTTGCCATTCTTTTAAGATCATTCCATGTCTTCCCCATTATCTTCATCTCTGTTTCTGTCTGTCCTCTCCAAGGATTTCTTGGAAACAAACAGCTGTGGGTAGCGCATAATTTCAGGGGGGAGTTTTACCTATTAAAAGTCATCGAACTTGGCCACATCTTCAGATGAGATGTTCTTTACTTCGTCTCGCTGTTGACCGACCAATACCAGTGAGTCAGATACAAATGTGAATATGTTACACATTTTGTGTCATTTATACGCATCGAATCCTAGTTTACTTTATTTAATCACTAACTCAGTGGGTTAGCCATCAAGCTACTGAATATCCATTTAACATAGACTATATTGGAAACAAGCATATTGGGAGTACAATGGACAGCTAAGAAGAGTAATGAAAACATTCAGAAAGAGGTCAAAGCAAGGAGAGAGCTAATTTCCAATATTAGGAAGAAACAATCATCATTATTTGTACCAAGTAGTGAGAAGGGAACAGCTGGTATATATTGTGACACCTGGGAACATTGAGGGACGAAAAGATAGAGGGAAGCAAAGAGAAAAGATAACAGACAGCTTAAGAGAATGGCTTGGCAAAAGGTCAACAACAGAATTGATAAATAACTGTCGAGATCGAAAGTTGTTGAGAGACATGGTCATCTACGCCAGCAGGCATGGTACTTGATTATGATATTGGGAGCAACAAAATATGGAGATGCATGTTTTTGAATGATTTGAGAACTCAAATATGCTCTCAGGTAAAAATATTTCAAGAGTCAGATAAGGACAACGATTCAAGAGTCAGAAAAGGAGTCAGGAAAGACAGAGAATTTAAGAGTCAAGAAAGAAAATAATTTGAAGAGGAAAACAAGCTAGACTAAAACTGTTGACAATATTTATTACTGGAAGATGTCCGTTCTCCGAGTGGTTTTTATGAGACCCTAAGCTGCACTCAGAAGAAATATCCACACGCGAAAAGAGTAAAGAAACAACACAAATTATTGTAATATCTCAAATAGGTAGTAAAAAATGCAAAGTGCCCCATCACGCCAAGTGGCGTATAGGAATTATGGTGTTAGTGACAATAATTTTTACAGACCTTCAGCACATGATTTCTGAGATAATGTGGTCGGTATTAACGTCCGTGTCGCTTTACTTCCGCATAAAAAAATCCGGTACCAATTTAAGGCTGGGTTAACCTTGAAACCGTAGATCAGGAGTGAATCCGACCTCTTGTCTTTAGTAGTTCAGTTCACTAACCCCTGAGCGGCTTTCAAATAGGTAGGACTATGTTTAACTTGTTAGGAATTACAATTTATATTGTTAATATTATTGTTATGCGTGAAGTCATGTGGCGCCTACATCCACCTCCGCCTGGTTGGTAGAATAGCGCTCTAACCGCCTTGCTAGCGCGACTTCCTTCAAAGAAAGAATAGTTTTATATGTCCGGCTTGTCTCTGCAGTGTATA
Source organism: Megaustenia siamemsis (assembly GCA_032433765.1). Taxonomy (NCBI): domain Eukaryota; kingdom Metazoa; phylum Mollusca; class Gastropoda; order Stylommatophora; family Ariophantidae; genus Megaustenia; species Megaustenia siamemsis. Next base: position 49,976,263 of record JAVIAB010000024.1, read on the forward strand.
CGTAATAAAATTCTAAGAATAAATTTGTATGCATCCTTTCCAGTAAATGCAACGAGATCATGAAATGGCTGCCATGGTGGCCTTGATGTATTGCCAATTACATGGCTTTATCGCACAAACCGAGGATCGTTGCAAGCAGAACCAAGGACAGGAAGGAAAGTGCTGGTGAAAGGGCTGGAGCTTTCTGATGGGATTAGCAGAAAAAGATGAGGTAGACGGGGGCAGAACGATTGAAAGGAGATGAAAAGTTTATCCAGCTAAAGAAAAAATGAACGAAGATATCTGAACTGGGGTGGAAAGAATACAGAAGAAAATAATGTATGGTTATTGAAGGGATGTAGAAGCAGAAGATCTTGAAATGTCACTACTGAAGGAAAAGAGAGTTAATTAACAGATAATATAACAACCATGATTAATGAATAGAGAAAAACATAAATTATCGGTGAATAGTGAAAAAGAGAGAACATTATTGACTTGCTGAAAACGAAAATAATTAATTAATAATGAAAAACAGAGATGTTTAATAAATAATGAAAAACAGAGAGATGATGAATGTGTAATGAAGAACATACGTGATTAGCAAATAGAATGGATTCGTTTTAAAGGGCGTTTGCACGGCTGTTTATGTTTTGAGAGGAAGTAAAAAGAATAATTTCGTGTGCTGTAAATACAATAAGACAAATTCCAAGAAGCGTTGTACAGCAATATATTTAGTAATGCGCTGACATGACAAACATACACTCTGGTTTTTTTTTTTTAAATGGTTCAAGCTATAAGGCACGTTCAATGACAAAAACATATTATGTTTTTAAAACAAAGTATTTATTGCAAAAACTGAAATAATTGCATTATCATTGTTAAACGTAGTCTCCTCTAGTTCAATGCACTTACGCATGCGCGAAGATACAGAAAGGAATTTTTTATTTTTTTTTCTGACGGGTGCGCAGCCACTCATGCACTCCGCTCGAGTACCCAAATTGCACACTTTTAGAACTTCAGCATGAATGAATGTGACGCACTTTAGCAACAGTGATGTCACTTCCTTGACTATAACGCACAGGTTCTCTCGTATACACATTTCTACACCTACACGTCCTTGACTACACCCCTCCCCGCGTCAGTTAATAAATTCTAGATACCAGGACTTGACTGCCCCCCCCCCACAATCAATTCGGGAGAATTCTCGACATTATCACACCATAATTGAACTTCTTATCTCATTCTTACACGCGTGTACAACTGATACACATCTCACCGACATTATCACATCTTAATTGAACTTCTTAGTTCCTTCCTACACGCGTGTACAACTGATACACATCAATAAATGGGAGCCTCGGTGGCTGAGTGGTTAGTGTGCTCGCTTCCTGACCAGAAAGGTCCGGGTTCGATCCCCAGCAGTAGCGGATTTTTTTTTCGGACTGACAAGGCTCCGGGGTTTACCCAGCCACTAAAAATGGGTACCATCGTTTTTTTTCGGGGAAGTAAAGGCGGCCTGGCGTGATACCAACTACATCACCCAAAAATGTGCCGTGGTTATAGAAACAAATGGTCACTAACAACATATTCCCATACGCGTAGGGCGTAAAGGATACCTTTACTCTACACATCACACCGACTTAATTCTTATCTGATGATGAATTTCTGCAGGTGCCATGCCTTCATTTAATGAAATTATCACAACACTTCATTGTTCTTGCTTCGTGCACGGTTGCAATAGTGCTATCATCTTACCGAACTGTTTCTCAGGTTCATATGCTGGATTCAGACATGGCGATGTCATCGATTGGTAACACATGGCCACCACCCCGCACATCAGACACACAAGGATAACAGCGGTAGACGCGATATTTAATACAGCTTATAAGGTTTCCATCTGAACGACATTTATACTTCAATGGTTATACCAGATGGGACAATTTTATTTTTTTTTAAAACACACGGAAAACTAAGTATTTACTAACTGGATAATTGCTTTATTTCTTCTCTGTCTTCTCTGCATTTGTATCGTTCAACATGCCATTTTAAGTTCAAATTAAAAAAAAAACAGAATCAAATGTTATTGGAAGGTGGAGAAAGACAAAACAAGGAGTAGAAAAAGGGAAAGTGAAAGTGAGAGAGAAAGCAAATAAAAGACGGCTAAAATCAATATATAAAGAGAAAATCAAGTGAATGAATGTAAGGTTTATGACAGAAATAATGTGAAATTATTGCACTAACGCTGCATTGTAGCTAAAATTGTATGTGAGCGCATAAAAAGGGTACATATGGTATCTTTATTATTTTAGTAATAATGTTACCACCATAGAGTCATGATGGGTAGGCATGTACCACCTTAGAGTCATGATGGGTAGGCATGTACCACCTTAGAGTCATGATGGGTAAGTATGTACCACCTTAGACTCATGATGGGTAAACATGTACCACCTTAGAGAAATGATGGGTAGGCATGTACCACCGTAGAGAAATGATAGGTAGGCATGTTCCGCCTTAGAGTCATGATGGGTAAACATGTACCACATTAGAGAAATGATGGGTAAGCATATTACCACCTTAGAGTCATTATGGGTAGACATGTACCACCTTAGAGTCATTGAATGTTTAGGATGACCTACTATGGAGTCATGATGTGTAAGCATGTACCACCTTAGAGTCATGATTAGTAGTCATGTACCACCTTAGAGTAATGAAAGCTAGGCATGTACCGCCTTAGAGTCATGATGGGTAAGCATGTACCACATTAGAGAAATGATGGATAGGCATATACCACCTTAGAGAAATGATGGGTAAACATGTACCACGTTAGAGTCATCAATGTTATGGAATGTATCACATTTGAGTCATGATGTGTAAGCATGTATCACCTTAGAGTCATGATGGGTAGGCATGTACCGCTTTAGAGTCATGATGGGTAGGCATGTACCACTTAGAGAAATGATGCGTAGGCATGTACTACCTTAGAGTCATCAATGTTATGGAATGTACCACCTTGAGTCCTGATGTGAGTAGTAGGAGCCGTGGTTTATGCTCCTGGTTTTTTAGTTGACCAAAGAATAGGGTATACCCTACGAAGTCCAGTACCCTATGAGTACAGGAGTTATATAGAGACTACGGCAAGCCGCGGCAAGCTGCGGCAAGCTGCGCCAAGCCAGAGTGATGCAATGATATATATGTATAGTGAATGAAGGGGTTGGTGGTTGAGGGATAATTGAGTCATGAGTGATGGACATCAGTTTTTCCCGCCAAAGTGACTTCCAATAGGAACTAGTGTGTGTGTATGTTGTCCGGCTATAGACCACGCCCACTCCGGAAGTGAAACTACCATATTAGGGAGTAGTGATACGTTAGTTATTTCATAGTTATGGTGAGTATATATACATATAATAGTAATAAGTTAATAGTTATTATATCTACGTGGACGTAAATGGGCCCGTATTTAAGATATGGACCGTAAGTAGGTATATATATACATACATATATATTGGCAAATCTTGCTGGCGGTATTAACGAACAGTCATTTTCTCCTACCGTGGCACATAATGACCCAATCAATTCTGTTCGCGCGTGAGGTTATTGATTATTTTCTACAGCGAGCGCGAAACGCAACAGGTCATGTAAAAAAAGGCGCGTACACGGTTTAATATATTCATTCGACTAGCGTCGGTCGGTCAGTCAGTCACGAAGTACCCACAGTGATAACACTGCCAGATACGTTTCCATATCTGTAAATCTACCACCAGAGCCTCACCGATATTATCCTATCAGAGCTGTAAATCTAACAGCAGATAACCACAGGTGTTATACTGAACACCGTCGGAGAAGCAAGGAGAACCAGCCTTTAAAAACCAACCTTATAAGAATACAGGTAAGTTGAAATTTTGCTTAAAATACATAACAATGCGTGTTTATTATCATAGTTTTATTAATGGAAATGAATTACGTAACATATAGGAACGTGTTCGGTAAGTATCGTAACGGTCACAGAGCAAAGCTGTTACGAAATAGAGTCCACATCGTAGTATCCTTTTCGTTAGAGAAGTCTAGGAACTTTTTCCAACCTCCGTTTTTTACAACCCAGTCTCCGAATAATCCACCGATAAACAGCCCAGCAAAGAAAGCGAAGCTCTTTTCCAGAGAAGATATATCTGTATCAGAATCGTAAAAGTCTTTGACATGGTTCTTAATTAACCGATAAGCCAGCGTATAAATAATCACGAGGCGCCCAAAGTTTAAAATTCCATCTGAAACCATATAAACCACAATGGTCGCAAACGAGGCGTAAATGTCCTTATCCCGACTCCCAGAGTTATACCAGCGAATAACGAGTCATATCTCCCTGATACCGTATAGACCAGTTTAGCCATTGATTTATAAAACGTGGAAAGCTTCTTTTTAGTGCTATCGTAAGTGTGGATAATGTCAACAGCTAAGACCACAAATTCGTTCGAAATTGTAGCCACACATATTTCACAATCATAATTAGTCATTTTCGAATCCATATAAGATACAGTCAGAAGAGCGCGTGGTACGTGAAATCAATAATGTGAAACATGTCTGGACATGTTCGGCTATACATTACGCGTGAGTCACACAAACTGAGCGATGTGTTAAGTTTCATGAATCTTATAGTTTCAGTCGCGTTAGTACAAACACATATTGTAAAATTGGTATGGTTACGATAGCGATATGAACATGATAGGGATAGAGACTCAAATATGTCGATAAAAGCTTTAGTAAACACCTAGATACCCGCTCACCGACAAAATATAATATTTAAAACTAACTGTTAATGGATGCGTGTTTTAGTTAAGTAATAAGTACGTAGATGTTGATAATGTGTTTTTGAGTGTAAAGATTAAAGTACTGATAAGGGAGAGCTAGAGAGAGAGAGAGAGAGAGAGAGAGGAGAGAGAAAGAAAGAAAGAAAGAAAGATTTGAAACGGTCTGATATAGCGGTGGTAGACGCTGAAAGACAGTTATAATAAACAAGCGAAAGCGGAGAAATGAGTCATATCTGGCTATAGCGTTTATGATAGTAAGAGCGACGGATGAGTGTTAAGTTGGACGAGGATGATGTAAGACATGAGAGCTGGTGAGGTTATGTGTGCTAACGAAGAGGTCGATAACTAATAACTGTCTAGTAACATATAGTATGTGTGCGTTCGTGTATGCGTTTGTGTGCGCGTGTATGTGTGTATGTGTGCGCGCGCGTGCGTGTGCGAGCGCATGTTATATATGTATACTATTTCAATGTATTTTTGGTACGCACACTAAATGAGTGGTTTTATCTCGTTGGCAGATGGCCTCACGTAACGAACTTGTAAGCAGACCACGCCACGTGTGTGAAACGTGTGGGAAAAGCTTTACACGGCGACACGATCTAGCCAGACACGTAGATAGTGCGCACGGCCAACAGAGATACCCGTGTCCTATATGCGGCTGCATCTTTACAAGATCCACAAATCTTACCAAACATGTGGCGAAGAAACACGCAGCATGTGCATCTATATCACCGGCACCAGCACCGGCTACATCAAGGGCCCCGACAGTATTCTCTGCAACAGACAACAACGTTGCAGAGACCTGGGATGAAGAACACTCTATAAAGAAACCCCGAGTAGATAACACTCGTGGGGGTGACCAGTCTACACCAAGAGACAGTACAGAGCACATATCATCTGTACACATTAATACTAAATACTCGTGTAAAGACTGCGGGAAAATATTTACTACCCAAAACCATCTAGATCGGCATGTAGACACTGTTCACAATAAACATACATACCAGTGTCCTATATGTGTATGCGAATTTAACAGACAGGACAATCTAAGAACACATATTAAAAATAAACACCAACTAGCGATATCGTCAAGTACAAGCTCAGCATCCTCGACAAGACCATCAACCTCATCAGTATCAACCACCTCCACAACAGCAGTGTCAACCACCTCCACAACAGCAGTGTCAACCACCTCCACAACAGCAGCATCAACCACCTCCACCTCATCAGCATCAACCACCTCCGCCACCTCATCAGCTTCGATACCGACGACCTGTTCAAAGTCCAGAGCTGAACCAACAATTAAGAGGAAGCGGAATAATGAACAATCGATAGAGAGTCAACACAGCAAGAAGGCGCGAAAGGATCTAGAATTAGACAGTTTAGCTAGTTTACCAGCAGATGTTAGACAGGTCTATGTCGACAACTGGTCCGCAATAAGGTCACATAGTAATAATAACAGACATCTGTCAGTCCACACAGTCTTCCATAATCCAAATTCACAGCTACTGCCAAACTGGGCAAATATCCTAAATCCCATATTTAATAACCAAACACGTAGATTTAAAATAAATTATTCTCACAATTTCATCCTGAGGAATAAAGAAAACAATGACCTTCGGTTTTTCCATAGTAGTTCCAATAACAGTTTAATTCTTTCAACTCCGATGGTTATAAATAACAGAGCAGATTTTGATAGGTTCCTCACACAACTACAAGATAGTGACCCCTTAAACCACGCAAATCATAATAGACCGAGCACTAAATATAGCGTTGAAACCCTTCCCAGCACTTCGTTCTATCTCTATAATTTCGTAGAATATCCTATCGGCTGTCTAACCACCGACCTGCCACAACACATTACAAACAATAAATTCATTTATACATTACAAAATAGCAAGCATGGACCACCCTATACTGATAATCTCTGTTTCTTTAGATGCGTAGCGTTATTTAGGGGTGGTAATCTCAGTAATTTACACACACCCACTCGCGATCTCCTGAAACAGTGGCAAGAAAATCAGGGGCTAGATATAGACGACAAGTTCCCCGGTGTAACGTTAGCGCAGATTCCCTCTCTAGAAAAGTGTTTCGGTATTAACGTGGACGTCTTCGCTTTTGACAAAGAACAAGCCCTGTCCCCAATGCTAAGAGGTAGTACGACTTTTAGCGACACCTTACGAGTTCTATTTTACGAAGAACATTTTATGTATATAGAGGATATAGATAAGGCGGCCCAGGCTTTTTCGTGTCCCAAATGTGGAAAATTGTGGAAAGAATGTTGGGATATGGGTAGACACGAGAAGACATGTACCGGGGATAAGCGAAAAGACAAGTATATCGGAGGAGTTTATAGGAACAAAGAGGGTATACTCGAAACGATAGCTAATAGGGGTATAGAAGTTCCTAATAATTATGTGTATCCCTACAGAGCGACGTACGATTATGAATGTTACTTTAGTAATGTACCGACGACAGATGGAAACACTAGTAGTGTGACCGAATATGTAGCCAGGCATATTCCAATGTCTTGTGCCGTAGCCAGTAATATTCCGGGTTATGAGAAACCAGTATGTTTTGTGAGCGAAGGTGATTCTCAAAAATTAGTGAGTAAAATGATAGATTATCTAGAGACATTAGCGAAACGGTCGTATATAATCTTACGCGGCAGTTTCAAACAGGTTTTTGACAGTTTAAGAGACAGGGGTGACTGTAGTGACCTCATAGGGAAACTCGAGTCATACCTGAAAGAGCTCCCCGTTATAGGGTTCAACTCTGGAAAGTATGACTTAAACGTTATCAAACCATATTTAATAAGACATTTCGTAGCTGCGGCGAACAAAGTAGAAAAAGCGAATGAAGAAGGTGATGAAGAAAAAGAAGTAGAAGATGACGTTGAAGAAGAAGAAGATGACGTTGAAGAAGATGATGACGATGAAGAAGAAGATGATGAAGATGTAAAAGAAGATGATGAAGAAGAGCCGAAACAAAACAAAACTAAGAAAGGGGTGACCTCGCCCTTCAAGTTTATCGTTAAGCGCAATAATAATTTTATGTGCATCTCCACCAGTCGACTAAAGTTCTTAGATATTATAAATTATCTCGCCCCGGGGTTCTCTTATAGTAAATACTTGGCGGCGTACAAGATTAAAGAGACTAAAGGCGTATTTTGTTACGAGTATATTACCGACCTAAAAAAGTTAGACGAAACCTCTCTCCCCCCTCACGAGGCCTTCTTTTCGACGCTTAAAAACTGTAATATTTCAAACGAAGAGTACGCGTATTGTAACAAGATATGGGCGGACAATAACATGTCCACTCTCAGAGATCTTCTTGTTTGGTATAACAACAAGGATGTCGGGCCCTTCCTACTCGCATTAGAGAAACAGATCGAATTTTACGCGGGTTTAGGTGTAGATATGTTTAAGGACGCCATTTCAGTCCCCGGTGTGACGTTAAGATACCTCTTCAACACCATACCTAAAAACGTAGTCTTTTCGTTATGCGGTAAACGCGAGGCAGAGCTTCATAAAACACTTAGAGATAATATAGTGGGTGGCCCGAGCATAATCTTTCATCGCCACCACGAGAAGGACGAGACTCGAATCAGAGGTAATCCTCAATACGTAGTAGAGAGTCTTAAAGGCTACGACGCAAACGCTCTGTATCTCTGGGCGTTGATGCAGAAAATGCCCACTGACTTTCCAATTATACGAAAAGTTGAGGACGGGTTTAGACAACGTAAAGTTAATTATTACGATCAGCAGAGTAGAGAGTGGTTGACGTGGGTAGCTCACAAACACAACATTGAGTTGCGAACTCAATACAACGGGGGTGAGGTACCACTGGGACCTCGTAGGATTAGAGTGGATGGCTTCTGTCAAAAGAGTAATAAAATCTGGCAGTATCATGGTTGTGTGTTTCATGGTCATATCTGTCACCTCACTGAAAAACACAAAGGTGTTAACCCTATAAACAAAAAACCCTTGTCCGAGCTATACGACAAGACCCGGGAAATTCGCGAATATTTAACCAATGACGTTGGAGTTGACGTGGTTGAGATGTGGGAATGTGAGTGGGAAGAGCTAAAGAAAACCGATAGCACAATTATTCCGTTTCTTAAACAAGCCCTCCCCAGATCAAAACCATCGTATGCCCAGGAAAAAATTACCACTAACCGTCGCGCAGATTTTGAAAGCTGTTAAAGACGAAACGCTGTTTGGTCTTGTAGAATGCGATATTCATGTCCCCGACTCTCTCAAGGAATATTTTAGCGAAATGACACCCATCTTTAAAAACGTAGACGTGTGTAGAGACGATATAGGAGAGCTTATGAAGGAATACGCCGTGAAAAATAAATTATTGACGACCCCTAGACGTACCCTGATAGGTAGTTATATCGGGAAGAAAATTCTTTTGGCCACCCCCTTATTAAAATGGTATTTGGATCACGGTCTAGAGGTAACCAACATCTACCAAGTGATCGAATACCACCCTGTTAGTTGTTTCAAACAATTTGGGGACACCGTATCCGACGCCAGACGAAAAGGGGATGTAGATGAGACGCAGTCCATTACGGGGGAGACCATGAAGTTGTTAGGAAATTCGGCGTACGGAAAAACGCTCACCGATAAAGCGAAACACTCGAACGTCGCGTACTGCGAGGGTGAGTCCGCTTCCAAGCTCGTTAACGACCCCCTATTTAAACATATGACAGATTTAGGAGTAGGGAATATATTCGAGGTGGAAATGTTAAAAAAGACGACGAGGTGGGACCTTCCGCTACAAATCGGCTACTTTGTATATCAATACGCCAAGCTACGGATGTTGCAATTTTATTACGATTTTTTAGACCGGTTCGTAGAGAGATCATACTTTCAGTTGTGTGAAATGGACACTGACAGTCTGTATTTGGCGTTAAGTAAACCTAGTTTAGCTGCCGCCGTTAGACCGCCTTTACTCGAAACTTTTTATAACGAGTACGATCAGTGGTTCCCCTCAGAGACCTGTAGCGTTCATCGGGAGGAGTTTGTTAGGAGTAAAGGTAAATTTAAGGTAGATTGTCGAGACTGCGAAAAAACAAAATTGTACCATAAACGTACCCCGGGTTTATTTAAGTTAGAGTACGAAGGGGATGGGATGGTGTCGTTATGTAGTAAAACATACCACTGTTTGGAGATTACTCAAAAACTAGTACTAAAGGGCTTAGCAAACATCACAATAAACTAGACAAAGATATATTTATGAAGGTTCTCAAGACACAACAGGCGCAGGGAGGGAAAAATGTGGGTTTTAAACGATATAAATCGAGTGTCTATACATATACACAGCACAGAAATTCTCTCTCTTATTTCTACATCAAACGCCGTGTGCACAACGACAATGTGACGACTTTCCCGTTAGGTATCTAGAGTATTTATATATATATTATGTATATACAATGATACTTCTGTGATAGTTTTATGTCCAGTGATAATGAACATATGTTTGTGTCGTTGTCACGTTTATATTGTATTAAAATATATTATAAAGTATGCAGTTTTTTTTATTGTATATACATGTCACGTGGTACTGTCTCGTAAGAATACTATGAATACTATCAGTGTCCTTGGTGTACTACTAGTATACCTGTGTGTAAAACAGAAAAAAAACGAGTTACAACATCTATGACCTTCACACCTATACAATCCATTATATACGTACACATAAATGACAAATAACACGAGGCATGTTTTGTAATTTATATATATATATTTTATTGATACAACACAACACCGATACTGCTCATGCAGTACATCTAGACACGACATTAAAACACAACATCTAAATGTTCAGCCTCAGCCTCTTTCTTCTTCTAAGATGACCAGGGACAAGCGTTGTTATTGGTTGAATCTTTTCAACGTTGTCAGTATCGTACACGGGAGTCCTGTAAGAACCATTATTTATCGAATAAGGTTCGTTGCCTGGTGATGTAGATACTGGAAGTCTATGATCTGCCGTGGTTGACGGCGCGTTCGAGGGAAGAGGCTGTAGTGTTGTTGCATTAGCCTCGAGACGAGCACACTCGGCCAATAACTCGTCCTGCATAGCCACGAGCTGTTCGTTTCTTCTAAGATGACCCGGAGATAGTGCTGGTATTGGCTGACTACTTTCGAAGTTGTCAGTATCGTAGAAAGGAGCCATGTAAAAGCCAGTATTTATGGAATATGGCTCGATACTCGGCGACGTGGATGCTGGAAGTGTGTGATCTAGTCTGATGTCGGGTTCGTTCAATGTATGAGTTTCTGGTTTTATTGCATTGGTTTCGAGACGATCATACTCGGCCAATAACTCGTCCTGCATAGACACGAGCTGTTCAAATTCTGAACGATTCAACGTGATCCCATACTTGGTGGGATATTTTAAATTCGATGTCCCGAAAAATTTTCGAATATGGATCATAGTCGACCCTCTGTATGAAGACACAGACGCTACTTTCAGCCCTGTAGCCAATGGTTTGACCATTTCACGATCTGCTGTAACGTAGACCCAGCTAGTGGGTACATCGACAACTGGTGCAGCCTCGACGTTTGTCAGCATCTTCTGTATCTCAGCACTGAGCGATGTGTGACTGGCGCTTTCTCACCCGCGACTTTTATAGCATAGGTCAGATTATAGATCCGGTTTAGTCCGGATTTTTAAACACTAAAATTCGTGTCCAGACTTGTCTGCGATATTTTTAGCCACTGACGTCATTGCACTAGAAATTTTAAATTTTGCGCCATAAGCTTCGGTGCTAGTAGTCGATACACGATTCGAACGTTTATGTGTTGTCTGGTGGATGAGGTAAACGACATTAAGACCCTTTGCATTGATCCTCGTCGTGTTTTAATCAGTAGAAAATACACAGAGTACAGTCCACACGCGTTACTAACAAGATCTTGTAACTGACGCGAGTTGTAGATGAGAGGTCTGTTCGAATTCCTCTCGATAAAATCGATGATCTCGGTATGTCTGGGAGAAAACCCGAAACTGTCGAAATACTCAAACTGCCCCATAGCGTTGTAGTAGAGGGCGACCCAGTGAGAGCCAGGTAGATAGCTGGGATCTGTATTGATAACGAAGGCTGCTGTTTTAGTTGGATCGATATACCGAGGTAACCGATTGCGAGCCACTACGCTAACAATGGAACACCGTCTCACAAAAATGTCAGACATAAGTACTTTGAGAATATCTCTCGTATTCATTGTCGAAGTGTTTACGCTGTGTAATCTGTAAGAATCTGTCTCGTTTTAGAGATCTCCAGCACGGAATCCAGTTCTGCGTAAACTAGGACCTGTATAGGGTTAGGCGTGATCGTCGCAAATTTGAGCTCGATGGCGACGGGCCCTGATTTTGCCAGCTCAAATTGTTCGGCGTTCAAAAGACCAGGGCTGAGATCGAATGCAAAAAGAGTGTAGGCGTTCTTGAAGTCGTTATAATCTATTCCGTTACCAGCGTCTGTTCCCAGAAGACCCAACGCCAACATAGACTTGAAGTAGGCGCGAGCGTACTGACCGCGGTCAAATTCGGTAGATAGAGGTTTACCCCAAATACTATGACCGGCGACGGTGATGTTTAAGTAGGTAAGGCCAAAGTTTTTAAAATTGAAGGGGTTGGTGTCGTAACTTCCATTAAATGCAGCCGAGTCCAGTAAGCCGAGGACTAGTCGCGTTGGTGTTTGAGTCAGGAAAAGGTTGTCTTGGGAATGAGATAACATGCCTTTAGGAATGGCAAATGTTTTAATCAAAACTCTCTTCATGGGGTATCGCGCATTGCCTCGTAAGAGAGCCTTTTCGTGAGCCAGCGAAATGGCCGGATTAACTGAGGCTTTCCTCACCAACAGGGCGGCGTAGGTGATGACACTTTTATAACCGACAGTTTTGTCGTGAGCTATGATGTTAAATACGTCCTTTGAGGGGGTCAACTTAATTTTCACGTCAACCCTGTTTAGCATGTAACGCTCCTGAGCAAAAATATCAGAGTGAAGTCGCCCTATCATATCCAGCTCATGGCTACCTCGGGCCAGATTTCGACGAGTTTTAAGACCCGCATTGGAGTCACCTTGGGTGTCATCCGCGTGTTTGGGAGTATCGGTGTAGTAGAGCGCGCTCGTGAGATAACTTTTCTTAGATTCCTTGCTATGGTTGAGAGTGGCTTCTAGGTATGCTCGAAAAGGGTAGGTGTTTTCAGAAGCTGAAATCAAAGTATCGTTGAGAGATACGTCGACTTGCGAGATTAGACTGTGCAGAAAATAGTTCACAGGCGCAACTTCAACATCATTTGGTATATTGTCACCGTTGGACAGCGTAATTTTTGCTCTCATATGCAGATACGTGTTGGAAAAATCGATGTATTCGTCCGAATTTCCGCTGATGGAAAATTCTATAGGGGCCCCGATGCCAGAGAGGCCAGGGGGGAAACTTCTACAAACTGGGCAGAATCGAGAGATGTCTGAGTCGGTGGAACGCTAAACAAATCTAGTCCAGAATGGAAACACTCGCAAGACTTGGGATGCACTAACGCCATATCGCTTAACCGAATATGTCCGAATAGTTTGTCCTCTTAGCCTTCTTGGACGCGGAATGAGAGTGATCGCGTCGTTTTGTCGTTTTTATTCTTCTTGCCGGCATCCCAGGTGGAGCTGCTCGTCTTTTCCTTCTTCTACCGCTTCCGGTTTGTTGGCCTGTATCGCCACCGGCCAGATGACTGATGGCTCCCTGAATTAAACGCTGACCGGATTCCTTAGCTCTTTCTTTAAACGACTCTCCAATATTTCTTCCCACCAATGCGTCTTGCGCGACTTGTAGTCCCGTGCCGACACCTTCTCTGAGTAATGCCTTACCTCCTGTTTTTAGCCACGGTAAAATTGCTCTTCCGATGCCTCCGAAAAAACTTCCGATACCGCGACCTCGCTGACTTCTACCTCCGACAAATACCGGGAGGCCGTGGCCGGCTTGATTAAAGCAACACTCTTCGTATAACTTAGCATTTCGATGAAGCGGCGTGTGTCTCACCATTATACCAGATCGAAGTGCTTCCGCGCTCTGAAATGTAACGTCAGTACCGACGTTCCGGATGTAAATGGGATCGCAACTCCCCTGTCGTTAGTTAAAAGAATTTCTAACCTGTCGAAGGAGAACCTGCTCAGGGGGACATAGTGCGGTTTGTCGTAGATGCGAAATATGGATGTGGTGGTTTTCTCCAAAATAGGAACTGTCCTCAGTAAGGGTACCAGAACATCCCCCACCACTCTGGGTGACACTAGATCGCAATAGACATACACGTTTCTAGTTTGAGCTTCCAAATCTATTTCTTTCTCGCCGTGTAGGGCCACGTTAGCGTCTGTCACGCGATTCGATGGGAAGCTTAAGATACTTTTCAATTCCTCGCTTATGGTAACCGAGGCTCCTTGTTCAACGACTTTAAAGATGGCCTTATTTTCGTTTTTTTTTATAAAAAAATCTCATATTGACGCCGGGTGTTTTTTCCAAAATCACTTTATTTAAAGCATCGATAAAGTTATCCGCTGTATTGTATAACCCCGCGCCAGTTCCATTGTTACTGCTGTGTTACCGGAGGCTTCGTAACGGATCCAGATATCTCTGGGTAGGACGTTGAAATGAGTGTTTGGAAATTGTATCTCGACCAAACCGACTTCGTAGTTTGCGTTCAGTTCGATAGTTTGAGGGAGTTTGACGAAAAAGTTTCCAGGACTATTTTCAGGATAAATTTGCATCGAAGCGTTGCTGGGGGCTGTGATGTAAAAACTCATCTTCCTTGTTTCATCGTCTCGTCTCTAACTTGGGATTTGGAAGCATGTAACCCAGACAACTGCTCAGGAGCGCGATCCAAATCTTTCCGTCCTGACCCTCACCGTTTCCACCCGTCAGATTAAATAAAGCCACGCCGATTACGGCATATATAACGATCATTTGACAGAGAAAAACGATTTCCATTCGCGGGAGCAGTTTACCGAAAACAGGCCAGAGAGAGGTTCTGCTATCATGACTGGTCCCTTCGTCGTTCTTCGTTTCTTCTCGGTCAACTACTGCACTCAGAAAAGTTTGCACGTGTTCATCCCCCTCCATTTCGTCAGTCTCTGTATCTCGATACTTGATCGCTCAAAATCCAAGTGTTAAATGCCGAGGTGTAACCGAACCATTTGACTAAGTACTGTTTTGTTCCACCAACTTTCCTCTCTTCTAAGATGGCTTCTATTCGATACACCCGTTTTTCGCCGACTTTCTGAAGCTCTTCTGTATAAAACGACCCTTTCAACTCTTCACCAGAATCATCTTTCACAACGTAGGTTACCGGGTTAGTGTTTTTGTTTACACGACTGATTGTAAACAGTTCTTCCGTCCACGCTGGTGTATACCCCTTTTTGAAATTAGCTCTGGCTTGAGCTATCCTAACTCGATCACCTTCTTTATAACGGTTATTGATCGCCACTGACTGCCTATTGTCTCTCCCCGATAGTTTATTATACAACGTGTTCCAGACTTGTTCTTGATTGGCCGAATTTACGTGGACCGGCGCCATTTTAATGCTCCTGTGATACGAATTATTGTAGTTTCTGAGTAAGGCGGGTAACGCATCCACATATCTCAATTTGTTCGTTTTCGTAAAAAATTTCCACATTTTCTCTTTTAACGTTCGGTTAAATCGTTCTACGATCGCTGCTTTTATATCCTCGTTCTCCGTAGTGAAGAAATGGACTCCATTTTCCTTGAGAAACTTTAGGAAAGTTTTGTTGACGAATTCGGATCCTTTGTCCGTTTGAAGATTTATCGGTTTGCGCTCGGCAAATATTTCGCTCACGGCCTCCACTAGATTTTTTGCAGTTTTCGCCCGTATCGGAACTGCCCAAGCATACTTTGCAAAAACGTCGATACACGTAACGAGATACGAGAACGCGTCGTTGTATCTTCTTAATTGTCTCAGATCGATCAGATCAGCCTGGAACTGATGGTTCATACCACCCACGATGATGGGTCGTCTCTTAAATTTTCTAACAATGGGTTTGTGTAGAGTATAAGCATCCTGTAGACTCAGCCATTCTTTAATTTTTGCAGAGCTTAGTTTTGTACTACGCTGTAAACCACCCACACCCCCGTAGGCACCCGGTCGATTCGGATCGTAGTAATGGCTTCTTAACATCTTATCTACTCGTTTGGCCATGACTCCCAGTTTGGTTTTGGAATTTTACTTTTTCTTCTTTTTCTGAGCCTGTACGTGCCCACAACTTCTTTGTGAGTGACCGTTTTCGTTTTCGGCCTAGGCGCGCTTGGCGCTGACTGAGGAATTTTTTCGTCGACTTCATCTTTAAGTACCGCAGTTGGTGGTGTTGTAGGCGCGTCGGGGGATGGGGGTGCCTGTTTAATGTCCACTACACCTAGAGGTTTGTGTCTGTACTGATCGAGACGTTGCAGATACCGTTGCAATGTCTGCTGATACATTCTGGCTTTGTCGCGTGGTGATATGTCCTCTCTTTCCAGGACTCGTTGCATTTGCGTATCCAGATCTCCTAGGGTGTCTTTTAGTGACTCGGGTGGCGTATACGCGACTTGGTGGTGATTTACAGACTCTACCAGTCGAGGATCGATCAAAATCATTTTCTTGGCCATCGTTCACATGCCCAGAATACCGCTCAGGATACCCAGAACTGGTTTAATCAGAGCGCCGATAAAACCACCCTTTTGTAGAATCTGTTTTCTCTTTTTCACGGTCGTCTTTTTTCGTGCGAGAATCCTCAGGTCGTGTTTATGGCGCTGCAACCGTCTCTTCTGAGCCGGCGTGAGCCGAACGTTACCTTTTAACACGTTGTGGCAACATTCGCACAGAGTTCTTATGAGATCAGGCGACGCTGTTTTCATCGCGGCCTTTACAGCTGGTGGTTTAGCCGAGCACAGAAAACGCAACATCTCTCCGTGTCTTTTGACCGATTCGCCCATGTTCCTTATTTTGGGATGTAGACTACCTGCTGTTCTTTAGGAAAAATATTGGTTCGGAGCCTTAGATGATCCGGCGTCTCTTGCCGAAGGTCAATTAATAAATACCCGTGTGGAGCCGATGTCGCGTCTTTAAAACTTTCTTGCACGTACGACACGCGCCCCGGGTACATTTGTTTGGCCAGATTCGTAATCTGAGACCGTCTCTCGGGTTTTTAAACATAACTATGTAATGACTGTTGAGACTTATCGTCCGCTGTTCCTTGTTTTTGCTAAAGAGATTCTGTACTATATACACGACGCTTATATTTCTATGATGACTTCCCTTGGTAAATAGTTTCGTGACCCTATCGTCGGTTTCGTTCATCAGATCGTCTATGACCAACAGACGTGTCCTATCTCCTCGCCATTGGTCCATGTCGGGTAGCCCTTCGTTAAACTGAACACCCTTCATCGTATCGTACATCGATTGCCACTCGCCGTAACAGTAGATTATTTCCTCCGGAGCGGGTCTGACCATTTCTGACACGTGGTCGATAAATCTCCTAACAAACACACTTTTTCCGCATCCCGTCGGTCCTGCGACTAGCGCCGTAAACGGATGATTCCAGGTTGGATCCATACCTACGACTGTCGCGAGGTAGCTTTATGTCGTTATTTTATAACTTACGAACCTTATTTGATAACACGATACGCGTATCGAGACCATAAGTATTGTTGTTAACCTATGTCTTATTGTCTGCTAACCGCGTACCGAGACAGATCGCTCATTAGTTTACACAACTTGCTGCGTTTCGCGCTGGAGACAATAATCAATAACCTCACGCGCGAACAGAATTGATTGGGTCATTATGTCCCACGGTAGGAGAAAATGACTGTTCGTTAATACCGCCAGCAAGATTTGCCAATATATATGTATGTATATATATATCTACTTACGGTCCATATCTTAAATACGGGGCCCATTTACGTCCACGTAGATATAATAACTATTAACTTATTACTATTATATGTATATATACTCACCATAACTATGAAATAACTAACGTATCACTACTCCCTAATATGGTAGTTTCACTTCCGGAGTGGGCGTGGTCTATAGCCGGACAACATACACACACACTAGTTCCTATTGGAAGTCACTTTGGCGGGAAAAACTGATGTCCATCACTCATGACTCAATTATCCCTCAACCACCAACCCCTTCATGCACTATACATATATATCATTGCATCACTCTGGCTTGGCGCAGCTTGCCGCAGCTTGCCGCGGCTTGCCGTAGTCTCTATATAACTCCTGTACTCATAGGGTACTGGACTTCGTAGGGTATACCCTATTCTTTGGTCAACTAAAAAACCAGGAGCATAAACCACGGCTCCTACTACTGATGTGTAAGCATGTATCACCTTAGAGTCATGAAGGGTAGGCATGTACCGCTTTAGAGTCATGATGGGTGGACAAGTACATCCTTAGAGGAATGATAGGAAGGCATGTACCACCTTAGAGTCATGATGGGTTGCCATGTACCACCTTAGAGTCATGATGGGTAGAGATGTACCACCTTAGAGAAATTATGGGTAGCCATTACCACCTTAGAGTCATGATGGGTAGGGATGTACCACCTTAGAGTCATGATGGGTAGCCATGTACCACCTTAGAGAAATAATGGGTAGCCATGTACCACCTTAGAGTCATGATGGGTAGCCATGAACCACCTTAGAAAAATGATGGGTAGCCATTACCACCTTAGAGTCATGATGGGTAGGGATGTACCACCTTAGAGAAATGATGGGTAGGGATGCTAGAGTAGGTGTAAGAACCTAGTCGATGATCATCTCCAGTCTCCACTGTAGAAAACGATCCTCACTTAGCCGCACTAAGGAAGATCGTTGATTCACTTCTAGGCTGCCAACAAACACAAGCTTGGAAACAACATCGTGAATAACTTGACTATAAAGAGCTGATCAAAAATAGACTCAGTTAAGCAAAAGCCTGCTCTAAGATTCTCATCATTATCAGGTCAGGTCGCATGCCCTTTGTGGAACGTTACGTTCACCACATCGTGATCATCATCAGACAACCGTTCTGAAATAATCTGTGTCTCTATCCAGATCTCCCACTTCTTTTATCGTTATGTTCAAGGTTACTTTGATGTCCTGAAATCGCCTTCTTCTTGGTCTGCCAATATGCGTCGTCCAGGATCCATACATTTTATTATTATTCTTTCCACCCCACAGTGTCTCTTGGCGTGGCCTTGTTTATTAATTTCATCTGCAGGATTGTATATAAGCCGGTATTTTTTTCAATGGTTAATTCTTTTAATATGTCTTCATTGCTCTTTTTCATTATCCAAGGTATCTTAAAAGATAACTGTAGCATTTTGTTTTGAATGAATCTATTTTCTTCCTTGTTATTTGCGAGATTGTCCATGGATCTAAGAAACTGCGATATCTAAAACGTATGATGAAAATAGGAAATGAAACTCTAGACAAAATCTCCACATTGGCGCGCTAAATCCAATGTCTATATCAAAACAAGCAGGATGCCATTAAACAAACTCGCAATCAGATTAATTTTATCAGAAAAATCATTAACATTTACATTTATGCATTTCTTCATTGAAGCGTATTATGAGATTCCATTACGAGTGTAAAGCTTTCCACCGAATCAACAAAAAGCTGAAAAATCTTTACATGGGCAACGCTAAATAAAATATTACACACTTTACAACAAATCTGACAATGGACTTTTTGGATGAAATAGACGCCATTGGCCAAAATGCAATAACATATCCGGAATTGTGAAAGCCACTAGCTAAAAATTATGATAGAGGAAAATAAAACTGATGTCATCGATACATGATGTCTTTGAAATTCCATTTGATTTTTTGTGAAATAATTTTATTAAACAAAATGTATAGTTTAATTTAGAAAAACAAAAGTTTGTTGTTATTTCTTTTCAGTTATGATATTATATTAATTTTCGAAGACGTAACGATATATTACTAACAACCTCTGGGGCTGAGTTGTTAGTGCATTTGCTACTTACTGATCAGAGAGGTAAGGATTCGATTTCCTGAAATAGCGAATTTGGGATCGACAAGATTTCGGAGTTCACATAATCGCTAAAAATAGGTTACAGAGATTTTCTGAGAAGTAATGTGGCCTGACGTAAAACTGACCAGGTCACTAAATAATAGGAGACAAATAATAATAAATGAATATTATTATAGAGGCAAACTTCCGGTGCGATAATCAGCGAATCAATTCAGAGGAAGAGGTATGTTTACAGCACTCGGAAAAAATGACAAATAACCAACAGCAGACAAAAATAAAAAAACAATATATAGACCGAAGCAGGATCGAACCCGTACTCAGTGGCACAGCGCCTTACCACGAAAAGCTAAATGCAAGGGAACACTGAAGTCTTGGGAGCCGCGATAGTTCAGTGGTTAGTGAACTGGACTACCACGGACAAGGGGTAGGGTTCGATCCCAACCGACGGCTTCCGGGTTCACCCAGCCTTAAATGGGTACCGGATTTTTTCTGGGAAAGTAAAGCAGCACGGGCATAATACTGATCACATTGCCCCAAAAATCATGTGCTGAAGGTCTGTAAAATATAGGGTCACTAACACCATATTTCCCTATACGCCACTTGGCGTGACGGGGGTACTTTACTTACTTTACTGAAGTCTTAAAACAACTAAAAATGAAAAGATAACTACTAAACACAATTCAAACAAGACAAATGCGATTTTTAGGCCATGTTAAAAGACACAACAGTCTACTAAAAGTAATCTTGGAGGGGAAAATACAAGGTAAAAGAGGTATGGGTAGACCAAGACTAACATGGACGAGTAACATCAAAAGATGGACAAACCAGCCTATGACAACCTGCACCATCAAAGCAAGAGACAGAGTAGAATGGCGCTCCATGGTAGCCAACCTTCGTTGCGGAGATGGCGCTCGATGATGATGATGATGATAGGGAACACTACCAGTGTTTGGCTTTTCGTGGCAAGGCGCTGTGCCACTGAGTACGGGTTTTATCCTGCTTCGGTCCATATATTGTTCTGTGTTTTTTTTTTCTGTTGTTGATTATTTGTCATTATTTCCGAGTGCCGTAAACATTCCTCTTCCTCTGAATTGATTCACCCAATAATATGTTGTTGGCCATGGACAAGTACGGCCTTTAAAATTTTCTCGTCCGTGTGCTTATCAATGTATCGATTGGAGTTTAATTTTTTTCTATTTTAAAAATATTGATTTTTCTAACAGAAAAGAAATAATTAAAAACTGACTGAAACACGTCACTAAAGTTCAGCCTTAATGTAGCGAATTAAGTCATAATTCATATAAATATAATAAATAAGAAATCGAATATCGTGGTATATCAAAGTCAATTTCCGGTGTCATGGCGGCTTCGTGTAGTCGTTTTTTATAATTCGACAATATATTTAAATGATTTACGCGACAGTCTCGTTGTGAAATTATGTGTTGCTATTCCCTGTTTGGTGTATGTTTTACTTCTGACGTGTGGATGAACTGTGATTACCGATATTTAAGTGGAATATGATTTATTCTTCTTTGTGTCGTGTGTTCGCGGTTCGATAGGCAAGCACATGGTTCGACAAAAATATCGCCGGCAAACCGGGTGTGTTCAACCCATATGTGAAAAGTCTGTGACGGTGGATGTGGCGGATGTATCAGAAATGATCAACGACCCAGAAAGCGAAAACAGTAAAGTGTGTGGTACACATGAGGCATATTCAGAACACGAAAGACGCATATGGCAGACCACCGTGAAAGAGATTGGAGCCTCATCACGTACTTGTCCAGAGGAAGCCATGGAGAGAAATTCGAACTTATGTCGGAGGAAAGATTTTAAAATAAGTACTTGGAATGTTAGGACTCTATATCAAGAAGGGAAATTGGAAGATCTGATTCAAGAAGCTGAACGAATAAATATAGATATTTTAGGCATATCAGAGACAAGATGGAGAGAATGTGGGTACATAGAGGACAAAAAATATACATGCATATACTCAGGAAACACAACAGAACATCAAAAAAAGAGGGGGGGGGCGGGGCGGGAGGGGGGGGTAGGAATACTGATTAAAAAGAGAGCTACAAAAATATATAAGTACACACTGGACATATAGTGATAGGAATATACTACTCAAGTTGAAAGCAAAACCCCCCGACATAGCAATAATACAGACATATGTACCTACTCAAGACTACACAGATGAACAAATAGAGGCATACTATGAAGACCTAAATAAAGGTATGAAGCAAGTGAAATCTTCAGACATCTTGATTGTAATGGGTGACATGAACGCTAAAGTAGGAAAAGGTAGATATAAGACCATTATAGGAAATCGTGGTTTAGGAAAAAGAAATGACAGAGGAGAAAGATTAATACAATTATGTGAAGAAAACAGGCTGATAATATGTAACACCTACTTTGAGCAAGAGAAAAGGAAACTATGCACATGGAAAAGCCCTGGAGATAAGAAGAGGAATCAAATAGATTACAGGGCTAAAACTAAGAATAGCAAAATGTACATCTTCTCAATATTCCTATATGGTGCAGACACATGGATATTAGACAAGAAAACAGATCAGAGACTTGAAGCCATTGAAATGTGGATATATAGAAGAATAGGTAGAACTGGATGGAAGGAAAAGAAAACAAACGATGAAGTCCTAAAACAACTAAAACTGAAAAGAGAACTACTAAGCACAATTCAAACAAGACAAATGCAATTTTTATGCCATGTTAAAAGACACAATAGCCTACTAAAAGTAATCATGGAGGGGAAAATGCAAGGTAAAAGAGGCAGAGGCAGACCAAAACTAACATGGACGAGTAAGATCAAAAGATGGACAAATCAGCCTATGACCACCTGCACCATCGAAGCAAGAGACAGAACAGAATGGCGCTCCATGGTAGCCAACCTCCGTTGCGGAGACGGCACTCGACGATAATGATGATGATCGTGGCATCAATGGAAGTAGCTATTTAGTCTGCCTGAGTGAGATGTCATCAAAAAGGAAAACAATCTCCGTACGAAACAAACGCGTCTATTGATCCTGGTGTGTCTTGCTAAAAGGCGCAAATATTGCCGTTTCCTGTAATTCAAAACTGGTGGCAAAAATACAGCCTACCACAGTAAGCCTTTGTTATGGTGAACGGGGCTGTGTGCCAGTGTCATCTTGGAGAAGGCAGCTACTGTACAAGTGTTTACTTGATTATCTCTTGTTTTTCTGCCATCTGTGATTTCCTTTCCTTTAAACGTGCCACGTTTGTAATTTCGTAATTTGTTATTTAGTTGAAATGTTTTCCTCTTCCGGTCTTATAAACACTTTTTTCAGTTATGTGGGTTGCTTTTAGGCATAGTATAGGTCCAGTCAATAAAGACATATGGAACAATATTAAAACAGGTGGCAACAAATGAATTTAAATATCTGAGAACATTGTTAACGTTAGATGGTAAATGTACAGCAGAGGTGAGATGAAGAATGGCTCAGGGAAAAGCAGCTTTCCAAAAAATGAGGAAGATACTGTGTAATCCATTTTTGACAATAGAAACAAGAAAAAGAGTTCTTAAATGTTATGTAGAGCCAGTTTTTCTCTCATAATGTTGGTCTTATCTCTATTAATCTTAATACATTATAAGAATTAATACAGTTGGCAATAACCAAATAAAACTAGGAGAAATACCTCTATTAGATGTACAATCTTACATATATCTGGGCAGTAATATAGATAAAGAGGGAGGAACAGAAAATGATACCAAAATAAGGATATCAAAAGCAAGAGGAGCTTTCATTGCACTGGGAAACATATGGAAATCCACAGAAATTAGATTAAATACAAAAATAAAAATTTTCAACTCAAATGTTAAGGCGGTCCTATTATATGGCTATGAAACATGGAGAACAACAATATTGGCAATCACGAAGATACAGATTTTCATTAATGGATGCTTATGCAGAATAAAAGGATGGAAATGGCAGGACAAAATCACTAACATAGAATTATGGAAATGTATCAGTCAAACACCAGTGGATAAAGAGAAACAGTGAAGACGATGGCACTGGATAGGACACACACTACGGAAGCCAACTGAGAGTATTACACAACTGGGCCCTTTTTTGGAATCCCCAGGGGAAAAGACAAAGAGGAAGACCAAGGAATTCTTGGAGAAAACAGATAGAAGCAGAGATGAAGATGATGGGGAAGTCATGGAATGATCTTAAAAGAATGGCAAAAAACAGAACGACTTGGAAAGTGTTTGTTGAAGACGTATGCTCCACTGGGAGCTAAAAAGGTAGAAGAAGAAGAAGTAGAAGAGCCAGTTTTAACATAAGGATATGAATCATTGACAATAGGACAACAGAAAATAACAGGAGGATGTAGAAATGTGGTTTTACAGAAGATTGTTGAGAATACCATGGACAGCTAAGTAGAGTAATGAAAACGTTCAGAAAGAGGCCATAGCAAAGAGAGAGCTAATTTCAGATATTAGGAAGAAACAATCAACATGTTTTCGCCATGTAATGAGAAGGGAACAGCTGGAATATAATGTGACAACTGGGAAAATGGAGGGACGAAGAGATAGAGGGAATAAAAGAGAAAAGATACCAGACAGCTTAAGAGAATTTCTTGGCAGAAGGTCAACAACACAAATGATAAATAACTGTCGAGATCGAAAATTGTTGAGAGAGATAATCATCTACCCAAGCAGATACTTGATGATGATGATAGGTCCAGTTAATTACATTTATTATTTCTAAATAGAAATGATTATAATCGATATTACACTTTCTGATTATGTCATTCTTAGCTTGCCTCTTTTTAGTAAATTTTAAATGCATCTCAGAAAAAATACTTTAGTAGTTATAATTTAATATTTCTAAATATGTTTTTTGCAGCTAATGTTCATTCAGTCGTTTGATAATTCAATGTTTTTGCTAAGACTGGGCTGTGTTGTATAAAATCTCAATTTTGTAATCAGTCAATCAGTGCTTTTTTTATTTGTTCAATTAATTACTTTGTTTACCTTGAATTTTTGTTACACGTTCCTGCTTGATATTAATACGATTTGTACACATTTGAAATCTCTCATCTTTGTCTATTCTTTGTTGTTCATTGTTTTTTTTTTTCAGTTCTATCTATGATAACGAATTGTGTTCTTTTCTTTGTTAAATTTGCATGTTTTGACTTCTATATGTTTAATTCACGTTATTAAAATATGATATACCTGCATTATGTGCCATACTGGTAGGCGTTGATTATCATGTCCTTCTACGATTCTTTGCCCACAGGGCACCGCATTGAATTTTATTGTTGCCTGTTTACAGTTCCACGATGCTAAACCAAGCTATCTAGTATGTTCTCTCTTTGTCGTCCCCAATCTCTTTTTCCTTGTAAGCTTTCTGTTGTAACCAACTTTCCTCTTCTCACGATGTGCCAGAAAAAAGTCGATTGTTTCTTTCTGATGGTTT
The DNA here is from genome assembly GCA_032433765.1 of Megaustenia siamemsis. NCBI lineage: Eukaryota > Metazoa > Mollusca > Gastropoda > Stylommatophora > Ariophantidae > Megaustenia > Megaustenia siamemsis. Next base: position 50,001,531 of record JAVIAB010000024.1, read on the forward strand.
AGGAGCTCTCCTTTCTTACTGGCTCTTTGGGGATTTCCTCGTTGGTTATACTCACCATTATTAAACTCATTATTATTAATTGTATTTCATACCACAGTAAATTTTGGAGGCAGTTGAGACTGGTTTATCAGATGATGCTGTGAAATCCATGGATAGCAACAATTTGCTAATGAAAAATGTTTAAAAGGAGCTGGAAAAACCAGACAAATCATCAGAATCATAAGAAAAAGACAATTTAAATTTATTGGGGATGTAGTGCGAAAAGAAGACATTGAGACTACTATAATAATGGGCAGGAGAAATGGATAAAGGCGCAAAGAAAAAACCAAAAGATAAGATATTCAACAACTTGTCCAAATGGCATAATGAAAAGCTCACGGACAGAAATTATGACTTGCATGAAGGACCGAAAGATGTGGATATGTAAACGTGGAAAGCGATATTGCACTTAGTAACGTACATTCATGTGTGTCCCTGGTACGTGTAATTAACAGTTGAAATTGTAGGACAATATCATCCAAACAGTGGGCGAGATATTTAAAAAATATATATCTGCAGACTGTGTGGGCGGACAGACACAGAGTTTACAAATATTTATATTTATTAACAGGCACGTGGGCGAATAGACACGTAGGCAGGTAGGATGGGAGTACCAAGCATATATAAGAACACTCACTCTCAGACCCCAAGAGACATTGAAGACATTTGAGACAGACAGAGAGAGGTCCACACACAAACCTTAGAGTTTAGTTGATAAAGATAGAGATAATCACACATTACTGACAACGAGGAATAATTAACAGAGAACTAGTAGTGCTACGATTACTAATAAAAAGTTAAATAAATAGCAGATGTAGTCAGTCCACAACAGGACAAGTGTTTAGACATGTAGAAATGTGTTCTGTGAGTTACTGATTCCCGGATAATATGTGTTCGGTGGTTAACTAGGCCGACCGTTAGTTTGATTATAATATTACAGACTGTACTTTATTATGTGACAATATAACTTGTAACTGCAGAAAGTAATAATTGTACGTAAATAAATATGTTTTTCGTGTGATAGAACACTTTAAGAGTTTGTTTGACTGTCAAAAATAGATGTTATTGGAATGTATTAAAGAACGACGAACGGCCTATATGAAGTACGAACAAGCAGGGCATGAAAAAAAACATTATATTATATTTAAAAGTTCAATGGCGTAAACCAGCCGTTTTATAATAAATTAAAAGCCTCTAGTTACAGATAAAGAAGATCGTCTACGCCAACCGGCATGACACCCCATGATGCTTAATTTTACTACAATAATAAGTTTTTATTTGTTGGGCTATAAAGTGTAATGATTGGTGTTCTGGATTTGACTACACATTTTTGGTTATTTTTCAATGCAGAAAAAAAAAACACGATTTATATTTTCTAGCGAAGAAAAGAATTAGAAAAATCAAAAGTCAGTAATGGGTTCATGCTAAAATTATTCAATTTTCGGAGTGTTCTGTGAGAACAGTTTCTATTTCAGAATGTGTACATTCAATTATACGAAAAAATCAATGCTGAAAGATGAGCCAGATATATATTACAAAAATGTGATAATTTGCTTGTTTGCGTATGCCTGCTTTATTTCTCTACGTAGTCCCAAGGGACTCAATGGTGCGTGAATAACATTTTTTTTTATTTTTTCACAACAGCATCAGTGCGTGTGCTCAGGTGTTCCTCGTCATATAGGCAGATATTCTCCTTCAGAGGCGTTCTCATTTTCTATTGTTGATAGTGTTGACGTTTTTAGGGAGGTTTTTCCTACACATGGCAGCGGCCTTTTTTCTTTGCATGTCCAACTATCAAAGATCCTTTAACCTGCACAGAAACACAGCACTTCCTCTCTTTTTTTGTCAATATCTGGGGGGGCCGGGCATAGGATCTCAATACCCAGTGATGGCTGGACATCGGATCTCAATACCCAGTGATGGCTGGACATCGGATCTCAATACCCAGTGATGGCTGGACATCGGATCTCAATACCCAAAGAAGGTTAGACATCGGATACAATACCCAGATAAGGCTGGACATCGGATCTCAATACACAGAGAGGCTGGGCATCGGATCTCAATACACTGAGAGGCTGGACATCGGATCTCAATACCCACAGAGTGCTGGACATTGGATCTCAATACCCAAAGAAGGTTAGACATCGGATACAATACCCAGATAGGGCTGGACATCGGATCTCAATACACAGAGAGGCTGGATATCGGATCTCAATACCCAAAGAAGGTTAGACATCGGATCTCAATACCCAAAGAAGGTTAGACATCGGATACAATACCCAGATAGGGCTGGACATTGGATCTCAATACCCAAAGAAGGTTAGACATCAGATCTCAATACCCAAAGAAGGTTAGACATCGGATACCAATACCCATAGAGGGCTGGACATCGGATCTCAATACCCACAGAGGGCTGGACATTGGATCTCAATACCCAAAGAAGGTTAGACATCGGATCTCAATACTCAAAGAAGGTTAGACATCGGATCTCAATACCCAGAGAGGGCTGGACATCGGATCTCAATACCCAAAGAAAGTTAGACATCGGATCTCAATACCCAAAGAAAGTTGGACATCGGATCTCAATACCCAAAGAAAGTTAGACATCGGATCTCAATACTCAAAGAGGTTAGACATCGGATCTCAATACCCAGAGAGGGCTGCACATCGGATCTCAATACCCAAAGAAAGTTAGACATCGGATCTCTATACCCAAAGAAAGTTAGACATCGGATCTCAATACCCAAAGAAGGTTAGACATCGGATCTCAATACCCAAAGAAGGTTAGACATCGGATCTCAATACCAGAGACCGAGGAGGGTATAATTACGAAGAAAAAAACCACGTATTGAAAGTGAAAAATTCCCTGTGGTAAAACCGATTCCATTGCTTTCCAAAATCCTCTATGGTTTCCGGATAAAATTGTCAAAATTCTAGAGGACATGTACAACAGCAACCAGATCTGTGTAAGACATGAAGGACAGCAGACAGCTTGGTTCAGAGTCATAATGGGAGTTAGACAAGGATGTATGTTGTCTCCAATCCTTCTCCTTGTCGTTATGGACTGGATTATGCGAATGGTGGTTGGCGACAGACCAAGAGCAATTACATGGGGTCTCACCGGACTTCTTGAAGATACTGACTTTGCAGACGATGTTGAATTGCTTGCTCACTTTCCCCAAGACATGAAGAGAAAAGAGATATAGTTGATCAGTTTGCTAACTCAGTAGGACTGAAAATAAATGCTGAGGAAACTAAAATTATGAGAATAAATGCCAAAAGAACAAAGAGCGTTTCTTGCAGAGGAATGGGACTAGAATATGTTGATCACTTTAAATACTTAGGAAGCTATATTTCATCAAATAGTGGCATTGAAAAAATATATTAACTAGAATAGGCATGTCAGCCCAGGCTCTCATAGACTTAGAAACATTTGGCATTAAACATAGTCTCTATTTTAGCTCCAAAGCTTAGAATTTGCAAGTCAAATGTGCGATCCATACTCCTATATGCAGCAGAAACGTGGAGAATGAATAAAAAGATAGAAAGTCGACTAAGAGGATTTGAAGATCGATGTCTTAAGTAGATTTTAAACATCTGTTGGGAGCAACACATTACGAACAAAGAAGTCGCCAGAAGATCAGGCATTAACAACACAAATCAAGAAGTTAAAAGAAACAGTTGGAAATGGCTAGGTCATGTTCAACGAACGAAACGAACCAGGCATTTAGCATTAACATGGACACCATCTGGCAAACAAAGAAGAGGCCCACCGTTGGGGACATGATGAAATGAAATAGGCTGACAGGTCCTGACGAGAGTTGCCCAAGCCTGCCCCGAACCAAATTGGGTAAAGATCTCGTGTGAGTGTTCTATGCTCCGACAGCAGTTCAGAGGATTAATGAGAAGAAGATTATTTAAGTAAAATATCATATGCACATATTTTTACTTAAATGAAAATATTTTACGTTTCGTGTCTTTGATGTCACAAATTGAAACCACTTCCATAGTATAGCCATTTTAAAAATGAGTGGAATGTACAAGACTCAGGACATTAACCATAATGCACAGTTTCCAAGATTAGAACTGAGATGTTACTTTTTGATGAGAACAAACAACTGTGGTAGTATATGTTTATAGAGGTAAGATTCGATCCCAAACGACTGCTTCCGGGTTCACCCAGCCTTTAATGGGTACCGGATTTTTGTTCTGGGAAAGTAAAGCGGCACGGGTGTAATACCGACCACATTACCCCAAAAATCATGTGCCGAAGGTCTGTAAAATTTATGGTCACTAACACCATATTCCCTATACGCCACTTGGCGTGACGGGGGTACTTTACTTTTTTACTAACACACATACACACGTATACTCAACATCACTATCTTTCACACGCTCCGTTACTCAACATTACTGTCATTCACTCACAAATGCTATCCATAATCAATATTACTATAATTCATATGCAGATAATATCCACACTCAACATTACTGTCATTCAGATACAGATGCTCTCTATAATCAACATAACTGTCGTTAACACACAGGTATGCCGGCCTCGAGACAGACAGGTTGTGGGCTCAAATCCCGGCTGCACAAGTTGGGATTTTTATTTGTGATTGTATTGTGATTTTATTTCGCTCTACGGCAACCACCCCTGTTTTCAGCAGCAAGGCCCGGCTTGAAACGTTAATTACTCATCATCATCATCATGTGCCGTACCGGTTGGCGTTGGCGATCATGTCCTTCCATAATCGTCTATCCACAGTGCATCGTATGAGTCAATTACTCATGGACGGAAAAAAAATATGAGTACATCCGAACTCCGAAGACATAGTTATCTGCCTGTGCGACGAGGGACCCCTGTGCACGCAGCTGCCAGGGGAAAAACGGATTAACACGCAAAATTCATTTCCTAGCCTCTAGGGACTTCTTCAGAGGTAAAGCTGGCCAACGCACACACACATACAAAAATAAATAAATAAAAGTTATCGCTTCTCAGCCATGTGGGAAAGTTATACGCCAAAATTATGGAAAAGGGGTGAGACCAATAACAGAACTACAGTTAAGCGATTCTCAAATGGGGTTTTGAAAAGAAATAAAGGATGTATTGACGCTCTCTTCACCCTAAAACATCTAGCAGAAAAGACGACAGAACACAATCACAATTTGTACGGGGTTAAGGCAAAGAAATGCAAATGAATGCATAAAAATGCGAAGCTGCAGTAAAGCTGAATTCGAGGAAAAATTGAAAAAAAAATTTAAAAATGGTATGTTAGAAGCTTTACGTGATTAATAGGATTATTATCACGTAAAGCTTCTAACATACCATTTTTTAATTTTTTTTTCAATTTTTCCTCACAATTTGTACATAGCTTTCATTGACCAGGAGAAAGCATTTGGTTGAGTAAACAGAGAACAACTATGGGAGATGCTAACAACATACGGGGTAGACCAACATATAACTAACCTAATCAAATGTCTCCGTGTCAACAGTAGCTGCACAGTCAGAACAGCAGCAGGTTACACAGGCCACTTCGAAGTTTGATCAGATGTAAGACAGGCGTGCGTAATTCCTGTTTATTACATACATAGATTATATGCAAGCTAGCCAACTCGTCAGAAAGAGAGGAGATCAACAAGCTTCTATTTGCAGACGATCAGGCACTAATTCATGAAACAACAGAAGACCTACAAGAACATTTAAATAAACTCAACAGCACGGGCACAAAATACAACATGAAATCAACATCAACGAAACAGAAGTCATAAAAATCGCAAAAGAGAAACAAAACATCAACATAATTATAGAATGCAGACAGCTAAAACAAGTAGATGAATTTAAATAAATAGGAAGTCCAGTGATAAACGACAGTTCACAAACAGCAGGAATAGACTCAAGATGCAACAAAGCTTGTCAAATCATTGAAGAGCTAAACTACTATTGCCCAACAAGGAAATAACTAGAGTCAAAACGGGCACTCTACAATACAATCTTCATCCCAACGTTGTGCTACCAGTGCAAATCATGTACACTAGATGCAAGAAGAATAAGAAAAATAATCTCTAATGAAATTAAATGTGCTAGACGAATGACAGGAAAGAGCCTGAGAGATAAGTTTAGAATGAAGAACTGAGAAAGAAGCTAAGAATAACCTCCGTCGTAGAATATATAAAGAAATAACAAATAAAATCGTTTCTCCATGTAACAAGGCAGAAAAATAAAAACACAACACGACGAGCCTTCAATAAACGTTGCAAGAACACCAGAATCGACTGTCGACGACGAAAAAGATGGATTGACGGAATATTAGAAACACTAGGAAACATAACAGCAGCAGAGACGAACAGAAGAGCAACAGACGGCAAATAAATGATATCTTCACTTGACGCTGAAAGGGAAATGAGGAAGGGAAGAGCAAGACGTACTCAACATTACTGTCATTCACACACAGATAATCTCCATAATCAACGTTATCGTCATTCACACACATATATAGTCAATCTTCAATGTCACTGTCATTAACACACATATATTGTCAATCTTCAATGTCACTGTCATTCACACACATATATTATCCATCTTCAATGTCACTGTCATTCACACACATATATTGTCAATCTTCAATGTCACTGTCATTCACACACATTTATTATCCATCTTAAATGTCACTGTCATTCACACACATTTATTATCCATCTTAAATGTCAAAAAAAGGGGTTTGTCTCAATTCCAAGATGGCGGATCTAGTCCACGTCCTCTCGATCGCTGCAGAAAATGCACCCAAGGTCTGATTAATTTCGGATCTTCATTGCACTTTTCTGCGTAAAAGTCAAAATGATGATATGCTTGATACATCTGTGTCGCTAAGGCGAGGTCGTAGGTCGACAACAGTCCGTTTTTTGACGAATCAAGTGTTGTGAGTGAGACATTCCTCCGTCTAGACTAGATCTGTGCTTTACGTCACATTAGTGCTGTTCAAGACCGTTATTGGGATTCTTTGACGCAAGTTATTTCCACGTTACACATTAATGTAAACTTCTTCGTCAGTCGCAGTTTTGTCTCTTTGGGGAAGTTGCTTCGTGTTTTGTTCGTCGTAGACTGTTTACACTTGAGTAATCAGACATAATTGGGCTTGAGGTCAATCATGAAAAGACTAAAGTCATGAAAAGTTTAATTCCAACAAGTGACAAAATATACATGGAAAACAAACCAGTAGAAGAGATCGATCACTTTATCTATCTTGGAAGTCACATTGATCGAGAAGGGGATACGAGCAAAGAAATTAGAATCAGACTGGCTAAAGCAGCAATGTCTTTCAGAAGCCTTGAAAAGTTGTGGAAATCAAAACTCATTAGCACAAACACAAAACTTAGGCTATTCAAATCAATTGTACTATCAACCCTTACGTATGCGTGTGAAAGCTGGAAAACAACAAGAGATATAGAAACAAAGTTGAACGCATTCGAAAATAAATGTCTAAGGAAAATACTTGGTATAGAATGGAACGAATTCAAAACAAACGAGGAAATTAGAGAAATCGCCAATCAACCACTAATATCTTCAGTAATAAAGAAAAGACGATGGTCATACGTTGGACATGTGATGAGAAGAGATAATAATCGAATAGCAAAGCACGCCCTCATATGGGAAACAACAGGTAAAAGAAAAAGAGGAAGACCCAGGGAGACACTGAGAAGAACATTGATGAGAGAGGCAAGAGCAGCAGGAATCGGCTCCCTCAATGAGATAGAACAGCTTGCACAGAACAGAGACAGATGGCGAGATTTGATAAAATATCTTTAAAAGAAAACTGCTCGAACAAAAATTCATATAGGAGAAGGTGTATCTTGGTCTACGCCCTATGGGCCGGTTACGGCTCGAAAGGTCAATAGATAGATAGAATCAGACATAAGTCTAAAGGTATCGAGATTATGAGTTTGGCGACATTGTGTCCTACGTCATCGTATTGGTTCCCTAAACCGGCCGTGCGCAAATCTTACGGTCTGCTGTTTGATGTGCAACAAGAATAATTTGACGACTGACTGTGTGTCTATATGTTCGGAATTGGAGTCATCAACGATGGCCTAACATCATCAAGTGCTACGATGATCATCATTTTCAAGAGGACGTGACTTACCGGTATATGGGGATAGGCGGCGGGAACAAATGAAGGCTATGCATGAAATGTGTTCCTTGTTGCAGTTTCCTCATATTACAAGTCGCATGTCTGTGTTAGTCACCTCTAGTGACTCGGGCAGATGGTGCTCGTAAACCTGGGAAGGCCGACCATCTAAGGGCAGAATCCCCCGACAGAAAAGATCAACTGCTGCCTTGCAGGAAGATTGGGGACAATCAAAGGCTAAGGAAAGCAAACCTGAAAAAATGCTGGCTGAAATCGGATGCACTGGGCCACTGGCGCAGAACACAGTGCAACGTATTAACGGGTGTTCAGTCAGAGTGGATCTGACAGACTCTAATTGTGATGTTCTGTCTGTGGGGGCGATCAACACACTTAGCCTGACAGCTGACTTCATATGAGAGTCTGGAATCCTTACTCTGATTGAGTCCTGAACGCAGAGAGAGAGAGAAATGTCACTGTCATTCACACACATTTATTATCCATCTTCAATGTCATTGCCATTCACACACATTTATTATCCATCTTCAATGTCACTGTCATTCACACACATTTATTATCCATCTTCAATGTCACTGTCATTCACACACATTTATTATCCATCTTCAATGTCACTGCCATTCACACACATATATTATCCATCTTCAATGTCAGGGCCATTCACACACATTTATTATCCATCTCCAATGTCAGTGCCATTCACACACATTTATTATCCATTTTCAATGTCAGTGCCATTCACACACATTTATTATCCATCTTCAATGTCATTGCCATTCACACACATTTATTATCCATCTTCAATGTCACTGTCATTCACACACATTTATTATCCATCTTCAATGTCACTGTCATTCACACACATTTATTATCCATTTTCAATGTCACTGTCATTCACACACATTTATTATCCATCTTCAATGTCAGTGCCATACACACATATATATTATCCATCTTCAATGTCACTGTAACGCACACACATATATTATCCATTTTCAATGTCACTGTCATTCACACACATTTATTATCCATCTTCAATGTCAGTGCCATACACACATATATATTATCCATCTTCAATGTCACTGTAACGCACACACATATATTATCCATTTTCAATGTCACTGTCATTCACACACATTTATTATCCATCTTCAATGTCAGTGCCATACACACATATATATTATCCATCTTCAATGTCACTGTAACGCACACACATATATTATCCATTTTCAATGTCACTGTCATTCACACACATATATTATCCATCTCAAAAGCCACTGTCATTCACACACACAAACACCATACACACACTCCTTCTAATCAGAATCATTATCACTCTCTTACAACCCCCCTTCCCCCCCCCGCACTCTACCATATTCATCATATTCTCTTCCGCTCTGTATAACACAATTATCCCTGCACACACCCCTCCCCACCCCTACATAATATCACAATCATTCTCCCACACTCTTCTCCTCCTAACGATCACGAACGTTTCCCCATTCCTCCTCCCATTTCTTGTTTACTCACTCAAAGTCCTACCTCAACATTTCCCTTTCATTATTTCCCCTTGGCCGATCTTCCGATCCAGAACTCTCTAAAGTCTAGGCCACTACTCCTCCTGACCATCTCAACATGACCGATCAATATTCATCTGCCTCACTTGAACCATGGGTTACGACCCCATCATTCTGCTTCATAATCTTCTGTCTTTCCTCCTCGTTTTCTTTTTTTTTTATATATAAAAGAAGTAAATTTTTTTTTTAATGTAATTGATCTTCACCCACATATATTATGTCGCTCTTGTTTCATTAAATATAAATAAATATTTAAACAGAATGTAGGTGTAAATAGCTAATCCTGGCACATATATCTTCTGTTTATAATAGACGTTGATTCAGGAGCTTCCATCTGCTGTAAGAAGACGTGTAGTGGACAACATGTTGGCTTTGGGAAAAAGTGAAAGTTGTTTAAACCCCAGATTAATAGTATCATCTTGTGATGGATAACAATATCTATAATCATTTTCTGTTTTCATTCTTTTGCTTTTTTTTTCTAAATGAAAGAACAATGATTTGAATTTAGAATAAAATCTGAGGGACAAGAAAAGCCATCTTCTGCATGGAGAAGTTAGTAGAAAAGTACACAGAAGTAAACCAATGAACACGAGCGTTATACTCGTATAACATTATAGAACGATAAGAACACAAGTGATAGCTGACATATGGTTTATAAGAAAAAGGCTCCGAATTCCATACATAGCAAACATTCTTCTTCTTCTACATGTTCAGTTCCCTGCGGAACATAGGTCGTCGACAAACTCTTTCCAAACCGCTCTGTTTCTTGCCATTCTTTTAAGATCATTCCATGTCTTCCCTTTCATCTTCATCTCTGTTTCTATTTGTCTTCTTCAAGAATATTTTGGGCTTTCTCTTTGTCTTTTTCCATGGGGGTTAAAAATGTCTGTTGTGTAATACTCTCAGTTGAATTCCGCTGTGTGTGTCCTATCCAGCGCCATCGTCTTCGCTGTATCTCTATCCACTGGTATTTGACTGCTGCATTTCCATAATTCTATGTTAGTGATTTTGTCTTGCCATTTCCATCCTTTTATCCTGCGTAGGCATCCATTAATGAAGGTCTGCATAGCAAACATTACAAACTAGTAAAGAATGTTTTAAAGAATTTAAAAAGAACTGGAGAAACCAGAAATATAATCAGAATCATAAGAAGAAAATCTACATTTACATGTGATGCGATAAGTAGGCATTGAGAATACTATAATAACGGACAGAATGAATGGAAAGAAGAGCAGAGTAAAAAGAAAATTAAAGATGTTGAACACCTTATCCAAATGACATAATAAAAGATCACGGACTGAAATTATGACATGTATGAAAGAGAGATTTGGAGAGAGATGAGCGCCAACGCCAACAGGTATGGCACCTGATGATGATGAAGCTAGTACATTGCATCAGAACTTGTGGCGAAGTATAACATATACAAAACATAGAATTTTTGAAAGATATAAATCTTTCTAACGCAGATATAAAACTGATATGTATATAAATATAACTTACATTGGAACCAGACAGCAGTGATAAGACTTAACTCTGTACCTATTGATATAAAGTAATGAGTCAGACAGCTTTGCTTGTTCAAAAATAATACTGCCCTAACAACATTATGGAAATGCACGGTTCAATAATTATCAATGGATGCGTATTATATCAATCCTAGATTTACTGTCGACACTTTGTAACTAGTAGAAACATGAAACGAACCACAACTACTTTTAAAAAGTAGATAAAACTGATAGAGAATAATGACTAATACAAGTATAAAAAAGACTAAAATGAAAATTATTTACAGACACAGCAAACAAAGCCTACAATTCAATATTACGGTAGGTAAAGAAAAAACAAGCGAAAGATAGATTAGAAACAAAGCTCTCTTGAACACGTCATAACGAGTGATGGGAATTTCGAGGCGGAAATAATCATCATCATCGGGTGACGTGTGTGCAACGAAGGTTGGCTGCCATGGAGCGCCATTCTTCTCTGTCTCTAGCTTTGATGGTGCAGGTCGTCATAGGCTGATTTGTCCATCTTTTGATGTTACTCGGCCATGTTAGTCTTGGTCTTCCTCTGCCTCTTTTACCTTGTATTTTCCCCTCCAGGATTACTTTTAGTAGACTGTTGTGTCTTTTAACATGGCCAAAAAATCGCATTTGTCTTGTTTGAATTGTGTTTAGTAGTTCTCTTTTCATTTTTATTTGTTTTAAGACTTCATCGTTTGTTTTCTTTTCCTTCCATCCAATTCTACCTATTCTTCTATAAATCCACATTTCAAAGGCTTCAATTCTCTGTTCTGTTTTCTTGTCTAATGTCCATGTTTCTGCACCATAAAGGAATATTGAGAAGATGTAACATTTTGCTATTCTTAGTTTTAGCCCTGGTGTTATTTACTTTGATGTTAGTATGTTCTTCGTGACATTAAAATTACTTTTTGCCATTCCTATTCTTTTGTTTCTTTCAGTTGTACATTTTCCATCCCTGGTTATAGTATGTCCAAGGTAGTTGTAGTTTTGAACTGTCGCCAGGTCTATTCCTGCAATTTTGATATCCACTTGTGAGTTTTGAGTATTTTCTTTGTTTATGATCATAGTTTTAGTCTTTTTGATATTCATATCTAGTGCATATTTTTTGCTTGTCATGTTTATTTCATTAAGTAATTGTTGTAGATCTTTAGGATTTTCTTTTAGTAGTACAGTATCGTCAGCATATCTTAGGTTATTGATTATCTTTCCATTAATTTGTAGGCCTGGCTTCTCTGTGATGTTTTTAAAGATTTGCTCATTGTATGGATTGAACAAGCTTGGCGATAGAATGCATCCCTGTCTTACTCCTCTTTTTTATCAATGGGTGTAGACTTCTCTTTGTTATATTTTATTATTGCTGTTCGCTCCCAGTATAGATTACATATTAGTCGTATGTCCATGTCATCTAGATGTATCTCTTTTAGGCATTCTATAAGTTGTTTGTGGTGTACTCTATCAAAAACATTGGTGTAGTCTATGAAGCAGGCATATATTGGTTTGTTTACTTCTGTGTACTTTTCGATTAATGTTCTCATGCAGAATATGGCTTCTTTTGTCCCGCTATTTTTTCTAAATCCAAATTGCTGCTCATCTAATTCAGTATTGATTTTATTCTGAATCCTTACTTGTATAACTTTTAGCAAGATTTTTGTAACATGGCTCATTAGGCTTATTATTCTAAAGTCACTGCATTCAACTGCACCATTCTTTTTAGGCAATGCAATGAAGTTGATGTTTTTAGTTCATTTGGTACGTATCATGTGTGGTATATGTCGTTGCATATGTCTGCAATCACTTCAATGCCAAAATCTTCTAGTGCCTGTATCATCTCTATCTGTATGCTGTCAGGTCCTGCTGCTTTTCCCTTTTTCATTGTTTTTATAGCTTTTTCCACCTCAGATTTTAAGATTTTATAGCCTGATGTACATTTTATAATTGGTTTTCTTGTCCATTTGATTATGAAATAGTTCTGTTAAATATTCCTGCCATCTATCTACAATATCTTTATTGTATGTTAGCATTTTTTCCTTTTTTGTCTGCAATGCATCCACCTTCTGTGGCTTTTTTTTTTATTAGTCATTTTCTTTATTTCTGTGTGCATTCCTCTTAAGTCTTCTTTGCTTTCCATAGTTTCTATTTCTATACATATTTGGTTGAGCCAGTCTTCTTTTGCCTTTTTGCACATTTTGCGTATTTCATTATCTATTTTATTGTATTGGGCAGTGTTCTTCGCTTGTCTTCTTTCTTCCATTTTTTTCTAAGATGGTGTTCGTTATCCATTTTTGTTTTTTGTTCTTTCCTCTTTTGGGTAAGGTATCGCAGGTTTCTTGTATGCTTTTCTTTATGCATTGCCATTTGGTTGTTACTTTTTCATCAGGATTTTCTCTTCTGTATTGCTCAATTCCTTCTTCTAGCAGATTCTGGTATGTGTTCTTTACTTGTATTGTATATGTATATTTAATATCTTTTTGATTTAAAGCTGTTATATCTAGTGGATTTGTTGGTGAATTAGACTTTTGCTTGTTTCTCTTTAGTCTGATTTTCATTTTAATCATTACAGGATTGTGATCTGAATTAATATCTGCTCCTGTGTAGATGAGGCAGAAATAAACATAAAAATAGAAGTAGCAAAAATCACTTTAACAACATGAAATATATACCCTTCAACCACCACCCTCCCCCCCTCCCCAACAAAAAAAATAACACTACAGAATAATAAATAATAACTGAAAATAATATAGTGGCATTTCCACTAACCGTTTTTGTATGACGCAGAAACACGGACACTAAATAAGAAAATATAAAAGAGAATTGAGGCCCTTGAAATGTCGATATATGGAATAATGAAAATAGTTGGCTGAATGGAGAAAAAACAAATATTTCAGTTGTTAAACAGCTGAACGTGCACTCATACAGGGTATGGTGACAGCTTTACACCAAAGGAACACAACATCTTTAGTGTAAAGCTGTCTCCATACCTGTATGAGTGCATGTTGCACCCTACTACCGGCACCTTGCTACCAGCTTTACCGCATCACTCCAATTATTTGCATGTTCCCTAAACACCTGAACATAGATTTAAAACATATTTAACACAATTTAAAAAAATACATTTTTAGGACACATACAAACTCACCATAATCTACCGAAAGTCATCTTTTGATAACAGTACAACGTAAACAAGGCAGAGGCAGACAAAGATTAAAAGTGGTCATCTTTTGATGAAAGTATAACGTAAACAAGGCACAGGCAGACAAAGATTAAAGTGGAGTGGCATTGTAAAGAGGTGGACAGGAGAACCTTTTGCAGAGTGCGTCATCAAGGCAAGAAAGGGAATGAAATAATTCTCTTTTGTAGCCACCCTTTGATTCTGATGCGGCACAAGATGATAATGATCTCCAGATTATCAAAGGTAACTGTATCCATGTCTCATATAATATGCACCGACGGGTATCACTCCACTACACGTCTCTACCTCAATGTCTGATAACAATATAATAATATACATCGTCTCACCCCTACATTCTTGCTATATCCTCAAAAAGTAAGGTTGGGTCCGTCGCATCACGAGCCTCATTCATTATCGTTGATGGAGTCTTGAAGATTCTTCTTTACTTTTAATTTAATTTTTCAGGAATATAAGGATATTTAATAGACTAAAGATTTTAAAGATATATACAGATTGTGATAGATGTGAGTTATGGAGTTACTTGCGGGTCATTATCAGTGCACACCGAACATGTTCATAGATGCTCAGATCCCCTCCTCAGCATTCTCGCAGTGTCCAGCGACTGGCGACTCCAATTCTAGTTGGTTGATAAGTCTTCTTACACGCCCACTAAGTTTCTCGTTTCTGGCTGTGCCAATCTTAACTCCAATCTATTTCATCCGAAGGAGTGACTTGGACGCATTATTGTCGAAGTCCCGTGCCCTACCCACATCTCGAAGGGCATTGATAATGACCGCGAGATCCATTGGTTCGAACGTTTGAAAACAAATAAATGCGTATTTGCTTACTATTTTGTATTTGATTATTGTATGTCACTGTCAGTGTTTGTTTCTGGGTGTTATGTCTGGATTTTTTAAAAAGTTGTTCAGGGCTAGGTGGATTAGAGGTAAAGGTAATGTCGGACTCTGGACAAGAAGGTACGAATGTCTCCACATGTGGTGTGAAATTATCACTTTGAATCCGGGGCTTTACCTGGTCTCTAGGTAGCCCAGCCCTCACGAAGTCTCAACAAAGAATAGCAGTAGGTCCAGTGCGCATTGCTTCACGACAAAGAACTCTTGGCACTTGAAAATCAAAAAGAGTAGATCAAATTTGGCCGCTGATAGGACAAAAAATCTACCCAAAAAACGGTCAAATCTCTTGTCGATAAAAAATGATAGTGCCTCTGAAGTCAGAGAAGATCTGCCTGTCTAGCGAGGGACACCTGAACACACAGCTACCGGTGTGATAGATGAGTAAAAACGTGATATTAAGGAAACATACAATCTCTCGGGGTTTCGTTAGATATATAAGGGTGACGTAAGCAAGGAAACAACAAACAGACAACAGTAAGTATTTCTTAGACATGTTTTATTTTCTCGCTTTTTATTTCCCCCAGATGTATTTTTTTTCGTTTATATATTCGCACTTCAAGAGCCTCAATTCTGTTTTTTTCTCATTATGTTTAATTCTGAAGAGCAACAGACAGGAAAACACTGAGCCTGTCATTCAAACCGACTAAAGAAAATCCTCCCAAGGCAGATCTAGCAAGGGGGAAATAAAAACAAAATCAGAGATCAATAGATTTCTGAGCTGCACAGTGTCGGCCAAACTTCCCGAAGAAGATGGCCACAAATAGAGCAAAAGTGGAGAAGTTATGGTCTTATCCTACAGATATACATGGAGGATGGACCACTGAATGATTGTCCATCTGAAATAACTAAAGGCATGGGTGATTTAAAAAAAAAAAAAAAGAAAGAACCCGAAAACATGTTCTGAATTAGAACCAGAATACTCTAATCATTGTCAGCCACGAGACTGTTGGTTTTGTCAAACGTTCGTGTCCACGAAAAAATGTTTGATTGATCGGCCCAGGGCTAGCGGGTTGACTTTTCCGAAAAAAAATAAATAGTAGTTGGCTAACAAAACATGGATTGACGGCTTATGAACATCAGGCTTTAATTGGAAATGCGAGTAATAATCAACGATGTGAACAGAAAAGTCACATAGTGCTCAGACATTATGTTACATAACAAAATGCACTCTTATGACCCAACGAATATAACGAAGGAGAGCAAGGTATAATTCTACCAGATGTACCATTACAGCCATTTTACCCTTTCAACAATTATTACTTTATTCTAGCAAGTATTGCGTTAGTAGAAATGGAATATATATATATGTATATATATATGTATATATAAATATAGAAAAAAATATATAAAAATCAGAATGGTTAAAGCTTCATGTAACAAGTGGAAAATACAAAATATTTGTTTTTCAACGAAGTTTCGGCGCAATAGGCTGCAAAAGGAACATACATACAACACACGTACAAATATATATTTAAAATTTTAAAAACAAATAATTACAAATATAATAATTTTGAAATTTAAGGAGAAATGAAAGGAAAATAAAAATAGTCTTCCCTGTATGTTCTAATATGGGAAAGACGGAAGTGCGCACGGGGAACGTGCGCGTACTAAAAAGGTGAAGAAGTGCGCAAACAACACGCAGTAACAGATGTTTCCCAAAACAGGTCCGTGTGATTATAAAAAGTGAAAGAAACAGACTAGTAATAAAATATAATACTTGAGAGGTAAGATAGAGGTGTCGTAGAGTGGGGTGAAGGGTCTAGGGGACAGACAAAGTGATGCAATGTGGACTAGTAGAGGAGAGATGTGAATAACATAGCATGTGTATATAATAATGTGCTTAAACATGAGCAACAGAGAATAAACAATAGGGAAGAGACAGCCACAAGGAATCTATGCATAAGATTGCGTAATAAAGTATAACATCAACATGTTTGTCAGAAAATAACACTTTAGTCACAATTTTAGCCATTATTAATTTACCGATGTTGTTGTTACTAATCACTCAATTAGGAAGTATCACTTTACAACCCTTCGAAAAAATACAACTTTCACATATTTACAGCCATGATTAATTTAGCTTCTTTTCACCTATTGTTAATTTACCGATCATCCAACAAATATTACTTTATCATTCCTCGAGCCATTAATTACCATTTAGCTATTATTACTTTACCGTCCTTCTCTCTATTTTACTTGTTAGTACCTTCCAGTCATTATTACTTAACAATTCTTCTAACCATTATTAATTTGCCGCCCTTCCAGCCATTTTTACTTTACAATTCTGATGTCATTATTACATTGCCGCCCTTCTAGCTATTACATTACCTTCAGTCCAGCTAGTATTCTTTTTCAGCACAATCCATTATTACCTTACCCTCCTTCTTGCCATTATTACTTATAGTCCTTCCAGCATTATTACTTTACCACAGCCATAGCTATTACTATTTTACCACTCTTCCAACAAATTAAACGTCATCAACCCTTCCAATAGTTATCACTTTACTACTGTCCTAGCTATTATTACTTTACTCATCTTCCAACGAGCATTACTTTACCATCTTCCAGCTATTATTTTACCGCCCCTCCAGCCATTATTATTTCACCATATTACAGCCATTATTACATTACCAATGGTGAAAGCTGGTATGTGACAGCATGAACGTCAAACATGGACCCTTTCTAAATCACATTTAAGAAAGATCAATACATGCGAGATACGATGCTTGAGAAAAGTAACAAACAACACAAGAAGAGATAGAATACCAAATGAAACCATAATAAAAATGGTAGGAACAAAACCCTGCCAAGAATATATAGAACAACAACAACTTAAATGGTTCGGCCACCTGGTCAGAATGAATCCTTACCAATCACCATCAAGGGGGTTCTTCTCGAGAATGCATGGAAAAAGACCAAGAGGAAGACCCAGAAGAAGATGGATAGATGCAGTGACAGAGACATGTAACAACAAAGGAAAATCACAAATTCAGACAGTTCGAGCAGCGCAAGAACGACAAATGATATAACCACGACACCTTTTCGGTACCAGTGAGAAAGAGAAGAAGAAGATTGCATTACCACCCTTTTAGCTATAATTACTTTACCATCTCCCAATGAATTTTACTTTACCACCTTCATGTTATTAGTTTACCACCTTCCATCTCTTACTACTTTACCACCTTCCATCTCTTACTACTTTACCATCTTCCATCTCTTACTACTTTACCATCTTCCATCTCTTACTACTTTACCATCTTCCATCTCTTACTACTTTACCATCTTCCATCTCTTACTACTTTACCATCTTCCATCTCTTACTACTTTACCATCTTCCATCTCTTACTACTTTACCATCTTCCATCTCTTACTACTTTACCATCTTCCATCTCTTACTACTTTACCACCTTCCATCTCTTACTACTTTACCATCTTCCATCTCTTACTACTTTACCACCTTCAAGTTATTACTTTACCACCTTCAAGTTATTACTTTACCACCTTCAAGTTATTACTTTAACACCTTCCATCTCTTACTACTTTACCACCTTCCATCTCTTACTACTTTACCACCTTCCATTTCTTACTACTTTACCACCTTCCATCTCTTACTACTTTACCACCTTCAAGTTATTACTTTACCACCTTCCATCTCTTACTACTTTACCACCTTCCATCTCTTACTACTTTACCACCTTCCATCTCTTACTACTTTACCACCTTCAAGTTATTACTTTACCACCTTCCATATCTTACTACTTTACCACCTTTGAGCTCAAGGGCGTAATACCGACCACATTACCACAAAAATCATGTGCCGAAGGTCTATAAAAATTATAGTCACTAACATCATATTCCCTGTACGCGACTTGACGTGACGGGGTTATTAATTTTTTTTTTTTAAACTTTGAGCTATTATTACTTTACTGCCTCCCAGATAATATTACTTTACCGCACTTCCAAATACAAATTACTTTACAGCCTTTCCTGCTATTACCTAGTTGTTCTATGGTCCATCACTAAGCCCTCCATTCTCCTTAGTCTTTTATTTTCGTATCTACAACTTGTTAAAACCCCCTCGCTTCAGTAGAAACGTTACAATCTAGATACATGCCCTCTATATTTATACATGCCCTCTATATTTATACATGCCCTCTATATTTATACATGCCCTCTATATTTATACATGCCCTCCAAATTTATACATGCCCTCTATATTTATACATGCCCTCTATATTTATACATGCCCTCTATATTTTGGGACCGCGTCATTTCCTCACTAATCTTAATAATACCATACTCTCAGGCACATTTTTCATTATATGATATGCCATGTGTGTTAATAGGTTGCTTGTCTTCCGTAAAAAAAAGTTACAGTCGCGAGGTCAGGATTACCTACTCCTACTACAGTGTTCTTTCGGATTGGGTGCGGCGGGCAAAGAAGGTCGCCTGGTTTAGTTAGGTTTGGGACTGGATGCCGTTTCTATTTTTTGCTGTGACCATGGAAATTTCATCGGTCTTTTTTTGACATCAAACACCCCTTTGTAACTCGGGAAATGCAGCTGCAACGATGTAACACATCCAGTTCATGTGGTGAAACTTCATATCATAAATCAAACCTTAGCCAGGAGATTTGGAACCCCCCCCCCCTCCTTTTCCCCGTCTCTCTTAGTGCAACACATAGCTGTGTGCTAAAAGTTCAAAGAAAATATTATTTGTAGAGCTCCTAATGTTACAATTAAGTGGTAGTAATTTTAAACTACGTTATCGTAAACACGCGAGTCACAGATAGGTATAGTAATTGAAGAGACGTTGCCTTGTGGTTTAGATAAATAAAAGCAAGTGTATGTAGGCTAAAGATAAATAAGAGCGGTATCTTCTGAGAGACTTAGATAAATAAGAGCAGTTGTTAGGTGATTAGATATGCATGTTCAGTTGACTCTATAGTGTAGCGCAGCAACCTGTAGTGTAACTATAATAAAAAAAGACTTGACTGTAAGGTCATAAATAAGAGCAGTTCCTACAGGTAAAGAGATATGTAAGATTAGTCATTCAAATCAAATGTACTATCAACCCTTACGTATGCGTGTGAAAGCTGGAAAACAACAAGAGATATAGAAACAAAGTTGAACGCATTCGAAAATAAATGTCTAAGGAAAATACTTGGTATAGAATGAAACGAATTCAAAACAAACGAGGAAATTAGAGAAATCGCCAATCAACCACTAATATCTTCAGTAATAAAGAAAAGGCGATGGTCATATGTTGGACATGTGATGAGAAGAGATAATAATCGAATAGCAAAGCAAGCCCTCATATGGGAAACAACAGGTAAAAGAAAAAGAGGAAGACCCAGGGAGACACTGAGAAGAACATTGATGAGAGAGGCAAGAGCAGCAGGAATCGGCTCCCTCAATGAGATAGAACAGCTTGCACAGAACAGAGACAGATGGCGAGATTTGATAAAATATCTTTAAAAGAAAACTGCTAGAACAAAAAATTCATATAGGAAAAGGTGTATCTTGGTCTACGCCCTATGGGCCGGTTACGGCTCGAAAGGTCAATAGATAGATAGAAGATTAGTTGATTGGATGCTTAGTTACATTAGATTATTTGGCTGGCTATTTAGATAAATGGGAGTAGTTGGTTGGTTGGTTAGTTGGTTAGGTATTTAGATAAATGGGAGAAGTTGGTTGGGTATTTAGATAACTGAGAGTAGTTGGCTTTGTGTTTAGTTAAATAATAGAAGTTGGCTGGGTATTTAGATAAATAATAGAAGTTGAGGGAGCCACGATAGCTCAGTGGTTAGTGAACTGGACTACAAAGGACAAGGGGTAGGGTTCGATCCCAATCGACGGCTTCCGGGTTAACCCAGCCTTAAATGGTTACCGCATTTTTTTCTGGGAAAGTAAAGCGACACGGCGTAATACTGACCACATTACCCTAAAAGTCATGTGCCGAAGGTCTGTAAAATTTATGGTCACTAACACCATATTCCTTATACGCCGCCACTTGGCGTGACGGGGGTACTTTACTTTTACTACTTTTAATAGAAGTTGGCTGGGTATTTAGATAAATAACCTGGCACTGGTGACTTCTGCCTTCGCACCGGTTTGCAGGTGGTGTGTATTGGGATTCCACGGAGTGATCACTATCCATGTGTCCTCCTAATTGAGAATGGCAGAAATGGAAGCCAGAAAAGGAAACTTCACACATTCCACTATGAGAACACAGACCAGGACGTCATTAGCAAAATCAGACATAGGAAACTGGGCGCCCCTCGCAGGAGAGATGGACACAGCCGCCCTGGTGGAACGCTGACGTCGAGAAAGCATGGCGGAACAAGAGACTAACGGTCAAGACATGGCAGAAAGCCAGAAGGAATAGAAGAACACAACCTGAGCTCTTGGAACGTTTGAAAGCAGAGGCCGACCAAAAAATGATGCACTTTAAACTATGCGCTATTCAGGCTAAGGATGCCAAGTGGAATGATTTCTGTAAAAAGGTGTGCTCAGAAAAATCGCTAGCCACATTCTGGCGCCTTCATCAGAGCATGAATGGCACAACACGACACAGAAGCATACCAGACTTCCGGAGCACAGGCCAGATATGGCGCAAATCTGATGAGAGCAAAGGGAAAGCCCTGCTTGCCCGCTGCATTGAGCAGACTGACCAAAGAAATGAGGCTGTCAGAATGAGGATACGGAGGTCCCTTTCAGAATTGTGTGAGGATGTAGTGCTGGGAGAAGATCTCACAATCACAACTGATACCATTCGCACAAAACTTAAAAGGTCACACAACACTGCTCCTGGTCCAGATGGTGTTCGGTACGGCGACATAATCGATTTAGCTGACGACTTGCAAAAACTGGCCAAAGCGTATAATGCCAGCATTCAGAGTGGCCATATTAAGGAGGAGTGGCTACACAGCTACTTACTACCGCTACCGAAGCCAAAACAGGACCATTCTCAGATCAGTGCCTACAGAATCATCACGATGCAGAACACCGCGGGAAGCTGCTAGAAAAAATAGTTGCCCGTGTCACCTTGAACAGAAACGCGCGTTCCCACCCACACTCGGAGGCTATAAATATAACAAAGAGACATGGCTCAATGCGGCAGTCTTCGCCTATGACGTGTTCGAAGGCTTCCACAGACGAGAGTAGACATGTGCTGCTGCTATAGATCTGGAGGATGCATACAATAAAAAGTTTTAGTACTTCATGCATATGTTCCTTAAACTGGCGGTGTATCTCTTCCTCATTAGATGGAGCGCTGCAGCAATGTTTCAAAGGAAGGTGATACTGAAATGTGGAAGTTCCGAGCCAATATCCATTTGCCCAAGGCTGCCACAAGGCTCACCATTGCCACCAGTTCTATTTAACGTGAACACAATAATGACCACCGAACAACAGTTGGATGGTAGGGGAAGAACTATGACTTTTGCTGATGATATTCTGGTGTATCGACAGGCAGAGACAGAAGTCAAGTCGCCTCCACAATGCAAAACGCATCTCTTTGTGATGTGAAGTATCAGGTGCATTGGTTATCAGATCATAATTGGATATCTGGTCCTAATAAAGCATCAGTTGCACGGTTCTCACTTAACAATCATATAGTTAACACGGAAACACCGGTGGTACGAATGGGAGCTGATGAGGTGACCAGGGACAGGGGGATGACGTACCTCGGAGTTAAGTTTGATCGCAGCCTGTGTTTTCGAGACCACGTCGACCATGTGATAACAAAATCCCGCAAAGAATTAGCAGCCTTGAAGGTCATGGCAGCTGCCAACATCGAGCAGAGGCAAACGTACCCTTCTATTCCAGGGACTAGTCCTCGCACCAATCGAGTATCCCCTGGCAATTCTTACTGTCAGTAAGACGCAAATTGACAAGCTGGGGAAAATACAGAATGAAGCTATGCGCATTATCTTGCGGTGTACGAGGGACACTCCCTGTGTAGCAATGAGGTGTCTTCTCGACTTTCCAACCATGGATGACAGAATCAAGATCTGAACGGCACGAGCATACCTGGAGATTAGTGCTGATAAAGAGCATCCATTGCATCATTAGCTCGAAACTGGAAAGGGTGTCAGGCTAAAAAGAGGCAAATCATGGGTGGGCCGAGCAGAAGATGTCATCAAAGAGGTCTGTGGGCTTACCAATATCAAAGCTGATGAGGAGTGGATACTGGTGCCTACGTCATTCAAGTGGACATTCTCGGGTATTGTCACACTCGACAGGAAATATAGGGAATAGAACTTAGTAGTGGTCAATGCGGAGGTCAACGGTCTCATCTGGGATAACACCGATGAGAAAGATGCAGTCATCTATACAGACGGATCTGTAATACGACACCAAAGAAGTACATGGGCATTCACAGCACGCTCGGTAGGCAGAATAGTCTAGGAAGACAGTGGTGCATACGTTATGACCAAGAGTAGCATGACGATGGAAGTGATGGCAGTGACCAAGGTATTCATCTGGATGGAGTCACAAGACTACACCCACGCCTCTATACTGAGTGACTCGATGAGCATTATACGAAATGTGGAGGCGGGATCTGTACGTAGGCAATGTGTAGAGTCATTGCAGAAGTTGAAAATATGTAAGGTCACCTTTGTCTACGTCCCAGGACATGCTCGAGTATGGGGAAATGAAAGAGCGGACAGGTTGGTTAGATGCGCTATTGTTGAGGACGGTCAACCAATGGATCGGGCGGACATCATCAATGCCCTCTGGGAAGTTGGAAGGACACAGGACTTCGATAACCATGAGTCCACGTGACTCCTTCGGATGAAAGAGATGGGAGTTAAGATGGGCACAACCAGAAACGAGAAACTTAGTGGTCGTGTAAGAAGACTAATCAACCAACACAGACCTGGAGTCATCAGTCGCTTGACACTTCGAGACTTGCTGAGGTGGGGATCTGAGCACCTAAGGATATGTTCGGAGTGCAATGATGATGACCCGCTAATAACTCAATAACTTATTAAATAAATAAGAGAAGTTGGCTGGGTATTTAGATAAATGAGAGAAGTTGTTTGGGTATTTAGATAAATGAGAGAAGTTGTTTATGTATTTACATAAATGAGAGAAGTTGACTGGGTATTTAGGTAAATGAGAGAGGTAGCTACAAGTAAGTTACCTAGGGTTTTAATAAATAAGAGTAGTTTGTTCCAGTGTTTACACAAATAAAGGTATCTTGAATTTAAAGAACATGTTTCTATTCAGCTGAATACATGTGTTATGTATATCAGTGAAATACGTTTGCAGTTCAGAGGTTATACATATACTATGATATTTCATGCTGACCTTAACCACAGGGAACTGTTTTTTTTTTCCCCACAGTTCAGGCACACATAACGTATATGTTATCCCTTACATTTTTACTTAACATCGAGTATGCGAATAATAGCTACCGATAAAGGAGGACAATGAGATTATTCGAATATCAATGGTTGCTGAATGTGTCTTTGTTCTAGTGATGCAGTAGCGTGGAGGTAAGGGCTTTGGGGTCACGGGTGCTCAATAATTCTTAGGAGAATAAACTGTGAAAAGAAAAACAAAGAAATCAGTAAAAAATTAAAACAAAAAATAACAGGTTCTTCTCTTCTTTCTCTTTTCACTTTCACTTGTAACTTTTCGAGTGTCGAGCGAGATACAAAGTTTTAATTAACTCTTCACTTTCCCTTCTAATTGTTCGAGTGAGATACAAAGTTTTGATTCTCTCTTCACTTCCACTTGTAACTGTTCGGGTGTCGAGTGAGATACAAAGTTGTGATTCTCTCTTCACTTCCACTTGTAACTGTTCGGATGTCGAGTGAGATACAAAGTTGTGATTCTCTCTTCACTTCCACTTGTAACTGTTCGAGAGTCGAGTGAGATACAAAGTTTTGATTCTCTCTTCACTTCCACTTGTAACTGTTGGATGTCGAGTGAAATACAAAGTTTTGATTCCCTCTTCACTTCCACTTGTAACTGTTGGATGTCGAGTGAAATACAAAGTTTTGATTCCCTCTTCACTTCCACTTGTAACTGTTGGATGTCGAGTGAAATACAAAGTTTTGATTCTCTCTTCACTTCCACTTGTAACTGTTGGATGTCGAGTGAAATACAAAGTTTTGATTCTCTCTTCACTTCCACTTGTAACTGTTGGATGTCGAGTGAAATACAAAGTTTTGATTCCCTCTTCACTTCCACTTGTAACTGTTCGAGAGTCGAGTGAGATACAAAGTTTTGATTCCCTCTTCACTTCCACTTGTAACTGTTCGAGAGTCGAGTGAGATACAAAGTTTTGATTCTCTCTTCACTTCCACTTGTAACTGTTGGATGTCGAGTGAGATACAAAGTTTTGATTCTCTCTTCACTTCCACTTGTAACTGTTCGGGTGTCGATTGAGATACAAAGTTGTGATTCTCTCTTCACTTCTACTTGTAACTGTTCGAGAGTCGAGTGAGATACAAAGTTTTGATTCCCTCTTCACTTCCACTTGTAACTGTTCGAGAGTCGAGTGAGATACAAAGTTTTGATTCTCTCTTCACTTCCACTTGTAACTGTTGGATGTCGAGTGAGATACAAAGTTTTGATTCTCTCTTCACTTCCACTTGTAACTGTTCGGGTGTCGATTGAGATACAAAGTTGTGATTCTCTCTTCACTTCTACTTGTAACTGTTCGAGAGTCGAGTGAGGAACAAAGTTCCGGTTCTCGCCTTCTTCAATCATTGTCGATTGATGTGGCTGTAGCGTTTCTTTGATGTTGTCTGTCTATCATACTCTAGGTCTGTCTCTTTTAATCTATGCGTTGTATGGTAAAAAACCACACTGCATTCTTTCTAGATGGGTAAACCAATTTATTTGTCATTTCTGTATATAGTTTAGAATTGATTCATTGGCTAATTTTTTTTTTTTTTTTTTTTTTTTTTTTGGTAGTAATCTCCGTCAATAGAATGTGTGTACATTTGTTAACAATTATCATAATAATACTCCTATCGGCTTGCTGGGCATGTCACAGAATCCGTCTTCCTGTGTACATAACATTGATGAAATATACTCCTGTTAGAATAACATAACAGGTAAGGGGACCAATATTTGCTTTGCCCTAAAACATGGCAGCCCATAAACATCCGTTGTATTTGTTGCATGCAGCCTACGCTACACTCCTGAGTTCACACATATCCTTTATTTATTAGTTGTTTTTTTTCACTTTGCTTCGATGTATAATAATATAAACCACCACAGCGACTGTACAATATGACGATTTTCTTTCTTCCCATGACGACCTAAGTCCTAAATCATAACACAAATAATTGTCCTGTTGTTTGTAATTTTGGTACTTCATGGTAAAGTAAAAATAGCCGCAGAAAAATTGTGTGAGTCTTACCTAATGACATTGTAAATGATTATTTTCATTGCTGGAAGGATGTTGCTAATTACCTCACACTAAAGTTTAATCCCTTTAAATAAAAATAAATAAATAAAAAATAACTCGGACCACCACTCATGCATCGGTATTTATACAATTAACAATATGAAATGTTGTGGAAAACAATTAATTTCAGATGGTATTTCTATCTTTATAACGTGTGTGGAATGTAATGTATCTCCCGCACAGACAATCCTCTGAGCGTTCACAAACCTTTGAAATGCAGTGTGAGTTAGCTAGAGCAAAGTTGAGATATAATCGGTTATAATACAAATTTACTGTGATGCCTCAATTAACAACGGCATCTCTCTGTGTTTTGACTACGATGTTGGTACGTGTTTAGATATTTTTAGGAATTACGATGCTGGTGTGAGTTCGGTGTCCTTGTGACTAAAATACGGTCAATGTTGGTGTGAGTTTAGATGTTCATATGAATTAGCTAAGATCTCGGTGTGAGTTTAGATGTCCATGTGAATTAACTAAGATCTCGGTGTGAATTTTAGATGTCCATGTGAATTAACTAAGATCTCGGTGTGAGTTTAGATGTACTTGTGAATTAAATAAAATCTTGGTGTGAGTTTAGATGTACTTGTGAATTAACTAAGATCTCGGTGTGAGTTTAGATGTACTTGTGAATTAACTAAGATCTCGTTGTGAGTTTAGATGTACTAGTGAATTAACTAAGATCTCGGTGTGAGTTTAGATGTATCTGTAAATTAATTAAGATTTTGGTGTGAGTTTAGATGTACGTGTGAATTAACTAAGATCTCGGTGTGAGTTTAGATGTCTCTGTAAATTAATTAAGATCTTGGTGTGAGTTTAGATGTATTTGTGAATTAAATATGATGTTAGTGTGAGTTTAAATGTCCTTGTGAATTAACTATGATGTTGGAATGAGTATAGATGTACTTGTGAATTAACTACGTTCTTGGTGTGAGTTTTGATGTACTTATGAATTAACTATTGCGGATGTTGGTGTGAGTTTAGATGTACTTGTGAATTGACTAAGATTTCGTGTGAGTTTAGATGTACTTGTGAATTAACTATGATGTTGGTGTGAATTTAGATGTACTTGTGAATAACTACGATTTTGGCGTGAGTTTAGATGTCCATGTGAATTAGCTGCGGTTGATGTTGGTGTGAGTTTTGAGGTCCTTGTGAATTAACTACGATGCTCTAATTTGAGATTTGATGCGATACTCTTGTTAATTAACCATAGCCCCACTGTAAGTTAGCCCTAACGTATATCATCATTTACTATTACTCCAGTTGAAGAAATCGAGTTAAAGCATTACTACGTCTCCTGTGAAAGTGGGATACTCTCCTCCTGAGAGTAATCACATTCTCCTCTAAGCTGTGAGATGAACAAGACAATCCCACTGGGAAACCCCGCTATGACCTGTTTTCCTATTTCATTAGTGCTCACTTTCTATAAATAAACTCTGAATATATGCATGCCTCTAGAAAATGTCATTACTGCCCTCGGGCTGTTGTTATCATGTCGAATTTATAGCAGAGAAGTATTGAAGACTTTCTATATCTGGTTTCTGTGTCTCTCATTCAATATCAGCAAAAGTCCTTCAGCAGCTAGAAAATATAATAAATAGAGAAGACAATTGGAAAGAGGTAAAGGATACATGGAAAGAGACATGTGAAGAAACCCTGGGGAAATGAAAACAACAGAAAAAGGCATAGATGACAGCAGATACCTTTGAGAAAATTAAAGAAAGAAAGAATAATAAAACAGACATAAATAAAAGCAAAATGAGAAGTACTTAAGCCAAGGCACAGGAAATTTACACAGAGGTGAACAAAGAAGTGAGAAGACGCATTAAAATAAAATACATAGATGAACTGCCTAGATTAACTGCCTCAAGAGGCAGAGGACACGTCAAATAAAGTAAATATGAAATATAATAATGTATATATATATATATATATATATATATGTCTATATTAAAGATAAGAAAAGAAATCTGCTTAGTAATATAAAGGAACAAATTAAGAGATGGAAAGAGCACTTTGAAGAACTTTTGAACAGACCCGACCCAAATAAAGCTCCAGATTTACTACCAGCAGAAGAAGAGTTACACGTTAACTGTGGAAAGCCAAGCAAGGAAGAAATAATGAAAACCATCAAGCTATTAACATTGCTTAAGCCACAGGACCAGATGAAATTCATCCAGAAGCTATCAAAGCAGATATTAACACCTCTACCAAGATGTTACATAATCTATTAGATAAAATTTGGGATAGGGAAGAAATACCTAAAGACTAGAAAGAAGGTTAAATGATGAAATTACCAAAGAAAAGAAGTTTACAGGAGTGCACATAATTTAGGGAATTTATGCTACTATCAATGCCAGGAAAATTACTAAACAGAATAATTATGGAATGACTAATAAAAGAGACCACAGAGAAATATTTGGGAGATGGAACAAGCAGGTTTCAGGAAAAACGGATCATGCGCTGATCAAATAATTATCTTACTTATAATAGTTGAACAAAGCTTAGAACTATAGTCCCCACATTATATTTGATTTATAGATTGCGAAAAGGCATTTGATAGTTTAGACAGAAGAATGCTTTGGAAGTTGCTGAGTCATTACGGAATCCCCATAAAGTTTATTAACCTGGTAAGAACAATGTATGAAAGAGTGAAATGTAGTGTGGTGCATGAAGGGCAACTTACAGAAGCATTTGAAATAAGAACATGAGTAAGGCAGGAATGTCCTCTATCTCCATTACTCTTTCTACTGGCAGTAAATGGGATTATGAAAATAACTCAGAACAACAGAAATGGAATCCAGTTGTCACTCACCAAGCAGCTTAGACTTTGCGATGACATAGTTCACCGATCACATAATCATCAACAAATGCAAGATAAAATAAACATACTTGATGAGAGATCACAACAACTGGGACTGAAAATAAATAGAGATTAGGAGAATTATGAGAATTAATGCAGTTAACATTAACCATTGATGATACAGGCACTAGAAGATTTTGGTATTGAAGTGATCACAGACATATGCATTGACATATACCGTACAGGATACATACCAAAGGAACTAAAAACATTAACTTTTATAGCATTGCCTAACAAGAATGGTGCATTTTAATGCAGCGATTTTAGAACAATAAGCCTAATGAGCCAGGTAACCAAAATTTTACTAAAAGTTATACAAAGAAGGATTCAGAATAAAATTAATAATGAATTAGATGAGCAGCAATTCGGATTCAGGAAAAACAGTGGAACAAAAGAAGCCATATTCAGCATACGGACATTGATTGAAAAGTACATAGAAGTAAACAAACCAATATATGCCTGCTTCATAGACTACACCAAAGCATTTGATAGAATACACCATGAGCAACTTATAGACTGCCTAAAAGATATAAATCTGGATGACACAGACATACGACTGATATGTAATTTGTACTGGGAGAAAACAACAATAATACAATATAACAAGGAGAACTCCACACCATTGATATAAAAATAGGAGTAAGACAAGGATGCATCCTATCACCAAGCTTGTTCAATTTATACACAGAGCAAATCTTTAAAAACATCAATGAGATGTCAGGCCTTAACATTAATGAGAAGATAATGAATAACCTAAGATATGCTGATGACTAGCAGAAAATCCTAAAGATCTACAACAATTACTTAATGTAATAAACATGACAAGCAAAAAATATGGACTAGATATGAATATCAAAAAGACTAAAACTATGATCATAAACAAAGAAAATTTACAAGACCTACAATTAAATATCAAGGTTGAAGGAATACATCTAGAAACAGTCCAGAGCTACAACTACCTGGGACATACTATAACCAATGATGGAAAATGTGCAACTGAAATAAATAAAAGAATAGGAATGGCAAAAAGTAATTTCAATGCCATGAAAAATATACTAACATCAAAACAAATAACATCAGGACTCAAACTAAGAATAGCAAAATGTTACATCTTCTCAATATTCCTGTATAGTGCAGAAACATGGACATTAGACCAGAAAACTTAACAGAAAATTGAAGCCTTTGAAATGTGGATTTATAGAAGAATAGGTAGAATTGGATGAAAAGAAAAGAAAACAAACGAGGAAGCTTTAAAACAACTAAAAATGAAAAGAGAACTACTAAACACAATTAGAGCAAGACAAATTAAATTTTTTGTCATGTTAAAAGACACAACAGTCTAATAAAAGTAATATTAGAAGGGAAAATACAAGGTAAAAGAGGCAGAGGCAGAACAAGACTAACATGGACGAGTAACATCAAAAGATGGACAAGTCAGCCTATGGCAATCTGCACCATCAAAGCAAGAGACAGAGTGGAATGGCGCTCCATGGTAGCCAACCTTCAATGTGGAGACGGCACTCAATGATGATGAACAATAACCAAATAACAGTAACAGAAATATTTCTACTAAACGTAAAATCTTAAATATAACTGGGCAGTAATTTAGACAAAAAGGGAGGAACTGAGAATGATACCAAAATAAGGATATCAAAAGCAAGAAGTGCATTCGTTGCACTAGGACACATATTAAAATACAAAGAAATTAGGTTCAATACAAAAAAAAAATTTCAATTTCAATGTTAAGTCAGTCCCATTATATGGGTGTAAAACATGGATAACAACAAAAATGACAACCGTAAAGATACAGACCTGCATTAATGGATGTTTGCGCAGAATAAAAGGATTGAAATGGCAGGACAAAATCATTAATATAGACTTATGGAAAAGTACAGTCAAATAACAGTGAATAAAGAGATACAACGAAGACAATAGCGTTGGTTATGACACACACTGTGGAAGCCAACTAAGGGTATTACACAACAGGTCC
This sequence comes from Megaustenia siamemsis, assembly GCA_032433765.1. Taxonomy (NCBI): domain Eukaryota; kingdom Metazoa; phylum Mollusca; class Gastropoda; order Stylommatophora; family Ariophantidae; genus Megaustenia; species Megaustenia siamemsis. The sequence continues at coordinate 50,033,177 of JAVIAB010000024.1, forward strand.
TTTTTGGAACTCCCAAGGAAAAAGACAAAGAGTACCAAAATATTCTTAGAGAAGACAGATGGAAGCAGAGATGAAGATGATGGGGAAGACATGGAGTGATCTTAAAAGAATGGCAAGAAACAGAACGAGTTGGAAAGTGTTTGTTGAAGACCTATGCTCCACAGGGAGCTGAAAGGTACTAGAAGAATACCAGCAGTCCTGAAGGCAATAATTAACATATAGCAAACAAAGAAAGGGAGCCGTGATAGCTCAGTGGTTAGTGAACTGGATTACAAAGGACAAGAGGTTGGGTTCGATCCCAACCGACGGCTTCCAGATTCACCCAGCCTTTAATGGGTACCGGATATTTTTCTGGGAAAGGAAAGCGGCACGGGCGTTATACTGACCACATTACCCCAAAAATCATGTGCCGAAGGTCTGTAAGATTTATGGTCACTAACACCATATTCCTTATACGCCACTTGGAGTGACAGGGGGTACTTTCCTTTTTTTTAATACTTTTTTTTAACAAAGAAAGGTAGGAATACAGTTAGTTATATTTAACAACTGTAAGTACATAATTCATAGCTCTTTGCTTTCTTTAAAAAATTTTCATTTTAGTTCTAATCTTGGAAGTGCTCCATCGTTTATGGATGAAGATGTCCGTTCATTCCTAGAAATGACAGGAGCCAGTAGTGGGGTGCGGTATACACTCGTATGGTGATAGCTTTACAAAAAAGGAACACAACAAAATACTGACGTAATACCGCAGCGCTGCAGTTAGTTGTCTGTTCCATAAAATGATATTTTGTAGAAGTGTTTAAAATGTTTATCATTATTCACACATACACAAATTATTTAGCTAAAACAATATCTGTCAATGAAATTTCATGAGAACATTGATCGCGACTAAAACTTCAAAAGATTGGCAAATTTGAGAGTTTCGTGAGATACAATATTAAGTTTTTAGCCGCAGAAGATTTTTAAAAAATGTGTTTTAAGATACAACTTCTAATCTCTTTGAATATATAATAGATGATGCAAGTGTATTTTGCTTTAATTGAAAAAAAAACACAAATCAGCATATGAACTAAAGTATCAGTAACAAACGGCAGTGAATTATGTCTTGTAATGTGTAATGAGGCAAAACGGTCCCTCTACAATACAATCTTCATCCCAACGTTGTGCTACCAATGCAAGTCCTGGACCCTAGATGCAAGAACAAGAAAAATAACCTCTACTGAGTTTAAGTGTGTTAGACGAATGGCAGGAAACAACCTCAGAGACAAGATCAGAAATGAGGAACTGAGGGGAAAAAAAGCTATAAATAAATAACCCCCGCCATAGAATATATAAAAGCCGCGATAACTCAGTGGTTAGTGAAATGGACTGCAAAGGACAAGAGGTAGCGTTTGATACCAACAGACGGTTCCGGTTCACCCAGCCTTTAATGGTACCGGATTTTTTTTCTGTGAAAGTAAAGCAGCACGGGCGTAATATCGACCACATTACCCCAAAAATCATGTACTGAAGGTCTTTAAAATATATGGTCACACTAACACCATATTCCCTATACGCCACTTCGCGGGGCTCTTTACTACTTTTTTTTTTTTTATAGAATATATAAAGAAACAAAAGATAAAATGGTTTGGCCACGTGACAAGGCTGAGTTATCAAAACACTACACAAGTCCTCAATAAACGTTGAGAGAGCATCATCCCCAAGGGACGACCACGAAAAAGATGGATCGATGGAATATTAGAAGCACTAGGAAACAACAGCAGCAGAGGCGAACAGAATGACAAAAGACCGCAAATTATATTTCCCCTCGACGCTGAAAGGCAAATGAGGAAGGAAAGAAGAAGGAGAAGAAGAGGAATGTGTAATATCGTTGGAATGTGAAGTGTTAAACTTCGCAACACTGAGACATATAACATTTAGCGACTTGAGGTTTCTCAGTGCTGTTATTTGCTTTTGTTACATTTCCCAATTCAGTGAACCGGGCCCCCCTTCTCCATTTGGATCAACTAGAAATGGAACTGAATCAACATTTACTTTATCGTCCATTCTTAATTGTTCCACGTATGATTACAAATATTTGTAAACTTGGAACTGTATTTAATCACATGACTTGTTCATGTCTAAGTAATTATTTGGTAAATTAGTACTTCCTTACTTGCTTCTTCTTATCCTATCATCATCATCATCATTGGGTGCCTTCTCCGCATCGAAGGTTGGCTACCATGGAGCGCCATTCCACTCTGTCTCTTGCTTTGATGGTGCAGATTGTCATAGGCTGATTTGTCCATCTTTTGATGTTACTCGTCCATGTTAGTCTTGGTCTGCCTCTGCCTCTTTTACCTTGTATTTTCCCCTCTAATATTGCTTTTATTGTATAGACTGTTGTGTCATTTAACATAACCAAAAAATTGCATTTGTCTTGCTCTAATTGTGTTTAGTAGTTCTTTTTTCACCCTTAGTCGTCCTAAAACTTCTTCGTTTGTTTTCTTTTCTTTCCATCCAATTCTACCTATTCTTCTGTAAATCCACATTTCAAAGGCCTCAATTTTCAGTTATGTTTTCTGGTCTAATGTCCATGTTTCTGCACCATACAGGAATATTGAGAAGATGTAACAATTTGCTATCTTATCGTATAGTATTTTATCTAGTATTTTATCGTATAGTATTTTATCTAGTATTTTATCGTATAGTATTTTATCTAGTATCTTATCGTATAGTATTTTTACTTCTTTCGTATCCTATTAGATAATTGTTACATACTTTTTTTTTAAAATCACATTATTATTCGCCTATTATTTCTTCTTTCTTATTCTATTAGTATATTTTGACCTTCTATTTTTCTTATCTTATTATTTACTTTGTTATATTCTTGTTTGTGTATCTTTATTTACTCTTTTATTATCCTATTTATGTATCTTTATTTACTTTTTTCTTATCCTATTTATGTATCTTTATTTACTCTTTTCTTGCCCTATTTGTGTATCTTTACTTTCTTCTTATCCTTTTCGTGTATCTTTATTTACTTTTATCTTATCCTATTTTGGGTATCTTTACTTTCTAAAGGATTTTAAAGGGGACTAAGGAGATTAATGAAAAGGTCTTTGTCAGTAAAAGAGAGTTTCTACATCTAGATTGAAGCCATCTTCAGAAACCCATCATGAGAAAGTCATCATCAGGAAGTCATCTTCAGGAAGCCATCTTCACTAAGCCACCTTCAGAAAGCCATCATGAGAAAGTCATCATCAGGAAGCCATCTTCAGAAAGCCATCTTCAGAAAGCCATCTTCAGAAAGTCATCATCAGGAAGCCATCTTCACAAAGCCATCTTCAGAAAGCCATCATGAGAAAGTCATCATCAGGAAGCCATCTTCAGGAAGCCATCTTCACTAACCATCTTCGGGAAGCCATCTTCAGTAAGGCATCTCCAGTAAGCCATCTTCAGGAAGCCATCTTCACTAAGCCATCTTCAGGAAGCCATCTTCAGTAAGACATCTTCAGTAAGCCATCTTCAGGAAGCCATCTTCAGGAAGCAATCTTCAGGAAGCCATCTTCAGGAAGCCATCTTCCGTAAGACATCTTCAGTAAACCATGTTAAGTAAGCCATCTCCTGTAAGCCATCTTCAGTTAGCCATATTCAGTAAGCCATGTTCAGTAAGCCATCTTGTGTAAACCATCTTCGGGAGGCCATCTTCAGGAAGCCATCTTCACTAAACCATCTTCAGTAAACCATCTTCTGTAAACCATCTTCAGTAAGCCATCTTCTGTAAGCAATCTTCAGTAAGCCATCTTCAGTAAGCCATCTTCAGTAAGCCATCTTTTGTAAGTCATCTTCTGTAAGCCATCTTCAGTAAGCCATCTTCAGTAAGCCGTCTTCAGTAAGCCATCTTCAGTAAGCCATCTTCAGTAAGCCGTCTTCAGTAAGCCATCTTCAGTAAGCCATCTTCAGTAAGCCGTCTTCAGTAAGCCATTTTCAGCAAGCCATCTTCAGTAAGCCGTCTTCAGTAAGCCATCTTCAGTAAGCCATCTTCAGTAAGCCATCTTCAGTAAGCCATCTTCTGTAAGCCATCTTCAGTAAGCCATCTTCAGTAAGCCATCTTCAGTAAGCCATCTTCAGTAAGCCATCTTCAGTAAGCCGTCTTCAGTAAGCCATCTTCAGCAAGCCATCTTCAGCAAGCCATCTTCAGTAAGCCATCTTCAGTAAGCCGTCTTCTGTAAGCCATCTTCAGCAAGCCATCTTCAGTAAGCCATCTTCAGTAAGCCATCTTCAGTAAGCCATCTTCAGCAAGCCATCTTCAGTAAGCCGTCTTCTGTAAGCCATCTTCAGTAAGCCATCTTCTGTAAGCCATCTTCAGCAAGCCATCTTCAGTAAGCCATCTTCAGTAAGCCATCTTCAGTAAGCCATGTTCAGTAAGCCATCCTCAGTAAGCCATCTTCAGCAAGCCATCTTCAGTAAGCCATCTTCAGTAAGCCATCTTCAGCAAGCCATCTTCAGTAAGCCATCTTCAGTAAGCCATCTTCAGTAAGCCATCCTCAGTAAGCCATCTTCAGTAAGCCATCCTCAGTAAGCCATCTTCAGTAAGCCATCTTCAGCAAGCCATCTTCAGTAAGCCATCTTCAGTAAGCCATCCTCAGTAAGCCATCTTCAGTAAGCCATCTTCAGTAAGCCATCTTCAGTAAGCCATCTTCAGTAAGCCATCTTCAGTAAGCCATGTTCAGTAAGCCATCTTCAGTAAGCCATCTTTAGTAAGCCATGTTCAGTAAGCCATCCTCAGTAAGCCATCCTCAGTAAGCCATCTTCAGTAAGCCATCTTCAGCAAGCCATCTTCAGTAAGCCATCTTCAGTAAGCCATGTTCAGGAAACAATCCTCAGTAAGCCATCTTCGCGTGTGTGTGGATGAGGAGACGATCTGTGCACTATGGAGCTGTCTGTTGTGTACTTTTTGTGTCTGCATCTTCTTTCCTTTCTAGTGGAAAGTTCAGGAGTATCAGTTTTCCCTTTAGAGTAATTTCCTTGTTGCATAATAATGCCGATATCTGTTCAATGATTTGACAAGCTTTATCGCATCTTGAGACTATTTCTATTTATCGTTTGTCACTACACTTCCAGTGAGCTCTCAGCTGGATAGCTCAGTGGTTAGTGAGCTGGACTACAACGAATAAGAGGTCGGGTTCGATCCCAATCGACGGCTTCCGGGTTCACCTGGCCTTAAATGGTTACCTGTTTTTTTTCTGGGAAAGTAAACACCACATTACCCCAAAAAGCATGTGCCGAATGTCAATAAAATTTAAGGTCACTAACACCATATTCCCTTTACCCCTTTTAGCGTGACGGGGCTCTTTACTTTTTTTTTACTAGACCTCCTTGATACTTAAATTCCTCTTCATTGTTTAGTTGTCAGCATTGTATAGGTATCTTGATGTTCTGTTACTCTTTTGGGATATTCATAACTTCTATTTTGTTGATTTTGATTTTCATGCTGTATTTTGTGCCTGTACTGTTGAGTCTATTTAAGTGTTCTGGTAGGTCTTCTATTTTTCTATGTATTTTTTCCTGATCATCAGCAAATAGAAGCTCGTTGATCTCCCTTGACTCTGATGAGTTATCCAAATTACATATATAGCCAATGTATGTAATAAAACAGTAAGGGGGACGCACCCCTGTCTTACACCTGATCTAACTTCGCAGTAGTCTGTGTAACGTGAAGTGACTGTGCTGTTCTGGCTGTTGATGTAGAGACTTTTAGTTCGGTTAGTTAAATATTGGCTTACACTGTACGTTGTTAGTATCTCTCAAAGTTGTTCTCTGTTTATTCAGGTCAATTGCTTTTTCCTGGTCAACGAAAGCTATGTAAAAATTGTGAGTGTGCTGTCATCTCTTCTGCTAGCTGTTTTAAGGTAATTAGAGCGTCAATACATCCTTTGTTTTTTTTCGGAACCCCACTTGAGAATCGCTTAACTGTATTTCTATTTTTGGTTTCAGCCTTTTCCCACAATTTTGGAGGATAACTTTCCTACATGGCTGAGAAGCGATATATCTCTTTAGTGATTGCAGTCTCTCTTGCTACTTTTTTTCCCATATTGATGCGATGATTGCCTGTTGCCAGTCTTCTGCGGAATTTTGTTGGTGCTATGTTGCATTGAATATTTTGTGCAGCCATGTAACTCTTGTTTTCCCTGCTGCTGCTAGTATCTGTACTGGTATGCTATTTATCTCCGGTACTTTAGTTCTTGGTGCATATTTGATAATTTCTTTGATTTCCACTTTCCTGGTGTTGGGTACAGTGTTTGTACATTCTTGCGTTATTTTATTTGTGCTCATGGTTATTAGTGCTATGTTCAACAGGTTTTCGAAATAGTATTTCCATCTCTTTTGCATGCGTTGGTTATTTGATATTGGCTGTCCGTCTTTGACATTTATGAGCTCAGTACGATTGTGGTTTTCTTATTTCGCTCTTGCTGCTTTTACTTCATCTTCTTCTTCTATCCTTCCTCTGTTGCCGTAGACGTCGAGGGAAGATACAATCTGCGATTCTTTGCTCTTCTGTTGGCCTCTTCTGGTGTTATCCCTCCTAGTAACTCTAGTATTCCCTTTATCCATCTCTTTCTCAGTCTTCCTCTTAATCTGGCGTTTTCGTAGCGTTTATTTAAGGCTCTTTGAGTCATTGTTAGTTCTTTTTGTCTTGTTATGTGGCCGAACCAATTTATCTGTTGTTTCTTTATGTATTCGATGGCTGGTTCAATTTCGAGCTTCTTCCTCAGGTCGGTGTTTCTTACTCTGTCCCTTAAGCTGTTTCCTGTCATTATTCTGACACATTTCATTTCGGTGGTCGTTATCTTTCTTATTGTTCTAGAGTCCAGCGTCCAATTCTGGCACTGATAGCACAGAGTTGGTAGAAAAATTGATTTGTATATTGCCCTTTTTGCTTCCGTAGTTATTGCTTTGTTTTTCAATAGTGTTGATACTTGGCCTATAACTTGGCATGCTTTGTTACACCTTATATCTATCTCTGTCTCTTGATTATTGTCTTGTGTTAGCGTGCTATCCAGATATTTAAGATTGTCTACATGCTTCAGAGTTGTATTATCTATTATGATGTTTAGTTTTTCTTTCTTTCTCGCTATTACCATTACTTAGTTGCTTTTACTGCTTTGCAGACATCTCTTGTGGCTATCATTAAATTCCTGCTCAATTTTATTCCGTATTCTGTTCATTTGTTTTGCTTAGATTCTTTCATCAAAATTGTTACTTTTTTTCCGAACTAAGGCATATTGTTTATCGTATTCATCTTGGTTCTTATTCTAACTCGAATTTTTAAACAATTTCTTCTTTTCTTTAATTACTTCTCTGATAGCTTTGTTCCACCACGAGGTGCTGTTTCCCTTCGTTTGACTTTAGTTACGTTCCACATACTGTTTTTGAGGTGTTGATTACTGTTTTCTTAAAGTGTTTCCACTCTTCATGTACTGTGTTTACTTCGTTCATCATCATCATTGAGTGCCGTCTCCGCATCGAAGGTTGGTTACCATGGAGCGTCATTCCACTCTGTCTCTTGCTTTGATGGTGCAGGTTGTCATAGACTGACTTGTCCATCTTTTGATGTTACTCGTCCATGTTAGTTTTGGTCTCCCTCTGCCTCTTTTACCTTGTATTTTCCCTTCCAAAATTACTTTTATTAGACTGTTGTGTCTTTTAACATGACCCAAAAATTGCATTTGTCTTGCTCTAATTGTGTTTAGTAGTTCTCTTTTCATTTTTAGTTGTTTTAAAACTTCCTCGTTTGTTTTCTTTTCTTTCCATCCAATTCTACCTATTCTTCTATAAATCCACAGTTCAAAGGCTTCAATTTTCTGTTCTGTTTTCTGGTCTAATGTCCATGTTTCTGCACCATACAGGAATATTGAGAAGATGTAACATTTTGCTATTCTTAGTTTGAGCCCTGGTGTTATTTGTTTTGATGTTAGTATATTTTTCATGGCATTGAAATTACTTTTTGCCGTTCCTATTCTTTTATTTATTTCAGTTGCACATTTTCCATCACTGGTTATAGTATGTCCAAGGTAGTTGTAGTTCTGAACTGTCTCTAGATGTATTCCTTCCGTTTTGATAACTAATTGAAGGTCTTGGGAATTTTCTTTGTTTATGATCATAGTTTTAGTCTTTTTGATATTCATATCTAGTCCATATTTTTATATACCAACGCGGATGATAACAAGCGATAACACAAAAGTGAACGAAATATACGTACCAGAAAACAACAGAAGAGAGGAAGAAATAAATGAAATACTATTCGCAGACGACCAAGTTCTGATACATGAAACAACTGTAGACCTACAAGAAAATATCAACAGGCTAAACAACACTTGTAAACAATACAACATGAAGATCAACATAAGCAAAACCGAAGTAATGGCAATAGCGAGAAAGAAAGAAAAACTAAACATCATAATAGATAATACAACTTTGAAGCAAGTAGACAATTTTAAATATCTGGGTAGCACGTTAACACAAGACAATAACCAAGAGACAGAGATAGATATAAGGTGTAACAAAGCATGCCAAGTTATAGGCCAAGTATCAACACTATTGAAAAACAAAGCAATAACTACGGAAGCAAAAAGGGCAATATACAAATCAATTTTTCTACCAACTCTGAGTTATCAGTGTCAGAATTGGACGCTGGACTCTAGAACAATAAGAAAGATAACGACCACCGAAATGAAATGTGTTAGAAGAATGACAGGAAACAGCTTAAGGGACAGAGTAAGAAACACTGACCTGAGGAAGAAACTCGAAATTGAACCAGCCATCGATTACATAAAGAAACAACAGATAAATTGGTTCGGCCACATAACAAGACAAAAAGAACTAACAATGACTCAAACAGCCTTAAATAAACGCTACGAAAACGCCAGATTAAGAGGAAGACCGAGAAAGAGATGGATAAAGGGAATACTAGAGTCACTAGGAGGAATAACATCAGAAAAGGCCAACAGAAGAGCAACGAATCGCAGATTGTTTCTCCCCTCGACGCCAACGGCAGCAGAGGAAGGATAGAAGAAGAAAAAGAAGTCCATATTTTTTGCTTGTCATGTTTATTACATAAGTAATTGTTGTAGATCTTTAGGATTTTCTGCTAGTAGTACAGTATCATCAGCATATCTTAGGTTATTGATTATCTTCCCATTAATGTTTAGGCCTGGCATCTCATTGATGTTTTTAAAGATTTGCTCTGTGTATAAATTGAACAAGCTTGGTGATAGGATGCATCCTTGTCTTACTCCTATTTTTATATCAATGGGTGTAGAGCTCTCCTTGTTATATTTTATTATTGCTGTTTGCTCCCAGTACAAATTACATATCAGTCGTATGTCTGTGTCATCCAGATTTATATCTTTTAGGCAGTCTATAAGTTGAGTATGGTGTATTCTATCAAAAGCTTTGGTGTAGTCTATGAAGCAGGCATGTATTGGTTTGTTTGCTTCTATGTACTTTTCAATCAATGTCCGCATGCTGAATGTGGCTTCTTTTGTCCCACTGTTTTTTTTCCTGAATCCGAATTGCTGCTCATCTAATTCAGTATTAATTTTATTCTGAATCCTTCCTTGTATAACTTTTAGTAAAATTTTGATTACCTGGCTCATTAGGCTTATTGTTCTAAAATTACTGCATTCAGCTGCACCAATCTTTTTAGGCAATGCAATGAAAGTTTATGTTTTTAGTTCATTTGGTATGTATCCTGTATGGTATATGTCAATACATATGTCTGTGATCTCTTCAATGCCAAAATCTTCTAGTGCCTGTATCATCTCTATCTGTATATTGTCAGGTCCTGCTGCTTTTCACTTTTTCATTGTTTTTATAGCCTTTTCTACTTCAGATTTTAGGATTTTATAGCTGGATGTACATTTTATAAATGGTTTTTTGTTCCTTTCGTCATGAAATAATTCTGTTATATTTTCCTGCCATCTATCGATTATATCTTTGTTGTCTGTTAGCATTCTTCCCTCTTTGTTTGCAATACAACCGTTTCCTGCAGCTTTTTGTCTTTATTAGTCATTCTTTTTATTTCTGTGTACATTCCTCTTAAATTTTATTTACTTTCCATAGTTTTGACTTCTAGATATCGTTGGTTGAGCCAGTCTTCTTTTACCTTTTTTGCACATTTTTCGTATTTCATTATCAATTTCCTTGTATCTGGCAGTGTTCTTCGCTTGTTTTCTCTCTTCTATTTTTTCTAAAATGTTGTCAGTTATCCATTTTTTTTTTACTTTCTTTTTTGGGTAAGGTGCTGCAGGATTCTTGTATGCTGTTTTTTGTTTTTATGCATTGCCATTTAATTGCGAATTTTACTTCAGGATTTTCTCTTCTGTACTGCTCAATCCCTTCTTCTAGCAGCTTCTGATATGTGTTCTTTACTTGTACAGTATAAGTTTGTTTTACATCTTTCTGATTTAAAGCTGTTGTATCAATTGGTATTGCTAAATTAGTATTTTGATTCTTTCTCTTTTATTTGATTTTCATTTTAATCATTACAGGATTGTGATCTGAATTAATATCTGCTCCTGGATAGGTTTTGGCTTTCTTGACGCTGTTCCGGAATCTTTTATTTACTTCGTTAGAGAATTTTAAATTCCTCTATTACATTTTCTTCTAGGGTTTTCCTTGATTCTTGATATTTTAATTGTTTTCTTTTTGTGTAATGTCACAATTTGAACTATTTCATAAAACTTTAATTTTAAGAAATTTTTGGATTGAAGTAGACGTGCGACATCCTCACTTTTAAATACTGTAACATTTGTACCATCATGGCTAAAATACTATTTTGAAACTAAGACGAGCAGTTATTTATTGAAATAGAAATACCAATAACTGTATCAAAGCTGCTAAATATGACTAATGTCTAACTGACAAATCCAAAGTGAAATATATCTTTTCACAGGATATTCACTCTATACAAAGTATAAAAGGGCTATATTTTGCGATAAATTGAATTGTACCAACTACCACAGAATTCTTTGTATTAGCCATTTGCTATCGAGAACACTCACAAACGGCGTTACATAGTTTTCCCATCGATGACGTAAGATGGCAGGCTCTGCTGGGAAATCGATAATGATTTGTATGTGTTGCTATGGTTTGAATGTATCTAGATATCTTCACAGACATTTTCCTCTCTTTGTTTCGTGAACACTTTCGTTTACATAATTTGTGTTCATGCTCTTGCATTCAGTAACCATCATTACTGAGCCTGGACACAGTGCATTAGTCATCGTTAGTGATAATACTTCTATATTTACCGTGATGAAGTAAACAGGATGTTAGCAGTGTACGAAGTAATACGCATTGTCTTTTATAAATAAATTAAGAAAATTGGTTAATATCAACGTATGAAGTCGATTTTACTCGTATGGTCTCTTTATAATTAACAGCGACAAACATCAATTATGTGATTATTTTCAATAAGCTACTAATAATAGCTACTTTATGTTAAACTGTATGTTGACATACATTATATTGCTTTCTTCTTTGCTAAAACACAATTATTTCAGCTTCAGATTGTCTTTGGGTTACATTTTGCCACTAAAGAAATAAACTAATGAACATCTATCGTCGTCAAGTACCATGCCTGTTGGCGTAAGTGGTCATATCTCTCCATAACTTTCGATCTCGAAAGTTATTTACCATTTATATTGTTGACCTTCTACCAAGCCATTCATTGTCCTAATTGAGTTATTGAGTTATTAGAGGGTCATTATCATTGCATTCTGAACATGTCCATAGTTGCTCAGATCCCCTCCTCAGTAAGTCTCGCAGTGTCCAGCGACTGACGACTCCAGTTCTGTGTTGGTTGATTAGTCTTCTTACACGCCCACTAAGTTTCTCGTTTCTGTCTGTGCCCATCTTAACTCCCATCTTTTTCATCCGAAGGAGTCACGTGGACTCATGGTTGTCCAAGTTCTGTGTCCTTCCAACTTCCCGGAGGGCATTGATTATGTCCGCCCGATCCATTGGTTGACCGTTCTTAACAATAGCACAGCTAGCCAACCTGTCCGCTCTTACATTTCACCGTATTCCGCATGTCCTGGGACGTAGACAATGGTGACCTTACGTATTTTTGACTTCTGCAATGACTCTACCCATTGCATGCGTACAGACCCCTAGTCCACTTTTCTTACCATGTTCATCGAATCACTCAGAATACAGGCGTGGGTGTAGTCCTGTGACTCTAACCAGATGAATTCATTATCTTAAGCTGTCTGGTATTTTTTTTGCATCCATCTGTCCCTTCGCCCCTCAAATTTTTCAGTTATCACAATATATTCCAGATGATTCCTTCTCATTACATGGCCAAAGAATAATGATTGTTTCTTCCTGATATAGGAAATTAAACCTCTTTTTGCTTTGGCCTCTTTCATAATGTTTTCATTACTCTTCTTAGCTGCCCATGGTATTCTCAACATTCTTCTGTAAAACCACATTTCTTCAACTTCCAGTGATTTTCTTGTCTATAGTCATATTGTCTGTGATTCACATCCATATGTTAAGAAATAACATTTAAGAACTCTTTTTCTTGTTTTTATTATTAAAATGGATTGCATAGTATCTTCCTCCATGTTTTTGGAAAGCTGCTTTTGACTGAGCTATTCTGTATCTTACCTCTGTTGGACATCTACCATTTGAGGTTAACATTGTTCACGGATATTTAAAATTCATTTACCTACTTTAATATTGTTCCACTTGTCTTTATTGTGCATTGCAGTGATGTCTTTTTCTTTATTACTACCATTACTTCTGTCTTTTTTATATTGGTGCTGAGTGCTTTATTTTTGCTTTCCTTCACTATAATGTCTAACATTTCTTGTAACTCCTTTTCACCTTTAGCGATTAAGATTGTATAAGCATTACACCTGAGGTTAATTATATTATGACCTTCAATTGTTATTTCAGACATGTCAATTATGGATCTTAATATAATCTCACTTTAAATATTATATTAATATGAAAAACTATATTAAATATTAAATTGAATATGTATTAAAGTCATATTTTATACTATTATCTTATTATTGTCCTTAAAATCACTTGTCATTTTTATTAAATTATATATATATACATGGAGAGAGAGAGAGAGCGAGAGAACCAAAAAAAAATTTACGGCTCAAGCTTGGAACTGAGAAGTAAGAAGCCCTGAGGGTGGCTGTCACGAGAGAACTTAACTTGATCACGGAACCTACGTTTCATCAGGCGTCTTTGAAAGAATTAGACGCTTGATTTATCTACCCAATGATATTGTTCAAAGAAACTTGTATATGCAGATCTCAAGCCAAGACTAAAAGAGAAACGAGTCCTATTCGTCATTGCTGCAAAAGTCAGTAAATATGAAAATTTGTTGTATATCAGGAGGTATACAGAATGTATGCCAAGAAGTGTCTACCTATCCTATTGTTTTCTTTTGTTCTAAGTCTACTTCCACATTTAATTATAATTCATTTACTCATTCCACATCGAAGGCTGGCTGCCATGGAGTGTCACTATACTCCTTCTCTTATTTGGATAGTTCACGTTATAATTATAGTTCACCGGTCTATCTTTCAATGATATTCAATTTTAGTTAGTCTCGGTCTGCCTCTGCAACGTTTACCCCATACCTTTCTCTTCCAAGATGAACTTTAGTAGGGCATTATATATCTTCAAACGTCCCAAAAATTTCTGTTGTTTTTCGAATTGTGTTAGGTAATTCTTTGTTAATATCTTATGCAACAAATCTATGTCAATAGAAATGAGAAAGAGAATTCATCGGTGCTATATAGAACCAATTCTGACCTATCGAAGCGAATCATGGACAGTTGACAAACAAATGAAAAGACGATTAGAGGCCACAGAGATGGGATTTCTCAGAAGAATGTTGAAAGTTCCCTGGACAGCTAAAAAGACCAATGAGGAAATTCTCAAAGAGGCCAACACAAAAAGGGAGCTCTTAAAAAACACCAGAAAGAAAGAATCAACATTTTTCGGGCACATCATGATAAGAGGAAAGTTGGAATACTTGGTTACAACTGGCAAAATAAAAGGAAAGAGAGATCGCGGACGACAAAGAGAGAAAATACTGGATAGCTTGGTGTCATGGCATGGAAAACAGTCAACAACAGAACTGATACGATGCACTGTAGATAGAAGATTGTGGAAGGACATGATCGCCTGCGCCAACCGGTATGGCACATGATGATGATGATAATTCTTTGTTCATAATTCTAATTAAGCCATCCATTTTTGTGGAAAATGCAAATTATGGCTCCCTCAATCATATGTGGGTACTTTAAATGAGTACGTTTCGTCAGGGGGAGCCGCGATAGCTCAGTGGTTAGTGAACTGGACTACAAAGGACAAGAGGTAGGGTTCGATCCCAACCGACGGCTTCCGGTTCACCCAGCCTTTAGGGTACCGGATTTTTTTTTTCTGGGAAAGTAAAGTGGCACGGGCCTAATACCGACCACATTACCCCAAAAAACATGTGCCGAATGATTGTAAAATTTATGGTTACAAACACCATATTCCCTATACGCCACTTGGCGTGACGGGGGTACTTTACTTTAAGTTTCGTCAGGGCCGGGAACTTTTCCCGTTCACTAAACAATGAATACACCAGGACCCGGACTCTGCAAGCGTGTCTGTATTATGACAATTCTACTACTTCTACAATTTGTTTGTTTCTCTCTGATCCTTACTTGAAGGAGTCCCGAAGTCTGTTCGTTTAGAATTTAATCATTTGGCAATTTAAACATGTTTATATTATTAGGAAAGTTATAAATAAATAGTCATAATCTGAACACATCTTAATTATATAATAATATGTTAATAGAGAAAGAACTACGTGTTTGTGGGCTGGTTTCTTGAAGATAACAGGTCTGGTTCATTCCCCCCTCCCTCTCACCAGTATTGGCTTCTGGGTTCATCCAGCCATAAATGATAACCGGAGTTTATGTTTGAGATAAGGAGACTGTACGGCGTAGTGCAGACCACATTAGACAATACTGCGCCGATATTGATACAAATGTAAGCACTGACACTGTATTCTTTAATAGTTACATTCATGACATGAAGGTTCTCTTTCTTTCTTTCTTTCTTTCTTTTATTGTAATCATATACATATCATAAAAGTTTCGCCTATATTTATATTCTTTATATCTGTTTCCTATTTCATTCTTTCAGTTTAATCTGTCCTTTCACCTTTAGAATTCTTATTCTCTATTTCTTGTATAATCCATCGAAGAGAGAACTACTCATTCTCTGTTTTATAATTCTATCTATCTATTGACCTTTCGAGCCGTAACCGGCCCATAGGGCGTAGACCAAGATACACCTTCTCCTATATGAATTTTTGTTCTAGCAGTTTTCTTTTAAAGATATTTTATCAAATTTTATAATTGTTGAACCCAAACTCTGGCATGACACATATTACACTCAATAAGAAGTCGATGGTGACAGGAAGGTTCGCCAGTGCAACGATTGAGATCGTGGACTGCAATAATTTCTCTTTTTGTGATCAGAAGGGAGATTGAAGTAGCAATAGAAAACGTTCAAATGCAAAGATTACAGTATTAAACACATGTTTGACAATAAGGCCCAAAGGGGTTGATCCTCAATGAAGTTAAATATATTATTGTCTCATATTTATTTTCTATTTTTTAGGTGACATAAAGGTTAATTTGTTTCACTATTTATGACAAATAAATAACGCAAATTGTTGATCATTATTAACAAATCCGTTATCAATAAATCCGTTATCAATAAATCCGTTATTAACAAATCCGTTATTAACTGTTAAACCTGTTCATAACTGATGGCCCCTTTTACCAAAACAAAGACACGATTTGCTAACAAACAAGGTAGTAATGTTTAAAAAAAAAAATACTAAACACAAGCATAACCCGTTAGTACACACTTTAACGGGATCTGCGATAGCTCCGTGGTTAGTGGACTGGACTACAAAGGATTAGAAGTCGAATTCGATCCTAATCGACGGTTCCCTGGTTCACCTAGCCTTAAAATGGGTACCGGATGTTGTTTCTGGGAGAGTAATGCGGCAAGGGTGTAATACTGACCACATTACCCCAAAAATCATGTACCGAAGCTATATAAAAAGTATGGCCACTAACACCATATTCCCTATACGCCATTTGGCGTGACGGGGCTCTTTACTTTATTTTAATTACCTACTTCAAAGATTATTCCGATAAAGTCCACATTAGATTATCCTGAAAGATAATATTTCTAGCATTACAAAATTCGCATAATTCACATATTTCCTTACCTCACAAGACCTCTTCCTTCTCAGTAAGATTCCTCAAATTTTCAGAAATTATATAAATAATAGCCACGCTATGTTAAACGATAACCAAAAAAAATATTATTTAAAGACTACTAGTCTATATTGTATCCACATCTCTCATAATGTCACAAATGTAGTTCTATTTACTAAGTTAACTGCCACACTTTTAACTGTCCTCATATGTAAGCAAATATAATCGAAATTATCCAGTAGATTACAAGAAGAAACAATTACACAAAGTTAATCATATACACTACGTCTGCCATTTATTCTGACGTGGTATTTCCAGCCCTCGATCTACTGTCTGCCTGCAATAGAGAACACAACTCGTGCGGCCTATGCTTAACGATGTCTGGCTCTCCAAAGAAATTCACGTGCGAACGACAGTGGAATTTCTGCATTACAAATTCCAAGCCGCGAAGTACGCGTCATTTTGCGTGTTTGATAAACTGCTCGCTTTATAGATTACAAAACACAAAAGGAAATCCCCTAACGGTCTTATCGCATTTGGTCATTTTTGGCCATAAAATATTTATATATGATTGATTTATTCGTCCAGGGAATATTTTTAAATATTTTGTTGCAAAAATGTTTGTGTTCCCTACGAGGGTGGACTGGTAATAAGCGAAATGCAACAATTGCATGCCTGCACTGAAATGCTTATTTTCCTGTTTACTTCTGAACAGAAACGACTACCTTTGAAGTAAACGCTACCAAATTACCAATAAAATATTGCATGAAAGACTAGATGTTATGCAGGGCTTTAAATAAAAGTCTGATTTAGGTACATATTTTTTTAGATCGAAATGTCAAGTGGAAAAAATAAAATTAAAACATACACACACATAAATACAATTACTTCAAAGAAATGAAGTATACATCTTTGTACGTGGTCACGGCTAACAGAGACTCATCATCAAGTCTTATATTCTTTACAGAGCGTTGCATTCACCACATCCCCTCAGAGAGGGTTAGCTTGTCTCTAATCAGATTTCCCACTCTTTTTGCCATGTTCAAGATCTCCTTGACTTCTTGAAACTACATTTTTCTTGGTCTGCCCCTGATGCGTCATCCAGGAACCATGCTCCATTATTGTTCTTTACAGCCCGCTTTGTCTTTTGACATGACCGTAGTATTTTAATTTCCTCTGTAGAATGGACATAGGGTCTAGACAATCAAATAGTATGGTAGTTAAGAGCAGTAAAAGAGCGTTTGGAAGCGAACATCGACTATAAAATATAATATTTGATATTTTTCTTGAACGTTGATCGTGAATTAAGGAGGAAGAGACTAATGCTTACTTTACTTTACATCTCCAGCGTGTCTCCCGCGTGCCATTTATCGTGATATATAGTTAGATAGTCGGATGAACAGACATACAAAAACAAATAGATAGGAATGAAGAAAGGAAGAAAGAAAGGAGTTAAGGGAGGGAGGGAGGGAAGGAAGGAAGGAAGGAAGGAAGGAAGGAAGGAAGGAAGGAAGGAAGGAAGGAAGGAAGGAAGGAAGGAAGGAAGGAAGGAAGGAAGGAAGGAAGGAAGGAAGGAAGGAAGGAAGGAAAATAAACAAAGAATTAAATAAGAGAACATTTCTGACTATAGTCAATACCCAAAAATATTATTTTCCCAATAAAAATTAATTCGGAATAGAAATAATTATAATCGTTAGTTGTCTTTCCTGTTAGTGAAGTGAAGGTGATCACAGAGCCTTTCTCTCAGTCACGTGTGAGAACTTTTATCTCATCCATTTTTGAGTGTTGGGGAGGTATGGGTACTGCTATTTTAATGGATTCAACATAACACAATTTGATTTATAATGAACGGTAAGACAATGCTGGAGTGAGGTCCACAGGTCACGTTGGTTTAATTAAAAGAGAAGGTGTGTGCTTTAGAATTGGCGGGTGAGGGAGAGCGGAAAACTGCGTGGGCTATAATGCGATAAAGCGATCTTGTTTGTAGGCGAGTAGATGAGTGAGTTTGCTGGAGTTGGTGAGTGGGTTTGATTGAGCGAGTACAATTTTTAGTTTGTGAATGGGTGAATGAGTGAATAAGCGACTTTACGTGAATAAGCGAGTGAGTCTGTAGTCAGTGAGTGTGCGTATCAATGAATCAGTCAGTCAGGGAGTCAGTGAGTGCGTTTTCTTGAGTTAGTGAGTGAAATTGATTTTTTTTTAAAAATGGTACGAGCCCCGCCACGCCACGCAAGTGGCCTATAGGGAATATGATGTAAGTGACCATAATTTTTACAGACCTTCGACACATGATTTTTTGAGGTAATGTGGTCGGTATTACGCCCTTGCCGCTTTACTTTCCCAGAAAAAAATCCGGTACCCATTGAAGACTGGATAAATCCGGAAACCGTCGATGAGGATCGAACCCGACCTTTCGCTCGCCCTCTGCAGTCCAATTCCCTAACAACTGAGCTATCGGGACCCCCTAATGAAAGTGAGTACGTGAGAACAATCTTGAGTGTGAATTGGCTTGAGTGACTGAAAAAGGGACTTTGCTTAAGTTGATTATGTGAGTTAAATGAATGGATGATTGAGTGAGCCATTGAATTAGACAGTCTACATACAGTCCAGCATTTGAATAAATACAAATTTTAATTTACCTAAAACTACTTCATTAAACCTACCCCTTTTCGCTTTAACCCAACCACTAAAATCTCCCAAATCCAGTATTGGCTCTAAATCTTCCCGTATTTCTTGAAATGAATTCTCCAAATCTTTCTCTAGTCTGTCATCACCTAAAAGGCACTTCCAATAAAACTTCTCAAGTATTGGAAACGTTTGGATAGCTTTCACTTTAGCACGGAACCAGTGGTACTTCCTGGCCAATTTCTGGTCTCTTTTTCTGTTTCTACCAGTCATAAAATGTGTTGCCTTGGCTCGTCTAAAGACCTTCAGTATTTTGAGGTGTTAATTCTTTTTCTCTTAGTCTGAGTTTAGGAGAATGTTTTTATTTTATAGGTTGTGATATTGTAATAGTTAGAGCTTCGATAGCAGCAAATTCATGTTAAATAGACTGTTTAATTGCCATAATGAAGATGCCAGCTCAATTTGTCATAATGAATTTTGTCAATTGTCATAATCAATTTGTATTAATGAAGATGCCAGTTCAATTTGTCATAATGAATTTTGTCAATTGTCATAATCAATGTGTCATAATGAAGATGCCAGTTCAATTTCTCACAATGAAGACGCCAGTTCAATTTGTCATAATAAAGACGCCAGTTCAATTTGTCATATTAAAGATGTCAGTTCAATTTGTCATAATAAAGATGCCAGTTCAATTTGTCATAATAAAGACGCCAGTTCAATTTGTCATAATAAAGATGCCAGTTCTATTTGTCATAATAAAGATGTCACTTCAATTTCTCACAATGAAGATGCCAGTTCAATTTGTCATAATGAAGACGTCAGTTCAATTTGACATAATGAAGATGCCAACTCAATTTGCCATAATAAAGATGTCAGCTCAGTTTGTCATAATAAAGATGTCACTTCAATTTGTCATAATAAAGATGTCAGTTCAATTTATCATAATAAAAATGTCACTTCAATTTGTCATAATAAAGATGTCAGATCAATTTGTCATAATAAAGACGCCAGTTCAATTTGTCATAATAAAGATGTCAGTTCAATTTGTCATAATAAAGATGTCACTTCAATTTCTCACAATGAAGATGCCAGTTCAATTTGTCATAATGAAGACGTCAGTTCAATTTGTCATAATGAAGATGCCAATTCAATTTTTCATAATAAAAATGTCACTTCAATTTGTCATAATAAAGATGTCACTTCAATTTGTCATAATAAAGATGTCAGCTCAATTTGTCATAATAAAAATGTATGCTCAATTTGTTAGAATAAAGATGTCACTTCAATTTGTCATAATAAAGATGTCAGCTCACTTTGTCATAAGAAAAATGTATGCTCAATTTGTTAGAATAAAGATGTCACTTCAATTTGTCATAATAAAGATGTCAGCTCACTTTGTCATAAGAAAAATGTCACTTCAATTTGTCATAATAAATATGTCAGTTCAATTTATCACAATGAAGATACCAGCTTCTCTTTGGTGGTCTTGATAACGTTCAAGAGCGGTAATCACCTAGGCCCCACATTGGGGGAGACGTTTGTAGTCGCCGGATAAATGATCTCTTCGTGGTTTATGGTGTTCTATCTTGTGGTTTTACTGACGTGCGTGTGTGAGTGTAGCTATGAGTCTCTATAGCTATATAATAGCTGGTTTGTGGTAAGGTTGTTAGTGATTTCTTGTGTGCCTGTGTGTGCTAGCATCTTTGTGCATTTATTAATAGTCGATTGATTGTGGTGAGGAATCGATATTCTTGCACGTCCAGCAAACTCATAGGCGGTGAATAATGAGTTATCTTTATTAGTATTGAACCGAGATGAAGGAGTTACATGCGTTTAAATCACCAATCAACTGATCAACCAAATAACAATTCTAGATTCTAACCGATCAACTAGACAACCAGGCAATCAACCAACCAAACCAGCCAGTCTACCAATCAATGAACTAACCATCACGCAACCAACTGATCAACTAAATAACCTAGCTAGCTTCTAATAGATCAACTAACCAACCAGGCAATCAAAACACCAACAAAACCAGCCAGCCAACCATGCAATAAAAAAACCAACCAAACCAGCCAGCCAACCAATCATTCAACTAACCACCAGGCAATCATCTGATCAACAAAATAACCTAGCTAGCTTCTAACCAATCAACCAGCCAACTAAGCAATAAACTAAAGAAAAACCAAACAAACTAGTCACCCAAGCAATCAACCAACCAAGCAATCAACCGAAAAACCAAACAAACCAAGCAGTCAATCAACCAATGAACTAACCAATCCAATAAACCAATCAGCTAACCAACCATTTAACTAACCCAACCAACTACGTATTAATACATCTATGTACACAAGTGTAAATATACCTATTTACAAGCATGTAATACTAATCACAGCGTGTGTTGCTGTAATTGTATGTGAACGCAGTTGTATAATAATGAGCATGAATTCGTGAACTCACGTACGTGTGTGGTCTAATATGTGTGGAAGTAGATAAAACTCACGTGAGAGTGTTTGTTTAGAATGAAAGCAGGCAGACTGGTATGAAGTCAAAAGATTATGAGCGATGACGTCAATAAATGAATGTATGTGTGCCCGGATGCAGATATAGAAGTTTCGCAATACGTGTGTATGTTTGTATGTTTGTATGTATGTATTTATGCATGTTTATATGTACGTATGGGTGTTTGTACGTGTGGGTGTATGTACGCGTGTATGTATATATGTATGTATGTATGTATGCATGTATATATGTACATTTGTGTATATGCACGTGTGTATATATGTGTGTATGCGTACGTATGTATATGTATGTACGTACGTGTGTATATGGGCGTGTGTATGTACGCATGTGTGTATATATAAGTGTTTATGTATGTATGTATATGTATATATATATATATATATATATATATATATATATATATATATATATATCAAAACAAATTTGTAAAATATTAGATTGTGTATATGTATGTGCGCTTATGTACGTGTGTTTCTGTATGCATGTTTGTATGTAGGTATCTGTTGTATGTGCTGTATTTTTGTTTTTAATACCTTATTTGCTGCATTAATATGTTATTTTGAGACAAAACATGAAGTCTGAATACTTCATTATATTTCAGTATTTTAAGTTCAGAAAAGCCGCGGTAGCTTAGTTGGTTAGTGAACTGGACTACAATGGACAAGAGGTAAGGTTCGATCCCAAGCGACGGCTTCCGGGTTCACTCAGCCTTAAATGGGTACCGGATATTTTTCTGGGAAAGTAAAGCGACACGGGCGTAATACCAACCACATTACCCCTAAAATCATGTGCTCAAGGGCTGTAAAATTTATGGTCACTAACACCATATTCCCTAAACGCCACTTGGCGCGACGGGGGCTCTTTACATTTTGCTTTTACTTAAGTTCAGAAGTAGGATTGCCATTTTGTTGGCAAAATACGATATATATATATATATATATATATATATATAGAGAGAGAGAGAGAGAGAGAGAGAGAGAGAGAGAGAGAGAGGTTTTAAGATGCTATGATATCAATACTGATAATTTATTCGTTGAAAGAATCAAAATATAATTTATAAGAGAGTCACATGAACATATATTCATATATAGAACAGGGTTTACATTATGGAGATCAGCTCCTATCTTTTAATGCATTTTTCTACTTGCCTGAATGTGCGTTTGTGTAGACGTGAGTGTGTGTGTGTGTGTGTGTGTGTGTGTGTGTGTGTGTGTGTGTGTAGACGTGAGTGTGGTCTAAAAGCAGCATAATGCTAACGCCTGGTTATATAACTCAAAGATGACGTTTTATGCTAACGTCTGGTTATATAACTCAAAGATGACGTTTTATGCTAACGCCTGGTTATATAACTCAAAGATGACGTTTTATGCTAACTCCTGGTTATATAACTCAAAGATGACGTTTTATGCTAACGTCTGGTTATATAACTCAAAGATGACGTTTAATTATAACGTCTGGTTATATAACTCAAAGATGACGTTTAATTATAGCGTCTGGTTATATAACTCAAAGATGACGTTTTATGCTAATGTCTGGTTATATAACTCAAAGATGACGTTTAATTATAACGTATGGTTATGTATAACTCAAAGATGACGTTTTATGCTAACATCTGGTTATATAACTCAAATGACGTTTAATGCTAACGTCTGGTTATATAACTGAAAGAAAACGTGCAATGCTAACGTCTGGTTATATAACTCAAAGATGACGTTTAATGCTAACGTCTGGCTATATATCTCAAAGATGACGTGTAATGCTAACATCTGGTTATCATACTCAAAGATGACGTATAATGCTAACGTTTGGTTATATGACTCAAAGATGATATTTTGATTTCTGTAAGGACACATGTTCAATGAACAGTACTAAAATGGGGGTACCTTACTTTTAAGATCGTAAATGGTAATCTTTTATGGTTACAAAAAGTCACCTATCATGTTCATAAAAAGTAACCTCTCATGGTCATAAAAATGATCATTTCCTGATCATAATAAGTAACCTCTCATGGTCATAAACAGTAACCTTTCAGGGTCATAACAAAGTAACCTCTCATGGTCATAAAGTAACCTTTTATGATAAAAAAGTAACATTTCATGGTCATAAAAAGTAACATTTCATAAAATTAACCTTTCATGGTCATAAAATCAACCTTTCATGGTCATAAAAAGTAACATTTCATAAAATTAACCTTTCATGGTCATAAAATCAACCTTTCATGGTCATAAAAAACCACCACTTATAAGTAGTGTATTATCCGCATAATGATGGATATATTTAAAGCTAGCCTCACATACTTTCTTATATATTTAGTCTACCCTAACATATCCTAAATTTGTCTTTATATGAAAGTCTAGCCTAACATTGGCGGCCGGTCGGGGTTACCTCTCGTGATGTCTTATGATCGCTCGTCATGGTGGGTACTCATGAAAGTGGAGCCGTGAAATGTGACATCGGCGGGGTGACATAACTTTGTACTTTCAAAACAAGCTTATTCAAGGTAACTTTAAATATATACCGAAAATTTATGTTGCGTCTAATGATAACAACTTACTCAGTACTTGTCCGTAACACTTACACATGCCCAGGTATGTACACGAAGGCTCGTTAATGATTTTAGCAATTGCCCGCCAAAGCGAAACAAACACCTACAGAAACACACCCGGATCGCATTAAAGACTTTAACAGGTACCCGTCAAAGACCCCGCTTTCTCTGTGAAATTTTTCGCCTGAGCAACTTAAACCAACCTACTCATCTAATGACCATGGTCGTACTAATGAGTTTATCAGCTGATCAGTAAAGACCCGTTACTAAACGAAATTTAACGGATGATTACCTACACACCAGTTTCTGAGAAACTGACCACGACGTTAATGAGTTTATCAGCTGTCTAGTGTTGTATCGTTGCTTTAGAGAGACGGTAAATTAATGTACTATGATATTATTTTAGTGTGCCTACATCAGAGGTGTAACTTTCATGAGTCATCATCATGTGCCGTACCGGTTGGCATTGGCGATCATGTCTTTCCACAAACTTCTATCCGTAATGCATCGTATGAGTTCTGTTGCAGACTGTTTTCCATGCCATGACACCAAGCTATCCAGTATTTTCTCTCTTTGTCTTCCGCGATCTCTCTTTCCTTTTATTTTGCCAGTTGTAACCAAGTATTCCAACTTTGCTCTTCTCATGATGTGCCCAAAAATTGTTGATTGCTTCTTTCTATTGTTTTTTTAAGAACACCTTTTTTGTGTTGGCCTCTTTGAGAACTTTCTCATTGGTCTTTTTAGCTTTTCATGAGTAGTATTTTATACTATTTCAGTTCTATTTTTAGTAACTCAACAGGCATTGCACCAGAGATCAGTTCTATTTTTAGTAAATCAACATCTCTATTATAGGGGGACTGTGTAACACCATCTCTTTTTTGTGAACATTTCAGAATTCAAAGCCGGAGCAAAACATTCTTACTAAAATAGCAGGCCCACTACAGGACAACCCTAATCATCATTGTGAGGGGTGTCGTGACCTGGTAATTAATATTGTAATGCAGTAACAAATACCGTGTGGTTACCGAACTTTTATTAGGGAAAATAAAAAACTCTGACATATAAAAATTCTAGGTAATGCTCTTAAAGAGCAAAGACTGTTGCGAAGTAGAGTCTACAGTTTTTTATCTTCTTTGTTGGAGAGGTCTATAAAATTTTCCAAAACACCTTCTTTTAGTAACCACTCTCCAAATTCTCTTCCGAGGATAACACCGGTCCAAATACCAAAATCCTTCTCTAAAGCACAAATGTCGAAATCAGAATCGAACATGTCTTTGACATGCTTCTCATCTAATCGATCATCATCATCATCGAGTGCGGTCTCCGCAAAGGTTTGCTACCATGGAGCGTTATTTCACTCTGTCTCTTGCTTTGATGGTGCAGGTTGTCATAGGCTCATTTGTCCATCTTTTAATGTTACTCGTCCAGAGAACGATAAGGCGACTGAAATTGAGAATTTGGTCTGAAAGTATCTCGATAACGATGGTTACAAACGTGGCGTAAATATCATGACCACCAACTCTTTGAATTATTCCAGTAAATAACAGATCATTTCTCTCCGATAATGTATATACTAGTTTAGCCATCATTTTATAAGACTTGGAATGTTTCTTACACGTCTTATCATATGTACAAATAATATCAACACCCAGGAACAGAAACTCATTCATAAGTTTATCCAAACACATTCTATGACCAGAAACGACTACGATCCTTGATGAGAACCCGACCAATTCAATGGCCTTAAGATGGAACTGGAACCATTATATTATTAATTAATAAACTCATTAGTATGACCTTGGTCATTAGTTGGCCAAGCACTGAGTAATTTGTATGTTACCATTAGTTTCAAAGAACTTTTAGGTCTACATTAAAGTTGTCATGAATAAAAATAACTATAAGACTGTCATATCTCGTACTACACATGAAAAAGGCACGCCCCTGTCATAAGTCTCACTAAACAAAAGTATTACCAATCATGGCTACCAGGAAGGGAGACGACCGTGGTCACTAGATGGATCAGATGTAAAGTCGATCACTTCCATGAAATTCCAGTACACTCCAACTCTTAACTCTAATACTCATGAATGTTATGCCTCTGTCATAAATCTACTAAACGAAAGTCATACTAGTTCGATAATTACAACAACTACTACTACTTCTACTACTACTACTACTACTACTAATAATAATAATAATAATAATATTACAACTACTATAAAAACAATTACGACTACCACTAGTACTATTACTACTACTACTACTACTACTACTACTATTACTACTACTACAAAAACTACAACAACAACTACTGCTACTACTATTACTACTACTACTACTACAATAACTACTACTACTACAACAACAACAACAACTACTACTACTACTACAACTACTACTACTACTTCAACTACACGTTACAATAGAGGGAAGGGTGGAATTCTAGAACAGGCCAAGACCCAACTCTACTACTCATGAAAGCTACTTATGATCCCTGTCAAAACCACACTAATATAATATACTACTCATGAAAGTTACACCTCTGATATAAAGTAGTAAAGTAAAGTACCCCCCGTCACGCCAAGTGGCGTATAGGGAAATATGGTGTTAGTGACCCTATATTTTACAGACCTTCAGCACATGATTTTTGGGGTAATGTGGTCGGTATTACGCCCGTGCTGCTTTTACTTTCCCAGAAAAAATCCGGTACCCATTTAAGGCTGGGTGAACCCGGAGCCGTCGGTTGGGATCGAACCCTACCCCTTGTCCGTAGTAGTCCAGTTCACTAACCACTGAGCTATCGCGGCTCCTACTAATTTTTAGGGAATTAGTAAAACCCAGGTGTCCTCGCCAGGATTGCGAACCCCGGCTGTTGCCGTGGTAAGCCAACCGCCTATCGATTGCGCTAACCGGACACCCACACCTCTGATATAGGCATACTAAAATAATATCATTGTACATTAATTTACCGTCTCTCTAAAACAACACAACACTAGAAAGCTGATAAACTCATTCGCGTGGCCCTGTGGTCAGTCTCTCAGAGACTGGTATGTAGGTTCTATCCGTTAAATTTCGTTTAGTAGCGGGTCTTTACTGATCAGCTGATAAACTCATTAGTACGACCATGGTCATTAGAAGACTAGGTTGGTTTAAGTTACTCAAGCGAATAATTTCACAGAGAAAACGGGATCTTTGACGGGGTATCTGTTAAAGTCATTAACGCGACGCGCGTGTGTTTCTGCAGGTGTTGGTTACGCTGTGGCGGCAATTGCTAAAGTCATTAACGCGCCTTCGTGTACATATCTAGGCATGTGTAAGTGTTACGGACAAGTACTGAGTAAGGTCTTATCATTAGATGCAAAGAAATTTCAGGTATATATTAAAAGTTGCCTTGAATAAGCTTGTTTTGAAAGTACAAGGTTATATTACCCCTCCGAAGACACATTTCACGGCCCCACTTTCATGAGTCCCCACCATGATGAGAGATCACGAGAGGTCAACGAGAGGTCACCCCGACCGGCCGCCAATGTTAGGCTAGACTCTCATATAAGGAAAAATGTAGGACATGTTAGGGTACACTAAATATATAAGAAAAATGTGAGGCTAGCTTAACATATATCCATCATTATGCGGATAATTCACTACTCTTATGGTCATAAAAAGTAACAGCAGTGAGATATATAGCTATAGTCCGTTCAAAAATTCATAATCACACCTGAATTAGTTTTGCGTGAAAACCGTTTGTTATTTTGCTTTCAAATTTTGCATGCAATCTTAGAATATTGATGACGTTATAGAAATATTCTTTGCACTGAGAAATTTGATCAAGTTTAAAAGTTTTTTCTTTAGGTTATATTAAATTCACCCTGTTCAAATTTGACACCATTTTAGGATATATACATTAATTTGGTGCGGTCGTTCACGTAAAATAGTTTGGCTATTGCAGAAACACTAACTTCAGGAAAATCCCGTCCACAAAACTGAATTGTTGTTGAACGACATGATGCACCACGGCCTTGGCATTAATTACCGTAGGGAAGGCGTATCTTTATTAATTTTGTGAAGACTCAGTAGACAATTTGTTGACTATAAATACCAACATTTATATCTAAATTACAATGAGTTTGAAATGCAAATTTATAACTATGCAAAAGGTTACTTTTTTACTATATCAGCACTTCCTTAGGGAATCCAAAATGGGGCATTTATGTTGTGATATTCATGACCCAGAGAGACGAACGCAACTCGCGCTTGGTCCTAATAGATCGTCATTTTCTCGTTGGATTAAACAAGACTCAGAGTGCACTCATGTCAATCAAGGAAGGAAAAGGAAAGTCGACAGCTTTGACATGGATGTCATAATACGTGAGATATTGAAAATGTTTGCTAATAATGTACTTGTTACTCTCAGGAATTTGAAATTAAAATTGCATGCAGACTGCGATATTGACTTTTCTAAAAGTACTCTATGGAAGATTGTGCTAGGAGTCGACTTCACTTTCAGAAAAAACTGTTGGGGGCAGGAATATTATTTGTGAAAAACCACAATTGGTCATTGCTCGAAGCAAATACCTGAGACAGATCCGTGAGCGGCGGAGTGAACGGTATGATATTGTATATTTGGACGAATTATGGGTCAACGCACACCACACCTATGCTAAAGAATGGCAGTCAGTAAATGGCAAACTCAAAAGAACAATTCCGAGCAGCAAAGGCCAACGCATTATATTAACGCATGCTGGAAGCACTGAAAACGGCCTTGTCCATGATGCAGGACTTATTTTCCAATCAAAAAGTACCGACGTTAGGGACTACCATACTGAAATGTATGGAAACATTTTCAGGCACTGGTTGGAGAACGATCTTTTACCAATCCTGGAGAGACCTTCATGCATAGTCATGGATAATGCATCATACCACAATGTCGTATCAGAGGAAGACAAAGTGCCTATTGCATCAAATACAAAAGAGCAAATTAGAACATGGCTTGCGAATGAAAATGTCAAATTTGACGACACATATTTAAAACCCGAATTGTTAAAACTTGTGAAAAATACGAATAAGAAAAAGGTGTACCATGTTGACAAAATCATTGAGAAATTATGCCATACCTCTCTTCGACTCCCTGCATATCATGCGCACCTTAATCCAATCGAACTTGTCTGGGCTCACGTCAAAGGACAAGTTGCAGAACATAACAGGACGTTTAAAATGTGTGATGTTGAAGTTCTGACACGCGAGTCTCTCTCAAAAATAGACATTCCGTTCTGGAAGAAGTGTGTTGAACATGTGCTGCGGGTGGAAGATGAGTACTGGAAACGAGATGGATTACTATTTGTCCAGCCAGTAATGATTATCAACCTCTTGGAATCGTCAGATTCGGAATGATTAAAATTAAGATGAATTCAATTCCAGCTGCAGTTAGGACGTCCTGGGGTCTAATGGTGACCGAAGGACAAGACTAATTGTAACCAATTGAATTCATGTTTGCAAATACACATAACGAACAACACCCACAATTAAGCACTATGTAGATACGCCTCTGACGAGAATTGCAGTAAACTGGAAAATTTAACACGATTACTGTAAACTCTAAAATTTGAATCAACTTGTGCGATATCGTGATAAAAGATCAAAGGAATTCGCTGATGCGCAAAATCTGTTGTGTTTGTGGAATAAAAAATACCAAAATCTTTGCGTCATCAATATTCTAAGATTGCATGCAAAATTTGAAACCAAAATAACAAGCGGTTATCACGCAAAACTAATTCAGGTGTGATTATGAATTTCTGAACGGACTATAGTTCACTCTCTCACTTTCCAGGCCATTTGCGCGCAGTTTCTGTCCATTTAAAAAAAAAAACTGTCCATGTCTTCTCCATAATCTTCATCTCTGCTTCCACCCATGTTTCAAGGAAAATTTTGGTCGTTTTCTTTGTCTCTTCCCCCGGGGATTAAAAAAAGACTTGTCGTGTAATACTCTAGTTTGCTTCCGTAGTGTGTGTCCTATCCAGCGCCATCATCTTCGTTATATCTCCTTGCCCACTAGTATTTGACACCAGTGTGGCTACCGGTGTCCTGACAACGATCCGGAGAAAAAAAGATAGATAACCACTGTTACGCTGGTCGTAAGAAGCGACTAAGGAGTTTGATGTCAGGGTCTTTGCGGGTGCTATGGAATTCATGTATCCGAGATGAAGCCATTGTTAGTGCTTTCGATAGTGTGTGGCGGGTGCGCTTCATGCTGGAGTAGGTGCTAAGGAAGGGATCTGAGCGCTACGGAGTTGGCCGGGGTGCAATGAAGATAATCTATCGACAAAACTCATCATCATGTGCCATATCGGTTGGTGTAGGCGATCATGTCCTTCCACAACCTTCTATCTACAGTGAATCGCATCAGTCATGTTGTTGACAATTTTCCATGTCATGACACCAAGCTTTCCAGTATTTTCTCTCTTTGTCGTCCACGCTCTCTCTTTCCTTTTATTTTGCCAGTTGTAACCAAGTATTCCAAATTTCCTCTTCTCATGGTGTGCCCGAAAAATGTTGATTGTTTCTTTCTGGTGGTTTTTAGTAGTTCCCTTTTTGTATTAGCCTCTTTGAGAATTTCCTCATTGGTCTTTTTAGCTGTCCGGGGATCTTTCAACATTCTTCTGAGAAATCCCAACTCTGTGTCCTCTAATCGTCTTTTCATTTGGTTGTCTACTGTCCATGATTCGTTTCCATAGGTCAGAATTGGTTCTATATAGCACCGATGAACTCTCTTTCTCATTTCTATTAACATAGATTTGTTGCATAATATATTTTTCATTTTCTGAAATGCTATTTTGGTCTGAGCTATTTATTTTGCTTTTTATTTCTGTGGTGCATCTCCCATCTGATGTTATTATTGTGCCCAAGTATTTGACGCGTTGCACTTGTTTCAGATTTGTCCTGTTTATTTCTCTGCTACATGATGGTGATGATTGTTTCTTTGATATGACCGTTACTTCTGTTTTCTTACTATTCAGACCGAGACCTTTTTATCGACTAGACTAGACATGCTATTCACCACGTGGTAGGTATATTTCAATTTATGTTTGTTTCTTTGTTTGCATGTATTGCCAGGTGTTCACGAAGAAGGCCATATATAAAACAATCCCTCTTAACACCCTAAGAACACAAATATGACCGACTGAAACAACCCTACACGACACGCTATGGGGAATCGACGATGACCTTGACTCATATCCTGTTCGTGACCAAAGCTAGCCTAAATGTCTATATGCATAGAAATAGCTGATCACTGAAGAAGAGGACGGCCGCAATGTAATAACGTATTTTGTGAGGTTCTTTATGGCGGTAATGCTGTAAGTGAGTGTAACCATACAATTTGTTAATGCTCTTTCTTTCACCAGCTTTATCGCAGCCATCACTTGAGGTGAACACGAGTACGAATTACAGTCAGGTCAATAGCATTTCTTTTTTATGTTGGAATTAAAATGAAAAATTATTAACTGAACATCTCTTAGTGACTGCACGGGTCATGCGACTTTATTCTCCAGCCACTTATGAAACATTCACCAATCCCCATAAACTTGAAAAATAAAAAACCTTAACGATAGTTTTATAAGAAAGCAGTAAAACAAATTTTAAATTTGGACGAGAAAAGGTTTTCCTGAATTATGGAACGAAGGATTACTTGGAGAGAGACTAACAGGACACGACCAATATGCATAATCGCAACAAGAAATCCAGGACAATTGTCTACTACCGGTTGACGTTTCACCAATTTGTGAAATACAATTGCCAGAGCTGTAAACATCGATTGTGAAGTCAGCAACAAAAGCCTCAAAAAGCCTGTGCAACTTCTGAAAGACTACGCGACAGTGCGTGGGATGGTAAGGGAATAGCGACACGCAACAGAAAATAGCAGTGCATTTATAAGCATCCCCTGTTATATGGCATGCCAAAAAACATATCCAGTTCTTTACAAAATTCGTCGTACATTTATAATGTTCTAAATAAACTAAAAGTGTAAATTTATGAAATCCTTTAAAAAAATATATAAGCATGCAGGGGCTGATTAAAAATATTAAATTAAATTAATAAATTTTGTTAAATTTATTTAAACATTTGCTTTCTTGCGTTCGCCCGATGACTAAAGTATTCTAGAGTATTCGTAGACTGTAGAATTCCTCTTCGTCATCGGTCCTTAAAAGGACGTTAAGTGGACGTGTGTGCGTTGTGTTGTAGTTTGCAGTATAACTGTTATATTTGCGCATTTCGGCCCAACACATCCGACTTCAGCACGACATTTTTCAGTACCGGGTTGTCTTCCCTCTTCGATCCCTGCTCGCTTGGCCAGACTAGACAGGTTAGTATGTTACTGGAGGCACCGCGGAGAGGTGGAGCAAGGTCTGGATGGTTTTGGTTCACCGATCCTGGCGCAAGCCATCAGCTGTTGGTCGCTGACAACTTCCAGCTCTGGTGCTGGGAGGCGCGCCTTCGCCTCCAATAAATAAAATTATTTAAAATTCTGAAATATCTCTTTTTCTATCTGTAGTCCTCTCGAGATGCGACGGCACAACATGGAGAAATTCTAGACTCCCTATATTCAACTATCTTTGTTATCTAGCGTCAGACCTTGTACACGACCTCATTGTATCTCACCATACGTCCCTGTTCTGGGCAAGCCGCATAATTTCGCCTAGGGAGCTGATGTCTGCTTTTATTGCCCCTCTCCTCAGTGTTCTTTTTGGTGTTTCACTATGTCGGTGTAGCTTAAAATGTTATTTCAAAATGCACACGTGAAATATGCCGTTAATGTAGCTCCTAAGCCCTTTGTCTTCTGAACATATCTCAGTACAGTAGCAGTATGGCGAGTTCATCAAAAATGGGCGCTGAGTCGGATAAACGGGACAATTCAAAACCTCTTGTAACATGTATATAAGAATCTTTAACATAGGTGTCACATCCTTCTGGTAAATTCTAGTGAACAACCATCCAATGTGTCGTTATAATATTACTATAGATAGTAAACGTGGCAGTAAAACACTGGTTATGGTTATGGAAGGCCCCGGTATCACTGCAAACGAATTAAAATCCATAATTACTCAACCGCCCGTGCCAGTGGAATCATCCGAATTACTATTTCATCTCCCAAACAAAGAAAGGTAGCTGTAATCCCCATCATCGCAGCATCAGCACACGCCAAAAGACATAAGGTGAAACCGCACAGAAAATGAACACAGCCATCTGTTCTCCATCATGCGATAACATCATTCATCGTAAACAATCGGAATATCGAAACGCGATCAAAACAGATGAAACGCACAACTCAAAGTGTGCACAGAGCACTTAACTCAGTAGCTCCAGCAACAAACCAGACTTGAAATATGAGGAAACTGCAAAACGCTGATTTGGCAGTACACGAAATTAAACCGCAGTCACAATGAACACATCATCAATATGACCAACTCAGGTCATACATAACCCCTTTGTAGAAGTTTGATTCCAAAATTAAACTCTAGTCACAATAAAGTGGTAAGGAAAAGACAACCATGTGACATGTGACGTAAGTTAGTGAAGTACTAAGCCGCAGGATTTGGAAGTAAAGGGGCCAGTGCCTTTTTTTTTATTGTTATTTACCTCCCTCAACTCATTGAGCCTGTGCCTTTTTTTTGTTGTTATTTACCTCCCTCAACTCATTGAGCCAGTTACCTTTTTTTGTTGTTATTTACCTCCCTCAACTCATTGAGCCAGTTACCTTTTTTTTTGTTGTTATTTACCTCCCTCAACTCATTGAGCCAGTTACCTTTTTTTGTTGTTATTTACCTCCCTCAACTCATTGAGCCAGTTACCTTTTTTTGTTGTTATTTACTTCCCTCAACTCATTGAGCCAGTTACCTTTTTTGTTGTTATTTACCTCCCTCAACTCATTGAGCCAGTTACCTTTTTTGTTGTTATTTACCTCCCTCAACTCATTGAGCCAGTTACCTTTTTTGTTGTTATTTACCTCCCTCAACTCATTGAGCCAGTTACCTTTTTTTGTTGTTATTTACCTCCCTCAACTCATTGAACCAGTTACCTTTTTTTGTCGATTTTGGGAGTAAATATGTGATAGAATCCATGTTCTCTTTAACACAAGTTACAGCAAAAACTACGGGGGAAGTAAATGTGTGATAGAACCAATGTTCTCTTTATCACAAGTGACAGCAAAAACTACGGGGAGAGTAAAGGTGTGAAAGAACCCATATTCTTTGTATTGTCAATTGACGAAACGCTAAAGCTACAATACTGGTGTAGGTTATCAAGAAAGCTTCAGCTACAAATCTGAGACTTTTACCATTAGCAGTAGCTACTGGCGGATATTTATTATCATTACAGAATCACCGACCACTGGTAATTTGAATATTAGAAGTTACACATAACACAATTCACACGTTAGTAAGCAACATTCACAGATATGCACATCCAATCATCGTTAAACTAGAAGCAGCCTCATTTGCTATTCGGCAGGAAATAGAAACCACAATCGTCATTTCCTTTGCCAATGGCTAAGGCTCAACTGGGAAAGTAATAACTCACAGCATTCACGTGACTGACAGAAATCGAGTGACTATCGGTTATCGTGGCTTTTGCGTTGGTAATTTGTGATCTTTTAGTGATTTATTTTCTGTTGTGTGAATGTGCTTCGTTTTTACTGCCTATACAAGTTAATACAATAGTTGAAGTTGCATTTTTTAAAATAAACAAAATATGACTGTCATTTAGTGTAGCATCTAGCAGGAACTAGCTTAGTCGACAGCTCATTTTCATAGCACAAAGGACAACTCCACATTGCTCAGATCCCTTTCTCAGCACGTTTTCCAGTATGAGCACGTGGGTCATAGACCAGCGAAAGCATAGAAGATGGTTTAAACTTGATTCTTACGACATGCGTGGCAGGTAACAGTGGATATATTCTATTTTCCAGTAATCATGTTAAGGGTCCTGGTAGCCACATGTGCGAAACTAGAAACTCATTTTCGTTCGGTTCATAGGGAGTAGTACAAAATATTTGTATCTTTGTCTTTTAAGTCCATTATCACTAAACAGGAACAATGTTCCATAGAACTACGATCTCATTCGTTATAACGCAGAAAGTGTAGGAATTCCATGCCATTAGCAATAACCCCCACTTGAACAAGCAGTAAATTAAAAGAAGCTCATTGATTGTAAATATCTACAATAGC
The DNA here is from genome assembly GCA_032433765.1 of Megaustenia siamemsis. Taxonomy (NCBI): domain Eukaryota; kingdom Metazoa; phylum Mollusca; class Gastropoda; order Stylommatophora; family Ariophantidae; genus Megaustenia; species Megaustenia siamemsis. The sequence goes on from JAVIAB010000024.1 coordinate 50,068,390, forward strand.
AAACCTAATTCTATCTCATGAAAGATTTAGGGACTCAATCTAATCTGTTCATATTTAATTGTCTGTGGTTCTTTATTTGATCGACTTGAACATGTGTACATTTGTGTATTTGACTGTGAGAAATTAACTTTTATCATATCGCTGTAACGACCATCTCACTGTTATCTTAAATATGCAAATATAGACGTACGTCAATCAACAAACGCGGAGACTTGGAAAGCTCCTGTATCATTGACAAGTACTTTATATACATACATACATACATATATATAGACATTTAGTGGTAAATTCACAGAAAAATCATGCCTTCTTAACGAATTAATTCTTATTTCATATCATCATTTTAATTACTAGAATACGAAAGAGACCAACTTAGAGAAACACTTAGAAGAACACTGAGGCGAGACGCTGCAAACGCTCCCTTGGGATATTGAGAGGTTCGTCGAGGACAAGAACGCGTGGTAAGTTTCAATGCGGGTCTTGTGCAAGGTCTGACACTTGATAACAAATATAGCCAATCTCGGAGAGTCCATAACTTCTGCCCTACCTTATTGTTTCGACTCCAAAGGAGAATATATATTTATATCATAATTTCATTTGTTATATTCTTTTCACTTCAGTCATTAATTGAAAACAGAAATGATTATAATTTTCAGAAATATTAAATCACTGCATGAATTTACATTTTATGAATTTATTGGAGGAAATCAAAAGTAAGGGTATTTGTTATAAAGAAAGCTTCATTGTTCAATGGAAATCAAAAGTAAGGGTATTTGTTATAAATAAAGCTTCATTGTTCAATGGAAATCAAAAGTAAGGGTATTTGTTATAAAGAAAGCTTCATTTTTCAATGGAAATCAAAAGTAAGGGTATTTGTTATAAAGAAAGCTTCATTGTTCATTGGAAATCAAATTATGTCTTTAAAAAAAAAAAAAGGCACACAATTAGGAAAAAAAAAAGTAATATCTAGAAAGAGCACTGACAACCTGATCTGCAGCTTAGAACTATTATGTTCACTCATATCACGTTCCTACTCAAGTACATATCGTCTGTCTACCTTTGTCTCTACCTTCAGGATATTCATAAGATCCTGACCATTATCTCGACACAAAAAAGCTCATGTGACAAACTATTTGTTCAGGAAACAATATTTAGCCGCTGTTTCTATTTTCGGCCGTCTCCTCGTGAGATACTTTACATCAACACTTAGTGATATTTGATTATCCCACTCGTGACCTCAGCCCCAAGTACAAATATCGCGTGGGGATGGCTGGAGTTTTCTGGCCTCCATCAATTGGTCGAATCGATGTCAATCAGCCTTGAATAATTACAAGCAGGATGCAAAATTAAATGGGCACAAATGACCTACCAAGATCAGGTTTGTCACGTAACGAATCCACTAATTTTATGTCCCTTGAAGAAACATGCAACATCTGAGATATCAATTTCACGTGCTGTAATTAGAGGAAGTTTGCTCACCCAATGCTGTGAGAATAGAAAGTGATGTATAATTGGGTTGAAACGCGAAATAATTACAGATTTATATATTAAACAATTACTGTAGCTTGGAAATGCATGTCTTCCGATCACACGTTCACTCAAAGATTACTCCCCCTCATTGTCCCCACTTAAAATGGCGTTAAGTGAGCAAGGATCAGTTGTGTTGTTTGCAGGATATTGAAATGTCTGTACATTTAGACACAAAACATCCGACTTCAGCGTTGCATTTTTAAAAACCAGATTGCCTTTCTTCTTCGATTTTTAGTCGCTTAGCCTAACAGGTTAGTCTGCTTTCTGGCGCACCGGCGTTCTTGTGTGTGGGAATTTTAACTTAGGGATGGAATGGGGCCAAAAGGGCAAACCAGTGTTGAAATATAAGGATTTATGCCTCATTGAGTGAATTCTCTATCAGCAAAAGAAACTGGGAAGATTTGCTTGTAGATCGTAGCTCCTGGAAAACAAAATTAAAGGAAAACGGTACAGCAACGTTTAATAAGCTGCTGCTGAGTTGATAATGACGCAAGTAACCAGCTATGATTCTTATACAGAATTAAAAAAACGTACACACCCGGATCTGTATTGTTGGTAACAATCAAATCATGATAAGTCAAGTAATTAAGTCAGTAATTTGGTAAAATATTAGTGTCTTATGTTGGACACTGTTTTACTGAACAGCTTCTCTCGAGATTGAATCTGCCAAAATTGGTTAGGCAGATCTGAGCTCTAAAGAAGCAACACGTATTTGTTTTACCTGACCTCGTCTAAACAACTAAAAATGAAAAGAGAACTACTAAACACAATTCTAACAAGACAAATGCGATTTTTGACAAAAGACAGAACAGCCTACTAAAAGTAATCCTGGAGGGGAAAATACAAGGTAAAAGAGGCAGAGGCAGACCAAGACTAACATGGACGAGTAACATCAAAAGATAGACAAACCAACCTATGACAACATGTACCATAAAAGCAAGAGACAGAGCAGAATGGTGCTCCGGGGTAGCCAACCTTCTTTGCGGAGAAGGCACTCGATGATGATGATGACCTCGTCTCCTTTCTCCTGCTTACGTATTTTGCCTTCTAATTTGTGTGTGTGTTGTTTCATTCGCCAGCTTTCAGCTCTGTTAAAGTCTCTATAGAATAGAGACAGAATTGTGTGTTTTAATCCGGTTTTCCATAGTAAACAGTGCGCACTTGGGTCCCTCGCCGCACTGGCAGATAACTCCGTCTTCGAAGGTACTCATACTTTTTTCGTCGATGAGGAATCGATGTTTTAAGCCGGGCCTCGCTACTGAAACCTGGGATGGTTAACGCAGAGAGAAATCATAAATAAAAATTCCTTCTGGTGCAGCCGGAATTTGAACTTGCAACCTTTCTGTCTTGAGACCGGCGTCTTGCATAGAGACCAACCAGTTCCCCGTCTTCTAAATTTGATGTCAATTTGAACGATGTCTCGAACGTTGTTGTGCCGTTTTCCTTTAATTTTGTTGTCCATGAGCTACGATCTACAAACAAGTTTTCCCAGTTTAATTTGCCGATAGAGAATGCACTCAAGGAAGCATAGATCCTTATATTTCAGCACTGGTTTGTCCCATTCCATCCCTAAGTTAGCCACACCATATTTTTTGGGGGGAATGGTTATGGTTGTGGAAGGCCCCGGTATCACTGCAAACGAATTAAAATCCATAATTGCTCAACCGCCCGTGCAAGTGAAATCATCCGAATTACTATCTCATCTCCGAAACAAAGAAATGTAGCTGTAGTCCCCATCATAGCAGTCTCAGAACACGCCAAAAGACATAAGGAGAAACCGCACAGAAAGTGAACACAACCGTATGTTCCATGTCATACGATATCATCATTGATGGTAAATAATCGCAATATTGAAACACGATTAAAACGGTTGAAACGTAAAAGCTCTCGGTGTGCATAGGAGGAATATTTCGTGGAATACGATGGTTTGTCATTCTTCTTGTCATTCTTCTTGTCATTCTTCTTGTCATTCTTCTTGTCATTCTTCTTGTCATTCTTCTGGAGTCTTATGACTCACCCACCTTATTCTCCAACTCCTAAGAGTTGCCATGATGGATGGGAGTTTAGCTGGAAACTACCCGGTTCTGTAGAGGTGTTTAATGCATAAGTAACGTTAGTTAGATAACAAATGTCGTTGGGTAACAAAATGTTAGTGATTTCATTGCATTCAGCTTGATAAGGTGAGGTGGCCTTCATATCATCTCATTTCTTGAAAATATCTCTGGTACCAAGTATATTCCAGTTGTTCTCTTCTCATTGCATGGCCAAAAAATGATGATTGTTTCTTCCTAATATTGGAAATTAGCTCTATTTTTTATTTGACCTCTCTCAGAATATCTTCATTACTCTTCTTAGCTGTCCATGGTACTCTCAACATTCTTCTGTAAAACGACATTTCTACAGATTCCAGTGATTTTCTTGTCTGTTGTCCATGATTCGCATCCATATGTTAAGACTGGCTCTACGTAACATTTAAGAACTCTTTTTCTTGTTTCTATTGTCAAAAATGGATTGCATAGTATCTTCCTCATTTTAATGATTGCGAGATAAACTTGCCATATTCAGCTGGGTCTGTCCCTCTAATTACAGGACAGAATCAGCCATGAGAGAAAATACTCAATAAAGGAGTGTCTGGAAGTTCCTACTAACGATCGATACCAGCCTGCATCCAAACGCCTCAAAAGACCTTTTTTCAGTTGTATAAATGCACGGATCATATCTATGTATATATCGGACTATAACATAAAAAACCATGCACATTTCAACAAGAAAGCCATTGCTCTTACTGATTACTCACTATTAGAGCCAAGCATACATTTAATTACAAATTGGCACATATTTCTCATCCACTTCGACCGAGGACAAATCGATCGAAAATCTCCGCGTGTAACATCTCGAGCTTTCTATTTGACAAGAGCTTGCCAGAAAGGAGATTTTTATTTATTTTTATTTTTTACCCTCAGAGTTACAAGCCGTTGAGTAATGAGATTTTGAAAATGCAAATCAGGTAATAGCGAATTCTCTTTTCGAATCAGCTGATGCCAATTAGCAAATGAGCAACATTAGCAGTAGGTCATAAGCAAAGTCGACAATTATAAATGAATAAGTTATACGTGTAATTAATTTTAATGATAGAGACTTCCGGGTGATTATCAAACGACTCACACCACAATGTAATAGTATGTTCATAGAATGAGAGATAAGTTGGTAGGTAGAAAGAATGGATCAAAGGATGAAGAGTTATGTTCACTTGTAATGTTGGATGGCAGGTACGGTCTAATATAATCGGAAAGTCTTCGTCTGAGGTTGAACGTATCGTGGCTTGACAAGAAACAGACAAAACCTTCAAGACAACAACAAGCAATATTGCACAGAACTAGTAATATTTCACAGAACTAGCAATATTTCACAGAACTAGGTCTCAGCTTTGAAATTTTGCGGGATTTGGGGGGGGGGGGGAGGGGGGAAGGGGGGCACGGTGTTCAGTACATTTTCCAAACCCAACGAGCCAGGTAACAATTTCTTTTTCAAGACTTATCAGCAAAATGCATTAAGTGTCACATTGCGAACACGAGATATCTAGAATAGCAATAAGAAATATAGGGAAGATTCTAGTAAATTGACCGGGTAATTACCATATTACCAGGAAAAAAAAAACAACTTTACATCAGGTTCATATGGGTGGCACGCGTACAACAGAAATTCACAAACACCTCTTCTTATTGGTTGACTGGGACAGAGGACAGTGTCTATTAGTAGCGGAGAGCAAAGGGTGAGGAATGGTTTTTGATGGGTTTTTTTTAAACAGTTTTTCTGCTTCTCAATTAATCTGATGAATTCCTACCATATCCTTCTCTTGAACTCTGCATGTTCTCTCCCGTTGTAGTTTTATATCTTCTTGATGTACTTTTCCAGATATTGCTTTTCGGTTTCCGTTTTCTCCTCCTCACTCTCTTCTTCTACTCTTCTTCATCCGACAAACAGGAGGTCTTTGTTGCACTTCTGATAGACTTCGTCAATTCTCTCCCCGTCTTTCGATCTAGAGTTATTCTTTGGGACTCTGCAAAGTCGAGGCCTGTCCTTTCTTTGATATTGTTTTCCCGTATTTTTCTCGGACTAAATCTCCGTCTCGCCTATTTCATAGTTCTTTGTGGAATGGTCTCAGGTAAGACAAACGATCGAGTTACGTGGCCTAACCATTTAATTTGTCGTTTCTTCGCAAGTCACAAGATTTATAATGTACTCAACTTGTATTCTTCAGCGAACTTTTTAATTTGTGATACAATCGAAGTAAGAGATGTCCAAAGTCTTACTATGACATTTTATTTCCATAGCTTGTTTTACCTCTTCATTACCTGTCTCACTAATGATGGTTGTTTCTACATGACGATTGTATTAAGCATTCTTCTTGTTTGACATCTTTAACAGTATCCTTATTTTTCATTTTTTGTGTGTGCTCCTAGTTCAAAATGCAGAACTGTATTTCCTTCATGCTTGCTACATATAATTAATAAGAGACTTAACAAATAAGGAACTTAAAACATTGTTCCAGCAACAGAAACCCTGACTCTTAAAAGCAATGACAAAAAAAGAAAAATTAAGAGAAGCGACCGACCAAGTATACGTGTCAAACTATATAAGAAAAGACCGCTGCAGACACATTAGTCATGCACTAAAAATAGATCAAATATGACTCCAACTTCAGCCCTTCGTGTGGACCTCGGTTGGCAAAAGACAACAAAAAGACACGAAAAAAATTACGTAAAACAATTTTAAAGTGATGGCTCAACTACGGGCTTCAGAATAAAAGATCTACAAGAATTAGCAGCAAATTGTTAGACAAGTACAGTTATCCGTTCTGCTTATGCGTCGTCTTCGGCTCAGAGGGAACTAACTTACTAACTACTCATGTTAACCATACATATTATTTGTCCAAACTACTTATGCGACATCCAAACAGTTATGTGTTTGCTGCTCGGCTGTACAAGATAAGAGTCAGTTCCATATATTAAGACTTATGTATGGTCCTTTTCGACTTGTCAGACGGTTTAGTGGAGGCAATTGTGCATCTTGATGGTTTTTTTTTGTCGAACATCCTCTCTCGTGGGCGACTCTAGCAATGTTTGACAAACACACGCGGCCAAAGAATAAAAAAGTCAGGCCCACTGATCCACTGGGTTTTCTATTATTTTTTCATGAGTCTTTTCTCTTCCATGCTTTGTCATAGTACAACCTCAAATGATGTTGTGCCGCTCCTTATACAGTCTGTCCATGATGTGCGATCACTTGCCAGATGTTCTCAGTCATTTTCACAGATGGAGAAGTCATTCAGAGATGATTGATAGATATCTCTATATCGTAGTTTAGGCCTGTCGATTTGACTCTTTCCGTTGGAAGACCTTTGTGAGATCCACAAAGGGAATATAGAGCGGCACATTTTGTTCTCTGCATTTTACTTGTATTTGTCTAAGTATATTAAGACTGGTTCTACAACTCTCAGAATTTACTGCGAAAAATGAACTGCAAATAAAATATTATTTTTTGTTTCATTATTTTATGATGACTGAAACAAAACGGTTTTGATCACTGATGATCTTTATTTTCATTCTCAAATAAAAGCAACTAGACATCCATCTCCCATAGCTGGGAATATTATAAAGAACTACCAACACCAACGTAAAATATTACGCATCTTGATAAAAACAAAGGATTGCAATTAAGCTGAATATAACACGTGAGTCTTGTCAATATGCCATAAATGCCTCGGAATGTGGACAATGTGTGCTCGGTGTGTCTATCTCTCTGTCCGGCTGCATTTATTTTCAGCAAAAAAAATTCTTGTAGCTGCATGAACGAAAGATTTAGGTGACCTTAGGCAAACTACCGAATCAATGTCTATAGGGATCAAGCAAAGTAGCGAATGTGAAAGTAAAAATTTCCAGGAATTAATTTTCCAGATTTGTATATTTTGTTCTGCACTTGAAACATTTTCCGAATGAATGCTCTTTTTTTTTTACTTTCTTCATTGATGTTGATAATGAAATACTCGTTATAGCTATTTCCTTTATTTCTTTTTTTTTCTCTGTCGCTCATAAGCGTTGCATTGTACCAGAGTTTGGTTTAGTTGGTTAAAAATAGAAGAAGATTGACCTTGCGGATTGTAAGACACAGAAATCGTTAGCAATGGTCAGTTGAAGGTCGTATCGTGAGAGTCAAGGTCCATGATTTTGGTCATGAGATAACCACATAAATCAGTTTTATTTGTTAGATATTTGAGAGTCGTTCGTCAGCCATCAAAAACAGAATGTCGCGTTTGTTTAGATATGAGAATTTGCTTGCAAGAATGGGTAGCATCTTGAAGGCTGACAACATCTTGATTCAGATTGCAGTTGATTAGACTGACTCACGTATATTAGAGCAGTCATGATTGCAGAAAAGATTTAAGTTAGGACATATTAATAATATTAAAATGGATTGGTCCGTCTTAGACAGCGTTAACCACTCCAGAGGTTTGATAGGCTTTTGAAGTAGAAACAAATTAACGGTTTTGATGAGACAGGAAATTAAAAATAATGAGAGCAAGTAATATAATTTGACTGTAGACATCTTGAATTTGCTGTTGTCATGCTGTTACATTAACTAATTCAGGGAGAGCTGGACTGTTTGAGATAGTCTCCTGACACTCGATTCTATACGAGGCGCTGTATTTGATGTCTCCATGTTATGACAAGTCTGTCCATTGTCTCAGTCACTAGATCACGTGCCAAGACAAGAAGGTGACAGATTTAAAGGAAAACCCATTCGGCATTATCCAATAAAGGTAACATCGCACGAATGATACGAATAAAACCCTATTTTATCATAGAATAACCTTTTTTTAAACTTTACGGTCCTATACACCCGTCTTCAACATCTATTCATTTAGTTCTACTTCCCTTGACCACGACCATCCATGACACTTTCTGAAAAGCAACTACTTTTTTCTAACGAGAGTTGTCTCCCCTAAGAAGACAGACCTGCCAGACTTACATTTATGTGCAGTAAAAAGTAAAACAGCCCCGTCACACCAAGTGGCGTCTAGGGAATATGGTGTTAGTGATCATAGTTTTTTATAGACCTTCGGCACATGACTTTTGAGGTAAAGTGGTCGGTATTACGCCTGTGCCACTTTACTTTCCTAGAAAAAATTCAGCACCCAGTCAAGGCTAGGTGAACCCGGACGTCATCGTTCAGGAACGAACTCTTGTCCTTTGTAGTCCAGTTCACTAACCTCTGAGCTATCATTTAAGTGCAGTGCTTTCGTTAATATTTTCTTTGAGAAACTGTGACCTTTACCACACTCTTCATCTGGGACGACATGAACGACACCTTCATTCACCAAAGGCGATGTAAAATTATGTTTATGTAGACCATCGATAATAGGTAAGTTTACTCAGTGCTCAAGATGACAACAAATGAAACTGTCTTCTCGACACTGCTGAAACCTGGAATTAGATGAAACAGTTAAGGTAGCCCATGGAGTATTGTAAAGATGAGATAATTTAGCGTAGAGTTTTACAGATAAATCGATATCCTGAAAAATAGAATATATATTAAATGTAAAAGAATGCCCAGTAGCATATAATGCTGTAAATGTAAAAGGATGCCCATTAACATACAATGCTGTAAATGTAAAAGGATGCCCATTAACATATAATGATTTAAATGTAAAACGATGCCCATTAACATATAATGATGTAAATGTAAAACGATGTCCATTAACATATAATGATGTAAATGTAAAAGGATGGTTCTTAACAGATATTGTCGGTAATGTAAAAGAAAGCCCCACAATGCACAGTATAGTAAGAGAGTCAGGTAGTACTACACTATACTAGGTGAAAGTATTTTGAAGTGATGTGGACCATTGTCAGTTTTCTCAACTCAGTTCACAAGATACATATTAACTTTTTTAAGCTAGTAAGGTTTGCATTTTTATTAACTCCGCTAAGAACTGCAGCATTTAGAGGTGAGAGTGCCAACCCTCTTTTTCGCTGTAATTACTTTTCTCAGCTGCAAATCTTGAATCTATTTTTTTACACTGCTACGTATTTACCAGCTGTTACTGGGAACAGAAAAAATACTGAGAATGAGTAATGACCACTGAAACGTTAAACGTGTAGTAACACTGTCTTTTACAATAGATGTAGCTAACAAGCGAGCTGCTGGAACCAGAACGAACAATTATCATCAGGTGCCATGCCGGTTGGAGTAGGCAATCATGCCCTTCCATAATACTCTTTGTCCTCTGCACTGTATCAATTATGTTTATGACTGTTTACAATGTCACGATACCGAGTTATTTAATATCTTCTCTCTTTGTCGTCCGCTATATCTCTTTCCCTGTATTTTGCCAGTTGTAACTAAGTTTTCCAAATTTCTTCTTCTCGTAGTGTGGTCAAAAATATGTCGATAGTTTCTTTCTGATATTTTTTTTATATTTTAGGAGCTCTCCTATTGTGTTGGCCCCATTATGAATTTCCTTGTTAGTCTTTTTAGCTGTTCAGAGAACTGTCAATATTCTTCTGAGAAATCCTATCTCTGTGGTCTCTGATCATCTTTTAATTTGTTTGCTAATTATTCATGATTCCCTTCTGTATGGGGACTGGTTGGTCTCGAGGCAAGACGCAGGCCTCGAGACAGAGAGGTTGTGGGTTCAAATCCTGGCTGCACCAGTGGGGGTTTCTATTAATGATTTCTCTCTGCGGCAACCACCCCTGGTCTTAGCAGCGAGGCGTGGCTTAAAACGTCAATTACTCATGGACGAAAAAAATATGAGTACTTCCGAAGACGGAGTTATCTGCCTGTGCGGCGAGGGACCCCTGTGCACACGACTGCCAAGGAAAAACGGATTAACACGCAAAATTCGGTTTCTAGTCTTTAGTGGCTTCGCCAGAGGTGAAAAGAAAATGCACTTCCTTATGGTAGAATTGGCTCTATATAGAATGATGAACTCTCTCATGACCAATACTTTCTATCTATCTATCTATTGACCTTTCGAGCCGTAACCGGCCCATAGGGCGTAGACCAAGATACACCTTCTCCTATATGAATTTTTGTTCTAGCAGTTTTCTTTTAAAGATATTTTATCAAATCTCGCCATCTGTCTCTGTTCTGTGCAAGCAGTTCTATCTCATTGAGGGAGCCGATTCCTGCTGCTCTTGCCTCTCTCATCAATGTTCTTCTCAGTGTCTCCCTGGGTCTTCCTCTTTTTCTTTTACCTGTTGTTTCCCATATGAGGGCTTGCTTTGCTATTCGATTATTATCTCTTCTCATCACATGTCCAACGTATGACCATCGTCTTTTCTTTATTACTGAAGATATTAGTGGTTGATTGGCGATTTCTCTAATTTCCTCGTTTGTTTTGAATTCGTTCCATTCTATACCAAGTATTTTCCTTAGACATTTATTTTCGAATGCGTTCAACTTTGTTTCTATATCTCTTGTTGTTTTCCAGCTTTCACACGCATACGTAAGGGTTGATAGTACATTTGATTTGAATAGCCTAAGTTTTGTGTTTGTGCTAATGAGTTTTGATTTCCACAACTTTTCAAGGCTTCTGAAAGACATTGCTGCTTTAGCCAGTCTGATTCTAATTTCTTTGCTCGTATCCCCTTCTCGATCAATGTGACTTCCAAGATAGATAAAGTGATCGATCTCTTCTACTGGTTTGTTTTCCATGTATATTTTGTCACTTGTTGGAATTAAACTTTTCATGACTTTAGTCTTTTCATGATTGACCTCAAGCCCAATTTTGCTGGCTATTGATGATAGTTCATTTGTGTTTTCCTGCATCGTTTTTATCTGACTGCTGATGAGAACTATGTCATCAGCAAAGTCGAGGTCCTCCAAATGGTCTCCTTGTATCCATTCGATGCCTTTATTACCAGTGCAGCATTTCTTCATTATGAAGTCCATAACAATTCCAAATAACAAGGGCGATAAAATACATCCTTGTTTAACCCCAGTTTCTATTGGGAAACATTCGCTCAGTCCTTCCTCTGTTCGAACTGCACATGTGTAACCATCATACATGTCTTTGATAATATTTATGATTTTTTATGGTAAGCCATATTGCTTCAGAATTTTCCACAAAGAATCTCTATGAATACTATCAAATGCTTTTTTGAAGTCGATGAAGTTAAGTACAAAAGGTTTTTGCCTTTCAATGTGTTCCTCCAATATAAGTCGTAGAGTGAAAATGTGGTCAAGACAGCTTCTCCCTTTTCTAAACCCAGCCTGTTCTTCACGCATTACTGTATCTATTGAATCCTTTATTCTATTTAGGATGATTTTACAGAATAATTTTGAGGCAACTGACAAAAGTGTCACGCCTCTCCAATTGTTACAATCTCTAAGATTGCCCTTTTTTGGGATCTTAACAATGATTCCTTTTTTCCATTTATGAGGCGTCTTCTCTGTTTTCCAAATGATGTTGAACATTTTTTGGAGATGTATTAAATTATGGCTATCAATTGCCTTGAGGATCTCAGCTGTTAACTTATCCTCTCCAGCAGCCTTGTTATTGGTCATTAGCTTTAAGGTGGTTTCTATTTCACTCAAGGTGAAGTCATCTAAATTTACATCTAATTCTGCTGCTGGTGTTTCAGCTTCAAAATCTATTAAACTGTGAGGTAGTGGACGGTTAAGAATTTCTTTGAAGTGTTCCGCCCAACGGGCTTTTATGTCTGCGCTTGTTGTTAGCATTAATCCAGATTTGTCTAGAATTGGTGTTCCACTGGATGTATAGGTGTTTGTCAGCATCTTTTGTACAGTATAAAGAGTTCTGCTGTCTCCTGTAATTGCAGCTGTCTCTGCTTTCTCTGCCAAGTTGTCTATATAAGCTCTTGTATCTCTTCTTGCCGAACTTTTCACTTTGTTGTCTAATTCTTTGTATGTTGCTTTTGCCAGAACCTTTCCAAGATCTGTCTTTACATTAGTCATGGCTCTCTTCGCTTCTCTTCTTTCTTTGATGTATTTCCATGTGGTGTCTGAGATCCAAGCTCGTTTTTCCAATACTTTCGTTACTCATTAAATGGATTTGTAGACATCCACGTGCTCAGATAGGTTTTCTTTTTTAAAATTATTCTTGCTAACAAATATATTTATCATATTTCTTAATTGTAACTAACTGCACAGACAAGGAATCATCTATTTTGCCGTTAATTTCATTACAGCCAATGAGAGAACGACGACAGCTTTTCCTTGTATCCTGCCCCAGGCTCTATGTTTTCCCAAAGCAGCTTGTGTGTAAAGTTTCTTCTTTTCAGTTCCAATGTGAGCATCCTATTAACCTGATAGCTTTAAACCCCTGCGTCCTGACAGCCCATTCAAATGTCTTCTATCTTCATTTTTTTAATTACGCTCCTGAATCTTCTTTTTTTTTTTTCAGTCCCACGTAAAATCTTTTTTTTTTTTTTTCATTTTCAAATCAATATTGTAGATGGGTGTAGAACATATATTGCCGTTCAATGTTTTTGGTTTTTTTTTTTTTTGTTCAAATCCCACTCTATCCTGATTTTGATTCTTGTTAAGCTTAAAAATGTTACCACACAAATCTGAACATAATTAATTGCGGCTTTTGCTTTATACACAAGGGCATATATACAAAGGGGCATATGGACATAGGAGCATATGAACATAGGGGCATCGCTTTATACACAAGGGCATATAAACAAAGGAGCATATAAACATAGGAGCATATGAAAATAGGGGCATCGCTTTATACACAAGGGCATATGGACATAGGAGCATATGAACATAGGGGCATCGCTTTATACACAAGGGCATATGGACATAGGAGCATATAAACATAGGGGCATCGCTTTATACACAAGGGCATATATACAAAGGGGCATATGGACATAGGAGCATATGAACATAGGGCATCGCTTTATACACAAGGGCATACAAACAAAGGAGCATATAAACATAGGAGCATATGAACATAGGGGCATATAAATACAGCGCATATAAACAGAGGCATATGAACACAGGGGCATATAAACAAAGGGGCATATAAACAAGTGACCATATAAACATAGAGGCATACAAACATAAGGGCATATAAATACAGGGTATGTAATCAATGGGGCATATAAACATAGGAGAATATAAACAATGGGGCATATAAACATAGGGATATATAAACAAAGGGGCATATAACCATTTGGGTATATAAACATAGGGCATATAAACATAGGGTGTATAAACATAGGGGCATATAAACACAGGGGCATATACAAATAGTGTCATAAACATATATCTTATTTTGTTAAATGTACACTTGATACACCGCTATTACCACACAGTTGCTATGCTGTGTCTAAACCTTTAAAGAGCAAGTGCGGGCCCTACTATATTATCATTAACCACTCTTTTGCAGGTATCAGTTTCAATTTCTGTCACTTTCTTGTATGAACTAACAATAGTTATTTTTTTCATAAACCTAACCTAAAGTGCTTTCGGTGATATCTATTTCTATTTCAAGATTTAGGAAAGATATTTCGTCCAAAAAGCTTCGGTTTAACTAATAATTGCTTTAAATATAGAGATAATATATAAAGATAATATATATATATATATATAAAGATAATATATAAAGATAATATATATATATATATGTATATATATATATATACATATATAAAGATACATTAAAAAAAGTAACGTACCCCCGTCACGCCAAGTGGCGTATAGGGAATATGGTGTTAGTGACCATACATTTTACAGACCTTCGGCACATGATTTTTGGGGTAATGTGGTCGGTAATACGCCCATGCCTCTTTACTTTCCCAGAAAAAAATCCGGTACCCATTTAAGGCTGGGTGAACCGGAAGCCGTCGGTTGAGATCGAACCCTACCTCTTGTCTTTATAGTCCAGTTCACTAACCACTGAGCTATCGCGGCTCCCATAAAGATACATTAAAGCTGAAAAAACTATGTAAACACGGTAACATCAAAAGATGAACAAGTCAGCATATAACAACATGCACCATCAAAGCAAGAAACAGAGTGGAATGGCGTTCCATGGTAGCCAACCTTCGTTGCGGAGACGGTACTCAATGATGATGAAACACGGTAAAAGCTTTTATAGAGGATAGTATGTTTACTAAGGCCGACAAGTCAACACATAGAAGTAATTCTATTCTATTCTATTCTATTCTATTCTATTCTATTCTATATACTATTCTATTCTATTCTATCCATGGAACCAGTTTAATTGCAGTCAGGAATTCCCCCATATCTTATCGACCACTTCTGACAGCATTTCCCTAAATTCTTTGGTAAGTCTTATTTTTAATGCCGATCTGTAAACGTGTACACACATATATATATATATATATATATATATATATATATATATATATATATATATATGTATAGTTAAATTGCATAACGTTGAAAAATCAGTTAATTAACTGCATATAACTTCTCTAGGTGAAAGGCTATAAATGCATTCAGTGATGGTCAATTGAGGTCTGAGAGAACGATTTCGAGCTCTGGGCAAGTGTTGGCTCCTGACGTGACTATAGCGCACCTAAGAATAACAAACTAGTAAATTAGGAACGTAAATCATCCCTGCTTGACAAGTGGCTTGTTTATCAAAAAGTAAACACCAAAGCTAAACAAACTTTAGCATGAAACAAATATATGTATTGAAATGCCTAACACATGTTTTATAATATCTGAACCAAAACACTGAACGTAAAATCACCCAATATCAGTTTTGACTTTGCTCCATATAATATATTCTATTTAATCTGTTTTATAAATTATTTTATTTATTTAGTTATGGCTATTTAAATTTGTTAGAGCATGTTAAAAGACACAACAGCCTGATAGAAGTAATACTGGAATGGAAAATGCAAGGTAAAAGGAGCAGAGGCAGACCAAGACTAACATGAGCGAGTAACATCAAAAGATGGACATGTCAACCTATGACAATCTGCACCATCAAAGCAAGATACAGAGTGGAATGGTGCTCCATGGTAGCCAACCTTAGATGCGGAGACGACACTCAATGATGATGATGATTTTCGAGCGATATTTTGTTACAAAATATTTAGCATTAGTGCTTTCAGTGCCAAACAATTGAAACGAGTTAAATAAACACGAAATCCGTTATCGCCCCATTTCATAAATGATTCAAGTATTAAACCCAAATGTTCGCACACAGTATGAATCAGGAAAGATCACACATGACCCATCCAACAGCGTCTGCAAAGTCTCTCAACAGAGCTAAGTAACAAGGAAGGCATACAACAACAAATGATTGTTATCAGTATGTGTAACCTTCTCTACATGACAAAAACACAAAGTGAGATAGCATCACTGCACACATTTAACAATAGATTTGGTAAACATAGCTACAGATAACAGTCCAGGAAACGTTATGTTTAGCTGCAGGAACGTATCGATCTGATTGACTGGGATTAATTAGACTTTGTGCTTGCCTATATAAAACTCTAAATAAACCAATAACCAATGAAGAGATCAGGGACATCGAAGCTGGGAGATAAAAAAAGCTGTTGACATGGAAACAATTAACGATGTTACAAGAACCTTGAATTAATTAGGGCTAAGAGTTCTTATACATAAAAGTCAAGTAAAGAACCATGTCGCGCCTCGTGGCGTATAGGGAATATGGTGTTAGTGACCATAAATTTTACAGACCTTCGGCACTTTGTTTGTAGATAATGTGGTCGGTACTACGCCCGTGCTGTTTTACTTTCCTAGAAAGAATCCGGTACCCATTTAAAGTTGGGTGTACCCTGAAGCCGTCGATCAGGATTGAACCCGACTTCTTGTCCTTTGTAGTTCAGTTCACTAACTACTGAGCTATAGCGGTTCCCGTTCTAATACACAGTACAGCATAAATAGTATATTTTATTTTTAAACAACATAAATGTAAATTGTAATTCTAATTGTTGAAGATTTTGTTAACATGTGGTGAAAAAAACGTTCCAGGGTTGAATTTTTGTTAACATTGGAAGATTCATCCTTATTTGCAAATGGTGGTCCTACTAAACGAAAGTGGGAACAAATGTATGAGGTATTGGTTTTTTGTTGTAGAAGACCTAGTTTTGAAGTACTTCTAGGACAGAGTTGCTCCAATATCTCCATAATAACTTTGGGAAATCAGGGAAACCATTGTATTCGTCACATTAATGTGATGAGTCTAAGATCAACTGATTATTACTACTACTACTACTAATATTACTACTACTACAACTACTATTACAATAACTACTATTACTATTGTCATCATCTATCTTCATAACCGTCTACAGTATCCACTTCAGAAATTGGATAAACATCAAAGCCGCGTCATCAACCTATAAGTGGCCAGCAAATTTTCACAGACAACAAAGAAAATTAATTCTGGCGACTTCTTTGCCACAGCTGCACCCACTCCACAAATTTATGTACCCACTCCACAAATCTCGGTACCCACTCCACAAATTTATGTACCCACTCCACAAATTTATGTACCCACTCCACAAATCTCGGTACCCACTCCACAAATTTATGTACCCACTCCACAAATTTATGTACCCACTCCACAAATCTCGGTACCCACTCCACACATTTATGTACCCACTCCAGAAATTTATGTACCCACTCCACAAATCTCGGTACCCACTCCACAAATGTATGTACCCACTCCACAAATCTCGGTACCCACTCCACAAATTTATGTACCCACTCCACAAATGTATGTACCCACTCCACAAATCTCGGTACCCACTCCACAAATTTATGTACCCACTCCACAAATTTATGAACCCACTCCACAAATCTCGGTACCCACTCCACAAATCTCGGTACCCACTCCACAAGTCTCTATATCCACTTCACAATTCTCTGCACCAATTCCACAAATCTATGCACCCCACAAATCTGTGCACCAACTCCACAAGTCTCTATATCCACTTCATAATTCTATGCGCCAATTCCACAAATCCATGCATCATTTCCACAAATCTATGCACAAATCTATGCACAAATCTATGCACCAGTTCCACAAATCTGTACACCAATTCCACAAATCTATGCACCAATTCCACAAATCTATGCACAAATCTATGCACAAATCTATGCACCAATTCCACAAAACCATGCACCATTTCCACAAATCTATGCACCAATTCCACAAATCTATGCACCGATTCTACAAATCGCTGTACCCATAAATCCTTTCTAAAACGTTTTACATTATTCGTGGAGATATTTTTGTCTCCTAAAAAACAATAAGATGCGTATTCAAATGCAACCTGTCTCAGTGGCTTTATTACAAACTTATATAAGATACATCAGCAGGTGTGGCAAAATTAAATAAAGCAAATATAAAGAAACAAGTCCTCACCAGTTCTTTACAAAAGGGGGACATGAGCATTTAGACACGCATCCCACTGCTTGGGTAGACGATGAATGTCGTTCGTGAATGAATGTGCTTGCTCATTGAACCATTTTGTTACCAAGGCCATTACTTCTAAAGCGGAGTCGAATAGCTGTCCCTTTAAAGATTTTTGTCAAATTATCTGAACAAATAAAAGTCACACGATGACAGATCGAAGCTGTAGGCAGGATGATGTTGCAGAAATTCTCAAAATGTCCTTGCTAGCGCTTCCTGCCCAATGTTCGCGACATGTGGACGAGCAATGTCGTGCAACACAACTGTAATGTCGTGCAGCACAACAGCAATGTCGTGCAACACAACAGCAATGTCGTGCAGCACAACAGCAATGTCGTGCAACACAACAGCAATGTCGTGCAACACAACAGCAATGTCGTGCAACACAACAGCATTGTCGTGCAACACAACAGCAATGTCGTGCAACACAACAGCAATGTCGTGCAATACAACAGCAATGTCGTGCAACACAACAGGAATGTCGTGCAACACAACAGCAATGTCGTGCAACACAACAGCAATGTCGTGCAACACAACAGCAATGTCGTGCAACACAACGCGAAAGCATACCGGGTCTCTTATTCTTGATGGCTGTATGCATGTTGTCTACTATATCTTTGTAGCAGATGACATTTCTGTTCACACCAGGTTCTTTAAAGTCTGCCAGTAGAACCCCTACATGGTCAAAAAATGCGGACGGATTCCGCATCACACCAGTCATTTTCTCCAATGGTCTGCAGCAAACCCTTAATGAATACTACGCGGAGAATGAACATATGCACAACTGCACATTGGTGTGTGTTTAATACGTCACACTTGTCATCATCATGCATTCTACGTATGTCCACTTGGCGCAGCTCGGGCGGGTTTCATCTGAACACGCTTCATATGTGGGAAAAAAAGTCTTCTAAGTACCTTTAAATGCGCTATCTGTTTTATTCTCAAAGATAAGAGTGAAAGAAACTTTGTAACATGAAACGTCGCAGCGATGTGAAGTATTAATATCCACTACACCAGTGGTAGCCACATTACGGTTGATCGAGGACTGGATTATAGCCAAGGCTAGAACCAGAGGGCCAAAGTTACTATCAGTATTGTCACAAATGATAAAGGTAAAGGTAAAGTACGAGACTTGAACCGGCGTCTTAGCACGCGAGTTTACACCCATATGTGCTCGGCCGCCTATCCAGAAATGTTCGGATATTTCTGTATAGTGTCGCCTCAAGCATCGAAACTCAGATGCGAAGCGACATTCCTCACCTTCCCAGGATAATACCCTGGTACCCATTTCTGCCAACGGCTGGGTCGACCGTGGGGGGTAATTTTTTTTTTTTCCAACCACGAGTACAATTCACACTGCTCCCAGCGGGAATCGAACACGGGTTGTCCGAACGTCGGTAGTCACAAATGATGTGATTTAGTAATAAATAATAACGCTTGTAAGCTATCACCACACACTGACAGAAAAGCAGCCTCGCAGCGCCAACTATAAACAACGCCTTTGATTGATGGTTTTGTTTTTATTTATAGATATTTAATATAGTGGTTTTTGTGGGCGTTTCAAAGGCCACTGAAATTAGACTGACAGGCCGGATCGGGCCCGCGCGCCGTTATTTGCCTACCACTCTTCCGACATTAAGCCATCATAATATCATCATCACAAGTACCGGGCCTGCTGGCATAGGTGATCATGTCTCTCCACAATTTTCCATCTCGACAGTTATTTATCATTTCTGTTGTTGACCTTCTGTCAAGCCATTCTCTTAAGCTGTCTGGTATTTTTTCTCTTTGCTGTCCTATACCTCTTCGTCCCTCAATTTTCCCAGTTGTTACAATATATTCCAGTTGTTCTCTTCTCATTACATGGCCAAAAAATGATGATTGTTTCTTCCTAATATTGGAAATTAGTACTCTATTTTCTTATGACCTCTTTCAGAACTTTTTCATTACTCTTCTTAGCTGTCCATGGTACTCTTAACATTTTCTGTATAACGACGTTTCTACAGACTCCAGTGATTTTCTTGTATGTTGTCCTATTGTCCATGATTCGCATCCATATGTTAAGACTGACTCAACATAATATTTAAGATCTCTTTTTCTTGTTTCTATTGTCAAAAATGGATTGCATAGTGTCTTCCTCATTTTTTGGAAAGCTGCTTTTGCCTCAGCCATTCTGCATCTCACCTCTTTTGTACATCTTCCGTCTGAGGTTAACAAAGTCCCCAAATATTTAAATTCATTTACTTGCTTTAATATTGTTCCACTTGTCTTTATTTTGCACTAAGGTGATGTCTTTTTCTTTGTTGTTACCATTACTTCTGTCTTTTTGCTATTAAAGCTGTGTTCTTTATTTTTGCTTTCTTTCACTATAATGCATCTTATTATATAGAGATATAAGACAGAAGACCTACAATGCTCCTTGCTGTTGTTACTTTTCTCAACACTGAGCCGTGTACACGTTATTTCTCTGTGAAGTCGGCTAGTTATAGTTGCTATTGAACCCGTTCTCACTTGAAACTCGCCAACTAACAAATTAAAGGCGCCTTCTTTATTTCTCTACTGTCAGATTTACTAAAGTCTCCAGAAAGCTCTCCCGCTTACATCCAGCTTAACTTTCTTGAATTTCTCTTCAGAATTATTTTCTCTCTTCCCCCTCCCCCCCCCCCCCTCTCTCTCTCTCTCTCTCTCTCTCTACTTCTATCTCTCTGTATCTCACACATGAACACTAAAAACACATCAATGAGTATTTTGTTACAGACGCCACGTTTCTTCAAGACCACCAATCAGAGGAAAGCTAGTGACGCACCGGGTCAGTCTAAATAAGATTTGTCAGAGTCTAATCTGCTTACAAACTACAGGCCAGCTTAACCCATTGAAAGCTGTTCCGCCATGCACAGACAGACTTTCATGCTAAGCTCCTTTTCTAAAGATTTATTTTCCCGCCAAGACAAGTCGTAATTCATCTTCGTGTCCTTTTACTATCCTTGTATTTTAATTTCTAATTTGGTAAACACAACATTTTATTTCTATCGTATTTTTCTTTGGTTTTTCAAACTAGAATTATTTATCTATTATTTTCTTTTGTAAATTATCGTAATGTTATCATGTCTCTTTTTTTTTAGTTCCAAAATTTCATAAACCAGAGATATCACCGGTAATTGAAAAAATAGGTTTTTTTTTTTAAAAGTGTGAAAGTATGTACACTTTATTCTGCTATAGTAGGTGTGAAAGTATACCCACTTTATTCCGCTATAGTAGGTGTGAAAGTATGTGCTCTATAATCTGTTATAGTAGATGTGAAAGTATGTGCACTTTATTCTGCTATAGCAGGTGTGAAAGTATACGCACTTTATTCTGCTATAGTAGGTGTGAAAGTATGTGCACTTTATTCTGCTATAGTAGATTTAAAGTATGTGCACTTTATTCTGCTATAGCAGGTGTGAAAGTATACGCACTTTATTCTGCTATAGTAGATTTAAAGTATGTGCACTTTATTCTGCTATAGCAGGTATGAAAGTATACGCACTTTATTCTGCTATAGCAGGTGTGAAAGTATACGCACTTTATTCGGCTATAGCAGGTGTGAAAGTATACGCACGTTATTCTGCTATAGTAGGTGTGAAAGTATATGCACTTTATTCTGCTATAGTAGATTTAAAGTATGTGCACTTTATTCTGCTATAGCAGGTGTGAAAGTATACGCACTTTATTCTGCTATAGCAGGTGTGAAAGTATGTGCACTTTATTCTGCTATAGTAGATTTAAAGTATGTGCACTTTATTCTGCTATAGCAGGTGTGAAAGTATGTGACTTTATTCTGCTATAGCAGGTGTGAATGTATGTGCACTTTATTCTGCTATAGCAGGTGTGAAAGTATGTGCACTTTATTCTGCTATAGTAGATTTAAAGTATGTGCCCTTTATTCTGCTATAGCAGGTGTGAAAGTATGTGCACTTTATTCTGCTATAGCAGGTGTGAATGTATGTGCACTTTATTCTGCTATTGTAGACTTAAAGTATGTGCACTTTATTCTGCTATAGAAGGTGTGAAAGTATGTGCACTTTATCTATCTTATTCTATTTTTTCTTAATCTAATTTTGAAGTAAATCTTATTTTTTCACCGACTTTAAGCCTGATTTCTTTCCCTACTGTCATGCATTTAGGAAATATTTTTGTTTCTTTAGGGTATATAAAAATATGATTTCCTTGGTTGTCCTAATATTTAGGAGTTTACAATATCCACATTTGTTGTAATCAACGTTGTCATTTAAAAAGGCAAAATGTCACGTGTTTATCCACACTTTCTTGACTTTGACTTTCTAGATAGTAGAATCACCAGCTATCATGTTGTTGCATATTTTGTTGGAGATTATGTAATAGTGTATTTTTAGATTGATGTATTACGAGGTCACAGATGCCTGTCCTAAAGATGCCCTGTAGTAATGCCTATAATGATGGTTCTTTCGTGATGTTAGAGCCGACTTCAGCAACAGAGAATAATTGATGTAGATGTTAATATAATGTAGATTAATGAAAATATTATATTTGAGATATTATCATCATCATCAAGTCCCGGGCATGCTGGCGTAGGTGATCATGTCTCTCCACATCTTTCGATCTCGGCAGCAATTTATCATTTCTGTTGTTGACCTTCTGTCAAGCCATTCTCTTAAGCTGTCTGGTATTTTTTCTCTTTCCTTCCCTCTATCTCTTCGTCCCTCAATTTTTCCAGTTGTTACAATATATTCCAGTTGTTCTCTTCTCATTACATGGCCAAAAAATTATGATTGTTTCTTCCTAATATTGGAAATTAGCTCTCTTTTTGCTTTGACCTCTGAGAACAGCTTCATTACTCTTCTTAGCTGTCCTTGGTACTCTCAACATTCTTCTGTAAAACCACATTTTCACAGACTCCAGTGTTTTTCGTGTCTGTTGTCCTTTTGTCCATGATTCTCATCCATATGTTTAGACTTGCTCTACGTAACTTTTAAGAACTCTTTTTCTTGTTTCTATTGTCAAAAATGGATTTCATAGCATCTTCCTAATTTTTTGGAAAGCTGCTTTTCCCTGAGCAATTCTGCATCTCACCTCTTTTGTACATCTTCCGTCTGAGGTTAACAAAGTTCCCAAATATTTAAATTCATTTACCTGTTTTAATATTGTCCCACTTGTCTTTATTTTGCACTGATGTGATGTCTTTTTCTTTGTTGTTACCATTACCTCTGTCTTCTTGCTATTAAGGCTGAGTCCTTTATTTTTGCTTTCCTTCACTATAATGTCTAACATTTCTTGTAACTCCTTTTCACTCTTAGCGATTAAGACTGTATCATCAGCATACCTTAGATTATTTATATTATGACCTCCAATTGTTATTCCAGGCATGCCCCTTATAGATCTTAAAATAAACTGGTACATTTCCATAATTCTATGTTAGTGATTTTGTCCTGCCATTTCCATCCTTTTATTCTGTGAAAGCGTCCATTAATGAAAGTCTGTATCTTCGTGATTGTCAATTTTGTTGTTCTCCATGTTTCACAGCCATATAATAGGACCGACTTAACATTTGAGTTGAAAATTTTTATTTTTGTATTTAACCTAATTTCTTTGGATTTCCATATGTTTCCCAGTGCAATGAAAGCTCCTCTTGCTTTTGATATCCTTATTTTGGTATCATTTTCTGTTCCTCCCTTTTTATCTATATTACTGCCCAGATATATGTAAGATTGTACGTCTAGTAGAGGTATTTCTCCTAGTTTTATTTGGTTATTGCCAACTGCATTAATTCTCATAAGGTTGGTCTTATCTCTATTAATCTTCAGTCCTAGCTGTTGTGATCTCTCATCTAATATACTCATTTTATCCTGCATCTGTTGATGGCTATGTGATAGGAGAGCTACGTCATCAGCAAAGTCTAAATCATCAAGTTGTTTGGTCAGTGACCACTGGATTCCATTTCTGTTGTTTTGAGTTATTTTCATAATCCAATCTATGGCCAGTAAAAAGAGAAATGGGGACAGAAGGCATCCTTGCCTGACTTCTGTTCTTATTTCAAATGCTTCTGTAAGCTGTCCCTCATGCACCACTCTACATTTTGTTCCTTCATACATTGTTTTTATCAGGTTAATAAACTTTATGGGGATTCCGTAATGACTCAGCAACTTCCAAAGCATTCTTCCGTCTAAACTATCAAATGCCTTTAAAGAGTTAATATACTTCAGCATAAATTGTTAAAGACTTTCAGAATTATCGAGAATTTATTTCCCAAGTATTACATTTTATCATGGGTTAATTTCATCTCCATTTAAGACATTATAATTCTTTATTCAATTTGAAGACTAACACTTAGTGTAGCTCATCATGACACTTTGCTGCAAAGGTGATGTTTTATACCAAAGACCGTTGTCTTCTTATTCTTCTACCTTTCAGCTCTCTGTGGTGCATAGGTCTTCAACAAACACATTCCAAACGGTTCTGTTTCTTGCCATTCTTTTAAGATCGTTCCATGTTTTCCCCATCATCTTCATCTCTGCTTCTATCTGTCATCTCCAAGAATTCATTGGTCTTCCACTTTGTCTTTTTCCCTGGGGATTCCAAAAAAGGGTCTGTTGTGTAACATTTTCAGTTGGTTTAAAGACCGTTGTACCATTCAACAATTATCAATGCATCGTTGTTATATCATAATGTTGTACACCCTCTTCCTTTTAATTCTTCAGCGGGAGAAAACAAATTTCATTAGGTGGACTATTTTTGAACTTCATTACAAATGCGTGTTTGTTTCAATCAAATGTTGCGGTACAGTTTTTGTAATGAACATCACGTCCGTAGAGCAGCGATGCGGAACTTTGTGTTATTTCGTCCCAGATGCAGACTCCATCATATTTTTAATACGGCACGTTAATGAGCACGATCGCCGTGTAGGTTAGGGAGACTTCCAACAAAAATCTCATTATTTTTTTAACAATAACAAATTAATTTTTAACAAGCAACGAAACCACATGTGTTTTTCTTAATTGATGTACTGTATAATAACAGACGGAAGATGCATCACAGATATATAAGAAACATAATAGCGCAGGCCAAAATAGCATTTCAGAAGATGAAAAATATTTTGTGCAGCAAGTCTATGCCAGGTCAACATAAGTTCATCCGTGCTATACAGAGCCATTTCTGACCTAAACAAACATAGACGGTTGATAAACATCTAAAAGACTATTATAGATGGGATTTCTCACCACTTCTCATAAAAACTGTGAGAGTTCCCATGACAGCTAAAAAGATCTACAATGAAATCCCAAAGAGGCCGATACAAAAAAGAGAGCTCTTTCAGAAAGAAACAGTCGTCATTTTTCAGGGTGCATCAGGAGAAAAAGAAAGTTGAAATACGTGTTCACAACTGCCAAAATAAGGGGAAAGAGATATCGCGGACAACAAATACAGAAACCTAGATAACTTGGTGCCGTGGTAAGCAATCAGCAAAAGAATTTATAGGATGCTTTGTGGACAGAGATTTATGGAAGGACATGATCGCCTACGCCAACCGGCATGACAAATGATGATGATGGTCTACCATATAAAATAAAATCTTCAATCGTTTGTGAGTTGTGTTTCATTCAAGCATGAATATAATCAAGGCTTTTCATTTTTACCGGAACGTTTCGGAACGCAATGTGGTAAACTTATTTTTTTAAATTTAACGATCATTTGACTTTACAGTTCAATTAATGTCTGTTTATAATTTATATTTAATTAATAAATATTTCAATAATTTAGTTTGATAAATATATTATCCATTCAGCAAATGTAAATATACCAGAACCTAAGAGGTATGGTATATAAGACTTTATCGTTTTCTTAAATGGGATGATAGAGTCCTAGTGAACCTTTTTTGTATTGGAAAGAAATTCATTGAACACAATCTGTACATCAGGCGACCAGGTCTAGGTTGTTAAATATAAATAAAAGTAAAGTAAATGTTACATCTAAGCCTTGCTAGTAAAAAAAAAAGTAAAGTACCCCCGTCACGGCAAGTGACGTATAGGGAATATTGTGTTAGTGACCAAAAATTTTATAGACCTTCGGCACATGATTTTTGGGGTAATGTGGTCGGTATTACGCCCGTGCCGCTTTACTTTCCCAGAAAAAAATCCGGTACCCATTAAAGGCTGGGTGAACCGGAAGTCGTCGGTTGAATCGAACCCTACCTCTCGTCCTTTGTAGTCCAGTTCACTAACCACTGAGCTATCGCGGTTCCCAATCCTTAATAGGCATATGGGGAATTGGGTGTTAGTGACCATGCTTTGCGATGACCACGACAGATTTCTGGGTGGTGTTGTCAGTTATTGAATCATTTGCGGATCATCAGTATTGCACTCCGAAAATGTCCTTTGGGACTTAGATCCCCTCCTTAGCAAGTCCCACAGCGCCTAGCGACTGACGACTACAGTTCTATGTTAGTTGATAAGTCTTCTTATACGCCCATTGAGTTTCTCTTTCCTGGTTGTGTCCAATTTAACGTCCACCTCTTTCATCTGAAGGAGTGACATGGACTCATGGTTGTCGAAGTCTGTGCCCTTCCCACTTCTCGGAGGGCATTGATATCGCCCAATCCATTGTTTGACCGTCTTCAATGACAGCACAGCTAGCCAACCTGTCCGCTCGTTCACTTCCCCGTACTCCCGCATGTCCAGGGACGTAGACAAAGGTGACTACGTACTTTTAACTTCTGCAATGACTCTACCCATCGCCTGCGTACAGAGCCCGCCTCCATTTTTCTCATCATGATCATCGAATCACCTAGTATACAGGCTTGGGTATAATCTTGTGACTAACCAGATAATCGCTCTGGTCACTGCCATCATCTCCATCGTCACGCTAATCATGGTCATAACGTATGCACTACTGTCTTCTTTTACTATTCTGTCTACTGAGTATGCTGTAATTGCCCATCTACTCCTTCGGTGTCGTTTTATGGAACTGTCTGTATAGATGACTGCATCTCTCTCATCGGTGTTATCCCAGATGAGACCGATGACCTCCGCATTAACCACGACTAAGTTCTCTTACCTACTTTTTCTGTCGAATGTGTTCCTGAATGACGTAGGAACCGGTATCCAATCCTCGCCAACGTTGATATTGGTAAAACACAGATTTGTTTGTTGACATCTTCTGCTCAGCCCACCCATGATTTGCCTCTTTTTAGCCTAACAACTTTCCCTGTGTTGAGCTCGTGGTGCAATGAATGCCCTTTATGTGCACTTATCTTCAGGTATACTCGTGCCCTCCAGATATTGATCTTGTCATCCATGGTTGGAAAGTCAAGAAGATGCATCATTGCTACACTGGGAGTGTCCCTCCTACACCCCAAGATAATGCGCATTGCTTCATTCTATATTTTCTCCAGTCTGTTAATTTGCATTGTATTGATAGTAAGAAATGCTAAGACATACTCGATTGGTGCGAGGACTAGTACCTGGAACAGAAGGGTAAGTTATTATGCTCGATGTTGGCAGCTGCTATGATCTTCAAGGCGGCTAATCCTTTTCGGGATTTTGTTTCCACAGGGTCGACGTGGTTCCTAAAATACAGAATGCTATTAAATCTAACTCCTAAGTACGTCATCAACCTGTCCCTATTCACCTTATTAGCTCTCATTTGTACCACCGGTTTTTCCGTGTTGACGATATGATTGTTAAGGGACCCATGAACTAATATTTATTTTCATTAACCAAGGCAACTGGTACTCTACACCAAAAACATATGCGATCGAGTTCGTTTACCCGTCTGTCTCTTTAGTGGTCAGTATCACACCAGGCCTCCTTTACTTCCCAGAAAATCTTTGGTGCGTATTTTTAGAGTTATGTGAACCCCGGGACCTTGCCGATCACCAAAGAAAAAAAATCCGCCACATCTGGGGATCTAAACCGGGCCATTCTGATTAGGAAGTGAACAAATTAACCACTCGGCCACCGAAGCTCCATTGAAAATAGTGAGTGTTTCTTGTTGCTTTGGCGGACGAGGTTTCTATGTTTATCTCTATTCTAAAAATGGATATTGTTGACGGTTATGATGATGATAATAAGTATTATAATAAATAATACTATTATAGATATAGTTTAGTTTAGCTGACTATTTATCCTCACCGCTTATCGAACAAGAGAAGATTAATTTCAGAAAAAAGTGTGAGATCTTGCTAGATACAGAGATTATTTCAGACGGGCTTTGATGAATGCAACGTTCTGCAAAGGACTTGCGAACTGATGATAATGATCTATTTATTTCTCGTTCGTCTTACGTATTGTCTATCAGATATAGCCAGATATGTGTAGGTATTCCCAATGTCGTTCCCTGTATCAATTGTATCAATGGGTCAAATGATTTTCCTTAGTCTACCATATTCAGTACAGTCTTGAAGTATGTGTTCAGCAGTCCAGAGCGCCTGTTTACATGTACATGTGGTTGAGGTTCCAATCTTGAATTGTGTATACATGTAAATGTGGAGTCGGTTGTGCCCTGTTCTGAGGAGTTAAATGATAACTTGTTCCCATCTATTCCTGCTATGAAAGGATTCTTGATTTAGGACTTGTGATCTTCTGATTATATTTGATTATCTGTTTCTTCTGCTAGTATGTAACTGGGGCATCTGGTTGTGTGCCTGTTGCGCTTTCCTTTGCCAGCTGATCTGCTTTCTCATTTCCTGGTATTCCACAGTGAGATGGGATCCACTGCAGGGCGACCTTGTAGTGCTTGCCGAGCTCAGTCAATAGGATTTGCAGATGATGGTGATGAAGAAAATATCGAACAAAAAAGTCCATAAGTGCCTGTATCACCTCCTCAGCTAATCACCCTTATTTTAAACGACTGAGAAATGCATGTCCTCCCCTGTTTTTGCTGTAGCTCCATTGAATTGAGACCGTTTCCCTCTCAAATTGAAGATCCGACAGTCACCAGACTAATCACGAACATCATCGTAATCTTCATCTCACTCTCCTTATCTTATAGCTATTGTTTCCATCGTAAGGCTACATATTTCACGATGACCTAGTAATCACTAAATATGAAGTAATAGTTATAGTTGTAATAGTAGTAGTAGTAGTAGTAGTAGTAGTAGTAGTAGTAGTAGTAGTAGCTGTAGTATTAGAAGTAGAAGTAGTAGTAGTAGCAGTAGCAGTAGCAGTAGCAGTAGTAGTAGTAGTAGTAGTAGTAGTAGTAGTAGTAGTAGTAGAAGTGAAACCTACTGTACCTCAAATAGATGTACTTTAGAGTGTTAATTTATAAACCTACTGTACCTCAAATAGATGTACTTTGGAGTGTTAATTTATAAACCTACTGTACCTCAAATAGATGCACTTTGGAGTGTTAATTTATAAACCTACTGTACCTCAAATAGATGTACTTTAGAGTGTTAATTTATAAATCTACTGTACCTCAAATAGATGCACTTTGGAGTGTTAATTTATAAACCTACTGTACCTCAAATAGATGCACTTTGGAGTGTTAATTTATAAACCTACTGTACCTCAAATAGATGTACTTTGGAGTGTTAATTCATCCACATACTGTACCTCAAATAGATGCACTTTGGAGTGTTAATTTATAAACCTACTGTACCTCAAATAGATGCACTTTGGAATGTTAATTTATAAACCTACTGTACCTCAAATAGATGTACTTTGGAGTGTTAATTCATCCACCTATTGTACCTCAAATTGTGAAAATTTAAGAACTACTGGCTTATAATTATTATCATCTACTAGTGCACACGCCAGAACCAAGGAATTAAACACAGACTAGGGACTTCCTGTCTGGTTAGCCCTCGAGTCAGGTTGTATGGAATTATATTCGACTCTTAAGTCAACAGTAATTGTGGCCCCGTCTGAGCTATTTGTAGCAGAGGCTGTAACAACATCCTGATGCGTGGGTTAGTGAAGCGAGTGCTTATCAATAAAGTTCAGTCGCACTATTCTTCATTCATCTATTTGATTAATCTAAAGCAATAGAAAAACTGTATTCTTAATCCAACATTTGAATTCAACATGAACAGAAGTGAATTACTAGAATTAGCAATTACATACTACTTTTGAATTTATGAAATAAAGTTTAAGAAAGAGGTCACTAATGTTTATAGTAAAGTGCCCCCGTCATGCCAAGTGGCGTTTAGGGAATATGGTGTTAGTGGCCATAAATTTTACAGACCTTCGGCACATGATTTTTTGAGTCATGTGGTCGGTATTACGCCCGTGTCGCTTTACTTTCCCAGAAAAAATCCGGTACCCATTAAAGTCTGGGTGAACCAGAAGCCGTCGGTTGGGAACGAACCCTACCTCTTGTCCTTTGTAGTCCAGTCCACTAACCACTGAGCTATCGTGGCTCCCTCTAAGAATAATACTTATAATAAAAAGGGGCCGGAGAAATTAGAAAGCTTATTAGCAACATCAGGAGACACGACCATCATTTTATTCTTGTAATGAGAAGAGAACAGCTGGACTGTTTCATTACAATGGTCAAAACTGAATAAAGAAAAGATCGAGGAAAACACAGAGAAAATATACCAGACTTTAAGATCAAGGCTTGCTATAGTCAAAAACATAATTGATAAACAACTGTAGAGAGAGTAGGAAAGATTCCAGACAGGTTAAGAAGGAAAGACGATTGGCAGGAAATCAATAACAGAACTGATAAACAAATGGTGAGTGGTAGGGAGTTGACAAAAGAACTGATAAACAACTGTAGAGAGTCAACAAAAGAACTGATAAACAAATATAGGGTGGTAGGGAGTCAGCAAAAAGAACTGATAAACAAATTGAGGGTGGTAGGGAGTCAACAAAAGAACTGATAAAGAAATGTATAATGGTAGAGAGTTAACAAAAGAATTGATAAACAACTGTAGAATGGTAGAGAGTCAACAAAAGAAATGATAAACAAATGTACGGTGGTAGGGAGTCATCAAAAGAACTGATAAACAACTGTATAATGGTAGAGAGTCAACAAAAGAACTGATGAACAAATATAGGGTGGTAGGGAGTCAGCAAAAGAACTGATAAACAAATTGAGGGTGGTAGGGAGTCAACAAAAGAACTGATAATGAAATGTATAATGGTAGAGAGTTAACAAAAGAATTGATAAACAACTGTAGAATGGTAGAGAGTCAACAAAAGAAATGATAAACAAATGTACGGTGGTAGGGAGTCATCAAAAGAACTGATAAACAACTGTAGAGACAGAGAATTGTGAAAAGACATTGCTATCTACATCAGCAGGCACAGTAAGTGATGATATCCACGTATTCTGAAGCCCTCGCTCGTATCATTCTAATTTTCTTTTAAGATGAGACAATATTTTGACAATTACTGTGCACCACAATATAACGCAACACTAAAAGATACAATTTAATTGTAGAAAGATCTGCAGATACCTGTCCACTGATACAATATGAGCGTATCGACATCTATTTTCTCAAAGTAACTATCTCGTTCCATGTTTTATTTATCTTATCTGGTTCGTTTCTCTCGTCTGTTTACTTCCACTTTGGAATCAGTGCTAATCTCTGCTATGTTCATTACACATTTTGCTAACGAAGCAACTTGAATTTTTTACTTAAAAAAAAAATCAAGAATTTTGATATAATTTGTAAACTTGTTATTATTATCGTAGGGAGTAAGGGGGATATTAAATGTAGGTTGAAAATAAAAGCACCACAAACGACCTGTTAATCATCAGCTTGTACCATGTGTATGTTTGGGTACCCGTCCAGCTTCATTTCACGCCCCATCTTGCCTTTAATGATAATACTCTGTCTAGGGATCTTCAGTCCGTTTCTTGATGTTATCAGTACACTTTTGTTTCTGTCCGCCTGCTTTGTTTTCCCTGTAATTTTCCAAGGGAGACTAATTTTATATTTATCTTTATGTTTCCACTAAATTTCTTTTGACTTTTTTGAATTGTTATTAACGTTTTTTTTAAAACGATTTACATATATTTTAAACAATTGTGATTTAAAAAAAAAAGAAACATTACTAAGACAAACATTACGAAGACCTAACAATTAGCACATTACAAAGACAAACATTACGAAGACCTAATTATTTGTACATTACGAAGACCTAACAATTAGCACATTACGAAGACAAACATTACGAAGACCTAACAATTAGCACATTACGAAGACAAACATTACGAAGACCTAACAATTAGCACATTACGAAGACAAACATTACGAAGACCTAACAATTAGCACATTACGAAGACATACATTACGAAGACCTAACAATTAGCACATTACGAAGACATACATTACGAAGACCTAACAATTAGCACATTACGAAGACAAACATTACGAAGACCTAACAATTTGTACATTACGAAGACAAACATTACGAAGACCTAACAATTTGTACATTACAAAGACTTAATTCCGAAATTCGAAGTAAATTCAGCAGATGGAGCAAGCTCTCACGTGACTTGTTTAATAAACTATTGTTTGTGGGTTATCAATGTTTACTCAATAAAATTAATATAAACCGAAGACCATAGATCTGCACTGCAGTCTGGTTATGGAAGGTGTAAGATGAAAATGAGTACTCTAATGACGGAAAAACAACCAAAAAAATACCGGTCAATATGGCGGATAGGCGGCAGGAACTACTAAAGGCTGTGTCTGAAAAGTGTTCTTTGTTGCAGTTTCCTCATATTCCAAGTCCGGCTTGCTGCAGGAGCTACTGAGTTAAGTGCTCTGTGCACACCGTGAGCTGTGCGTTTCATCCGTTTTGATCGTTGTTTAGATATTCCGATTGCTTACTATGAATGATGATATCATATGGCGTGGAACAGATGGCTGTATTCACATTCTGTGCGGTTTCGCCTTATGTTTTTTGGCGTGTGCTGAGGCTTCTATGATGGGGACTGCATCTAACTTTCTTTGTTTGGGAGAGGAGACATTAATTTGGATGATTCCACTGGCTCGGGCGGTTGAGCAATTATGAATTTTCCATTCGCTTGCAGTGATACCGGAACCCACCATAACCATGAGACAACAAAAGACATAGAAACAAATTTTAACACATTTGGAAGTAAATGTCTAAGGAAAATACTTGGTTTAGCTTTGAACGAATTTAAAACAATCGAGGAAATTAGTGAGATCGCCAATCAACCACTAATATCACCAGTAATCAAGAAAAGACGTTGGACATATGTTGGACATGTGATGAGCAAAGATAATAACAGAATAGCAAAGCAAGCTCTCAAGTGGAAAACAACAGGAAAAGAGGCCGACCCAGAGAAAAGCTGAGAAGAACATTGATCAGGGAGGCAAAGGTAGCAGGAATCGGCTCCCCTAATAAGATCGAGATGCTTGCACAGAACAAAGACAAATGGCGAGATTTGATAAAAGATCTTTGCAAGGATTGAGATTGCTAGAAAGAAAATTTCGAAACAAGGAAAGAGTATTTGAGTCACTGCCCGTTGGGCCAGCTACGGCTCGAAACGTCGATAAAATAGATAGAATAACGGAACCTATAAAGGTAAGTAGAACATCTGATCCCATAATTATCCATATCAATGATACCAAACTTGAGAAGGTTCTACAATTGACGTAAATCATCTTCAAAGGAGAACTTAATGGAGAATGTCCTAACACTGAAACTTTGCAAATCACAATTACAAAAACACCCGAGCATAAAATGGCAGGAAAATAATATAATTAATACATTTTGATATTTTTTTGCTATTTATGTGCATTCACTGTCAAAATTTACCCTTATCTAAAGCACAAGAGAGAAAGATTAAAGAGCGGATGTTTGAGAAAAAAACCGTTAATGATACTGGGGAAGACGATGAATGAAGCAATTAGAAACAAAATTGCCGAACATTAAACACATTTGGCACAGCTGTTTGTTTGCATCTGTTTGTTTACTTTCCTTGACATACTTTCCTTCATGTGCTTTCCTTTACCTAAATTCATTCACTAAATTTCCTTTACTTACTTTCCTTCACTTAATTTCCTTTACTTAATTTCCTTTACTTACTTTGATTACTTTACTTTACTTACATTTCTTTACTTACTGTCCGTACTTACTTTCCTCAACTTAATTTACTTACTTTCCTAACTTATTTTTTACTTATTTCCCTCACTTACTTTTCTTCACTTACTTTCCTTCACTTGAGTTATTGAGTTATTGAGTTATTTGCGGGTCATCATCATTGCACTCCGAACATGTCCATAGGTGCTCAGATCTCCTCCTCAGCAAGTCCCGCAGTGTCCAGCGACTGACGACTCCAGTTCTGTGTTGGTTGGTAAGTCTTCTTACACGCCCACTAAGTTTCTCATGTCTGGCTGTGCCCATCTTAACTCCCATCTCTATCATCCGAAGAAGTGACGTGGATTTGTGTTTGTCGAAGTCCTGTGCTCTTCCCACATCTCGGAGGTCATTGATAATGTCCACCCGATCCATTCGTTGACCGTCCTCAACAACAACGCAGCTAGCCAACCTGTACGCTCTTTCATTTCCCCGTACTCCCGCATGTCCAGAGACATAGACAAAGGTGACCTTACGCATTTTTGATCTCTGCAATGACTCCAACCATTGCAAGCGTACAGAGCCCGCCTCCACTTTTCCTCCTTTCTTTTATCATGTTCATCGAATCACTCAGTATACAAGCGTGGGTGTAGTCTTGTGACTCTAACCAGTTGAATGCCTTGGTCACTGCCATCACCTCCATTGTCATGCTACTCGTGGTCATGACGTATGCATCACTGTCTTCTTTGACTATCCTGTCTGCCGAGCGTGCTGTAAATGTCAATGCACTTCTTTGGTGTCGTCTTACAGATCCGTCTGTATAGATGGCTGCATCTTTCTCATCGGTGTTATCGCAGATGAGACCGTTTACCCCCGCATTGACCACGACCGGGTTCTGTTCCCTACTTTTCCTGTCGAGTGTGACAATACACGAGAATGTCTCTTTGAATGATGTAGGCACAAGTATCTACTATTCACCAACGTTGATATTGGTAAGCCCACAGACCTGTTTGATGACATCTTCTGCTCGGCCCACCCATGATTTGCCTCTTTTTAGCCTAACAACTTTCCCTGTGTTGAGCTCGTGGTGCAATGGATGCTCTCTATCTGCAATAATCTTCAGGTATGCTCGTGCTCTCCAGATCTTGCTACTGTCATACATGCTAGGAAAGTCAAGAAGATAACTCATTGCTACACAGGGAGTGTTCCTTGTACATCCCAGGATAATGCGCATGGCTTCATTTTGTATTTTCTCCAGCCTATCAATTTGAGTCGTACTGACAGTAAGAGTTGCCAGGGCATACTCGATTGGTGCGAGGAGTAATCCCTGGAACAGAAGAGTAAGTAGCATCTGCTCGATGTTGGCAGCTGCCATGACCTTCAAGGCGGCTAATCCTTCGCGGGATTTTGTTATCACATGGTCGACGTGGTCCCGAAAACACAGGCTGCGATCAAACTTAACTCCGAGGTATGTCATCAACTTGTCCCTGGTCACCTCATCAGCTCCCATTAGTACTACAGGTGTTATTGAGTTATTGAAACTGAAGGTGTACTTACTACAGGTGTGTCCGTGTTAACGATATGATTGTTAAGGGAGAACCATGCAACTGATGCTTTATTAGGATTAACCAAGGCACCTGAAACCCCACACCAGGAAGAAATGCGATCGAGTTCGTCTTGCATTGTGGAGGCGATTCCCCGTCTGTCTCTTCCCTTTCGATATACCAGAATATCATCAGCAAAAGTCATAGTTCTTCCCCTCCCTCCCATCCAGCTGTTGTTCCGTGATCGTTATTGTGTACACGTTAAATAGAACTGGTGACAATGGCGAGTCTTGTGGCAGCCCTGGACAAATTTACTTTACTTTACTTACTTTTCTCACTAATTTTTAAAAAAATGCATTTTCCTTACTTACCTTTTGTTACTTACTTTCCTTCACTTATATTCCTTAATTTAATTTTCCTTTCTTTATCTACATTCCTTCATATACGTTCCTTCATATACGTTCCTTCATTTACGTTCCTTCATATACGTTCCTTCATTTACGTTCCTTCATATACGTTCCTTCATTTTCTTTCCTTCACTTTCTTTCCTTTTCTTACTTCCTTTACTGACTTTCATTTACTTAAATCCTTTAATATTTTACTTTACTTACTTTCATTTACCTCGCTTTCCTCTTGTTTGTTATCACAGTTGAGGGAAAATTGAGCCTTTGAATCGATTCTCTGCACGCAACAAAGTGCCTCATGTATATTTGCTCTTCGATATTCCACTTATTTTATTATTGCACAGAATTATTAATTTATGTTTCTTATATTTTACCACTTTCGCTCACCAACAAAAAAAGGGCATTAAAAAATTTAAGCAAAGAAGGATGGGAATACGTCGTTCTTTTGTATATTCTTTTTCCATTAATTGCAGTGACTGCAAAGTAGCCACAGAGTAGATACTCATTCATAATGATCTCATCGTTCTTGGGTTTCTGGCAATAGAATTAAGAAGCAATGCTGTCTTGAGTTTCTTCCGTTTACTTCAAACACCCGCAACTTCGATTTATTTACAGCTTATATATTTTGAGACCGGGTTTGCCTTTAATTTTGATCTCCACAGTTTCAGTGTGATTGAATAGCCTATTTTTGGGACTATCACCTGGAGATGTAATAGCGTCTTGGTTATCTCTGATTTACTGCATCCATGACACTTATAAGTCGATAATAGTGCACTAATTTTATGACTCTATATGAGTTGCTCAGTAATTCACTGATTCTATGGCTATATGAGTTGCTCAGTAATTCACTGATTCTATGGCTATATGAGTTGCTCAGTAATTTACTGATTCTATGGCTATATGAGTTGCTCAGTAATTCACTGATGCTATGACTATGAGTTACTCAGTAGTTCACTGATTCTAATACTCTATAAGTTGCTCAGTAGTTTACTGATTCTAATACTCTATAAGTTACTCAGTAGTTTACTGATCCTATGGCTCTATGAGTCACTCAGTAGTTCACTGATCTTATGACCCTATGAGTTACTCAGTAATTCACTGATCCTGTGATTCTATGAATTACTCAGTAATTCACTGATCCTATGACTCTATGAGTTGCTCAGTAATTCACTGATCCTATGACTCTATGAGTTGCTCAGTAATTCACTGATCCTATAACTCTATGAGTTGCTCAGTAATTCACTGATCCTATGACTCTATGGGTTGCTCAGTAATTCACTGATCCTATGACTCTATGAGTTACTCAGTAATTCACTGATTCTATGACTCTATGAGTTACTCAGTAATTCACTGATCCTATGACTCTATGAGTTGTTCAGTAATTCACTGATCCTATGACTTTATGAGTTACTCAGTAATTCACTG
This sequence comes from Megaustenia siamemsis, assembly GCA_032433765.1. Lineage (NCBI taxonomy): Eukaryota > Metazoa > Mollusca > Gastropoda > Stylommatophora > Ariophantidae > Megaustenia > Megaustenia siamemsis. Next base: position 50,105,759 of record JAVIAB010000024.1, read on the forward strand.
ATCCTATGACTCTATGAGTTACTCAGTAATTCACTGATCCTATGACTCTATGAGTTACTCAGTAATTCACTGATTCTATGACTCTATGAGTTACTCAGTAGTTCAATTTTTCGCACAACGGCTTCATATGTGCTCCTGATTTAACCTGAATGTAAACTGTAAAAAAAAGGAGAATATTTTCGTAAAATAGAAAGTGTGGGTATATATTTTAAGTTGGGGGACTGCTTGGTTTCGAGGCAAGACGCCGGCCTCGAGACAGAGAGGTTGTTGGTTCAAATCCCGGCTACACCGGTTGGATTTGTATCTATGATTTCTCTTTGCGGCAACCACCCCTGGTCTCAGCAACGATGCTCTGCTTGAAACGTCAATTACTCATCGACGTAACAAATATGAGTACCTCCAAAGTCGGAGTTGTCTGTCTGTGCGGCGAGGGACCTCTGTGCACACGGCTGCCAGGGAAAAATGGATGAGCACGCCAAATTCAGTTCCTAGTCTCTAGGGACTTCGTCAGAGGTCAAAGCTGGCGAACGAAAAAAAAAATATTTTAAGTGCTCGCAGTTCTTTGCCCTTGGCGTAAAGACGTTAGTAACTTGAATGTTAGTCTTATTTTGTTAAAAGTAATCAAACTTTCAGACTGAATAGAATTTTGTGATTGGCACCAATGACGTTTTATCTCTTCAAACGAGATTGATTTCAAGTCGGTCGTTTTGTCCGTAATTTTTTTTCCCTTATTTTTGCTTTTATTTTTTAAAATCCCCCTAACGCTGCCACGATAAGGAGAAGAGTGAAGCGAACTGAATCTAGAAAGAGGAGTTGTTTTTTTTTTCTTTAAATGTTGTATTATTTTCTCGAACATCACTTGTCCTCCTTTTATTTATTAATATTATTATTAAAAAGCCAACTCAAAACAATTATCAGCAGTGAAGGGCAAGAAGTTGTAACAAATTAGAATAGTTGGGATATGTAGTAACTAACAATGACAGATTGTTGTCTGGGAGCCGTGGCTGGGAGCCGTGATAGCTCAGTGGTTAGTGAACTGGGCTACAAAGGACAAGAGGTAGGGTTCCCCAGCCTTAAATGGATACCGGATTTTTTTCTGGGAAAGTAAAGCGGCACGGGCGTAATGCCGACCCCATTACCCCAAAAATCATGTGCTGAAGGTCTGTACAATTTATGGTCACTAACACCATATTTCCTATACGCTACTTGGCGTGACTGGGGCTTTTTACTATACTTTACTTACTTAATAATGGAGACTGCCACAAAAGGATCAATGAAAGATTAACAATAGCAATTCAAAAATATTAAACGCCACGAACAACATGTGGCACAATTCTAGCAAGGCAGTAAAATTAAAATGACTGAGGACATGTGTCTTCCCCGTAGCAACATGTGGTTGTGAAGTACGAACAATCTCGGAAACAGCATGGAATAAATCGATTCTTTCGAAACAAAATGCTGCAGAAAAACCATTAAGATACCATGGATAATGAAAAGAACCAATGCAGACATACTAAAAGATTCAAACAGTAAAAATAACTGGCTTATAAACGCAATTCTACAGAGGAGATTAAAATACTATGGCACAGGCAAAAGACACAGTCGGCATGACAGAACAATAATGGAAGGCATGGTTCCTGGGCGAAGCATCAGGTTCGGACCAAGAAGAAGGTGGTTTCAAGAAAGACATCAAGGAGACCTTGAACATGACAAACAGAAGAAGTGGGAGATGTGACTTGAAATAGAGGTTCTTTCAAACGGGATGTGAGGACTGCAACGTTCTACAAAGGACATGCAAGCTGATGGTAATGAATTAAAAGGTAAAACAAAACAAAAAATAGACTTCTTTGTATTGACAGTTTAATGTTTACACAGTCAAGTAATTGCGAACGATAATTTCGACCCATATCTGGAACTCTGCTTTAGCGTCATAGAGTTTTCTTGGGTGATAAGGACACATCAAATATACTGATGAAGACTTTTGCCGCAACGTTACAGTGTGTCTTGTCTTTCTCTTAGTTCAGCTGCTCCATACCATTTTATGCTTATATTATATAATCAGTCTTCTTTGCAATATTGAGTATATTCATTTATTTTCCTCGAAGAAGACGTATAGTGCAGAAACATGGACATTAGACAAGAAAACAGAACAGAAAATCGAAGCCTTTGAAATGTGGATTTTATAGAGGAATGGGTAGAATTGGATGGAAAGAAAAGAAAACAAACGATGAAGTTTTAAACAACTAACAATGAAAAGAGAAGTACTAAACACAATTAGAACAAGACAAATTAAATTTAGGGGGCATGTTAAATGACACAACAGCCTAATAAAAGTAATATTGGAAGGGAAAATACAAGGTAAAAGAGGCAGAGGCAGACCAAGACTAACATGGACGAGTAACATCAAAAGATGTACAAGTCAACCATACAAAAATAGTGTGGTTAAAGGTTCACGTAACGACAACACAAACCAGAACGGCGTTTTAGTTCTTTTTTTTCTATATAAATATTGTTTTTTTTTCACTTCTCGTCATTGTTAGCTTGACTGCAGCTTTGCAGTTTGATGCATTTTTGTAACGCCGTTCTGGTTTGTATTGTTCACTTGTTACTTGAAGCTTTAACCATACCCTTTTTTCTATTTGTTTTCTATTTACATATTTTGTTTCATTTCTCCTCACTATTAACTTCACTGCAGCTTCACATTTTCATGCATCTATGTTCATTTCTTCGCCTTGGCCCTACTTAAAACTAAGACAGCCGAGTATGGGCAGTAGATTTGATCAGAAGTATTGCAAAGAATAAATGTAGTTATTATATGCCGATTGTAGTGTAAGTCTCAGGTTCATGACACAGGCGAACACCCCACCCCACCCCCTCTTAGGATCAAGACGCTAAAGGGCCGAAACACCTGCTGGGCGGGGATTCTTCTGCTGCTAAGCTCCGTATAAATATTTTCCTATTACTAATACTTGTCTTTTTTCAATGAAGTTTTTACATCAACAAGTACACGTAGATGTTACTGGTATACTCGAAAATGGACATAAAATGAAATGAATGATTGAAAATACAAGAAGACCTAAACCAAGAAAGTAACACATTAATAAAGCGGGGAAACCTCACAATACCTCAAACCGATGCACCAACATTTCTGGGAGTTACCCTTGACTCTAGGCTCGTCTGGAAACCTCAGTATTGAAAGAGTTCAAGCAAAGTCCATCCAAAGACTGCCAGTGATGAATAAGTTAGCTGGTACATGCTAAAGCAAGTCTGCACTGGAGCAGTCAGATCCATCAAAGAATATGTCTCCTGGACAACAGCGGCCAAACCGAAAGTGGGAAAATTAGTCCAAAACATGGCATTCAGAACAAAACATGGCATTCAGAACAAAACATGGCGCTCAGATCAAAACATGGCACTCAGAACAGTCGTGGGAGCAATGAACAGCACCCCCATCACAACAATAACAAAAGCAGCAGATCTTGAGCCTCTAGCTCACCACAGAAAATACAAATCTTTCATCCAGTTTTAAACATTTAAAGGCTGCCAGATCACCCACTGCATCAAAAATTCCAAGACAGAACAAAAAACAAACGCTAAAGGAAGACCCAAATCATCTTGCATGGGATAACTTCAGACAAAACTCACATTCTTTAGAGCAAAACTAAGATTTGTGCAAACCCTTCACACCCCGAACAATAGTCCAACCGTAACAATGAAACAATAATCATCCCTGATATTCCAGGAATAGTCTCCAAAAAATGAGCAATCCGAGACCAAAATGGGAGTCCTATCACTCATTATACTTCAAGAAAAATATCCCAGAGATATAAGGACACGGGTTTTCACAGATGGATTCACAACTGAAGCCTCAAAGAAGGGAGGCTGTGGCAACTATATAACTTACCCAAGTGGAAAGATAGAAACATACTCTCTTCCAGTCGGAGGAAGGGTCACACATTATAGAGCAGAGGCAATGGCACGCCACACAGCCATACACACTCTCAACACACGAGAGGTTCCAAGTCCAAAAATTGCCATTATCGCAGATGCACAGTCAATCATGCAAGCAATGTCAAGCCCAAAACAGGGCAAACTCACCCAAGAAATAAAGAACAACATATGTTCGCTTTCAGAAAAGACAGAACTAGTCATGTGGTGGAAATCAGCACATTGAGGCGCCCCTGGAAATGAAAAAGCTGATGAACTCACAAAGCAAGTGGAAGCCTACAACAGTCCAACCAACACCAGAGCCTCAAAGAAACAAAAACAATCCTGAAGCAAGCTAAGAAAATAGAACAGAGGAAGTTGCATTGAAAATATGAGCCAGAACATGACAGCCTAAACAAACTCAGCAGACATGACCAGACCCAGATATTCAGACTCAGAATAGGTCAATGTGGCCTCAGATCACATCTACACTCTAAGCACCCGAAGAACATAAATATGGCCCACAGAAATAACCCTATATGACTGCATCACTCTAAGCACCCGAAGAACATAAATATGGCCCACAGAAATAACCCTACATGACTGCATCACTCTAAGCACCCGAAGAACATAAATATGGCCCACAGAAATAACCCTACATGACTGCATCACTCTAAGCACCCGAAGAACATAAATATGGCCCACAGAAATAACCCTACATGACTGCATCACTCTAAGCACCCGAAGAACATAAATATGGCCCACAGAAATAACCCTACATGACTGCATCACTCTAAGCACCCGAAGAACATAAATATGGCCCACAGAAATAACCCTACATGACTGCATCACTCTAAGCACCCGAAGAACATAAATATGGCCCACAGAAATAACCCTACATGACTGCATCACTCTAAGCACCCGAAGAACATAAATATGGCCCACAGAAATAACCCTACATGACTGCATCACTCTAAGCACCCGAAGAACATAAATATGGCCCACAGAAATAACCCTACATGACTGCATCACTCTAAGCACCCGAAGAACATAAATATGGCCCACAGAAATAACCCTACATGACTGCATCACTCTAAGCACCCGAAGAACATAAATATGGCCCACAGAAATAACCCTACATGACTGCATCACTCTAAGCACCCGAAGAACATAAATATGGCCCACAGAAATAACCCTACATGATAAGCTATGGGGAACCAGTGATAACCTTAAACGCACTGTCTTGTTCATGACCCAAGCTGGTCTAAGTGTCTCGTAGCATAAGCTGATCGCTGTAGAATAGCTGCAAGACAGTGTAGGTTTTATATCAAAGTCTATCGTATTCTTCTAGATAAGCGGCCTTAGTAGATTGACGAGTCTTAACTTCAGCGTAATGTGGATTGGGAGTTTCCAACCCACCAATGTTTCCGTTTTCCGGCATCTTTAAATAACAGATTATTGATCGCTAAAGTATTATCATTAGTTACATAGCTTGTGTGATATATGTCATCTGTTTTACGTTGAGTGTCTGATAAAATCACTGATTCTCGTTTCAACTCTGAGAAAGGTACACATTTTTAAGATTGCAGCATCAAAAGAAATCATACATCTTATATAAGTGTCTGCGTGTGTGTGGTTATGTGTGTGTTAACATGTGTGCGATAATGCATTACATAATTCCCCCTCCCTTCTCCATTCCCATCTCAATGGCCCCATGTAATATAATTTTACAATTTTAGAATCACTCGTATGTACATTAAATATGCTATTTTGTATTGTTCCCTACATTTATTAAAAACATATTGTTCATTATCCCTTTTCAACATGTGTGCTCTCAGAACGTTCGATTTCATACACTTCTTGTCTGGTCCTGTCTTGTCTGGCATCGTCCTGTCTTGTCTTACCTTGTCTTGTCTAGTCTTGGCCTATCTTGCCTTGTCTTGAAACCCTAGACTTGCTAGCTTTAGGGTTTTGCTTCACTACTTGGCGAGGCACGGTTCGTTCAACCTCTGACTCAGTCTTTTAGGTTATATTAGGCCGCTAATGCCATAAAAAATGAACATGAAAACAATTCTGGGCTGGTGCCCATGTGCAAGGAGACAGAAGGTCGCCGTGTGACCGAACACATTTCAAGCCCACACACACGACTGATTTATGCGCACGCTGCCTCATTTCAAAACTTGGGGAAATCTCCGTGCAGAATATTAAAAACACTTGACCAGAAAATGTCTTCATAAAATATACGAACCAAATATAAACAGTTCAGCAAGAATTGATGATTTTAAACTGTGGACATAACTTCGGACAAAATAACATTCGTCTTCTTCTTTCCTTGGTCAATGTCTACAAATATGTACACACACGCAGTAGAAACGTTTACGCCAGTTGTCCTTACGTACATTATTCTATGCAGCAAATGCTTTTTTTGTGTTTTCAGTCTATCAATTGTTTCTGTAGAATCTAGTTTATCAGTATAAAATTCGTTGATTGTTGTGCAGTTTAAAGTACGTTACCTTTCGCCTTTCTCACTCTTTCCCCATCTATATTTCTCTCTTCTCTTTCTAATCCCCTTTCCTTATCTCAATGATACCAACAATAATAATAATAACCGTCCATCTTGTGAGATGATGTCAATGGTAACAGTTATATGTGATAGCACATTCCTTGTGTGCCCAATAATAATTGTGAAATTCACTTTTGGTGTTTATGTATCTGCCACGTTGCTATATGAGCCGGGATAGCTCAGTGGTTAGTGAAATGGACTACAAAGGACAAGGGGTAGGGTTCGATCCCAACCGACGGCTTCCAGGTTCACCCAGCCTTAAATGGGTACCGGATTTTTTTCTGGGAAATTAAAGCGGCACGCGCGCAATACCGACCACATTACCTCAAAAATGGTAGGGTTTGATCCCAACCGACGGTTTCCGGGTTCACCCAGTCTTAAATGGGTACCGGATTTTTTCTGGGAAAGTAAAGCAGCAGGGGCGTAATACCGACCACATTACCCCAAAAATCATGTGCTGAAGGTCTGTAAAATATAGGGTCACTAACACCATATTCCCTATACGCCGCCACTTGGCGTGACGGGGGTACTTTATTTTTTTTTTTACTTACGTTGCTATATGATTGGTTATATAAGTATTGGTTGTTCTATCTGTTCTTCAGCCCGTTTTATTTTCGATTCAGTTTTTTTATGTGATTATGATATCTTAATGATGTTGCTGCGCCAGAGTGAGCAGCTGAACGTAATAGCTGCGCCGGAAGTGACATCAATTTTGAAACTTGTTAGTGTCATCTTCAAGGAATCTACGAAGCATTTATTCTGCCTACCAGTCTCTTTGTCTTTGACGAGCTCCGTACAGCATCTGTTTGGGATGCGTTTATCAAACATGCAGACAAAATGCCCAGCTCATCTTACCTACGTCACTTTCAGCAGTTTGTAGATGTTTAGGCTTTTTGGGGACGACAGCGTCTGGTACTTCACCCAGCCACTTTATTGTTAGAAATCTGCACAAGACAACTCAAGTAAAGATAGTTCAGTTTTCTATCATATCTGCCGTCCATGTTTCACTGACCTACAGAAGGATGGTTGTGGCATGGTAGATCTTAAGTTTTGTAATAAGTTTGATTCCTCTACGCTCCCATACATTGTCACAGTCTTACAAAAGCAGCACTGACTTTGAGGATTCTGTTTTTAGCCTCAAAATCGATGTTTTTTCTCCATGAACACAGTGATCTAACTGCCAACATAAGACCCCGCAAGTTGCTATAGCAACCTATTTATTATGTAAGTTAAAACTAAGACAGGAGAAATGAAATATATATATATATATATATATAATAGAAAATAAACAGTGTGGTTAAAGCTTCACGTAGCAAGTGGACAACACAAACAAGAACGACGTTTCGGCGCACAATATATATATATATATATTTTTTTTTTGTCACTTCTCCTCATTATTAGCTTGACTGCAGCTTTGCAGTTTGAAAAATTTTTGTGACGCCGTTCTGGTTTGTATTGTTCACTTGTTACTTGAAGCTTTAACCATACCCTTTTTTCTATTTGTTTTCTATTTATATATTTTGTTTCATTTCTCCTCACTATTAACCTCACTGCAGCTTCACATTTTCATGCATCTATGTGCATTTCTTCGCCTTGGCCCTACTTAAAACTAAGACAACCGTGTACAACCGAGTATGGGCAGTAGATTTGATCAGACATATTGCAAAGAATAAATGTAGTTATTATATGCCGATTGTAGTGTAAGTCTCAGGTTCATGACACAGGCGAACACCCCACCCCACCCCACCCCCTCTTAGGATCAAGTCGCTAAAGGGCCGAAACACTTGCTGGCTGGGATTTTTCTGCTGCTAAGCTCCGTATAAATATTTTCCTATTACTAATACTTGTCTTTTTTCAATGAAGATTTTACATCAACAAGTACACGTAGATGTTACTGGTATACTCGAAAATGGACATAAAATGAAATGAATGAAAATACAAGAAGACCTAAACCAAGAAAATAATCTGTGTCAAAGATATGCCTTAGCATGAGACGAGATCGTTAACTGACACTGTCATCTGGTCACACATATTGAAAACCTTCGCTCCGCTAGAAAACGATCCAGTGTACAGAACTTTGTTACATCAAACAATAGATGAGGAAACATCTAAGGGACCGTCTGATTTACAGTAACTTAGCTCACGACCCAGATATATTTCACACTGCCCTATAGCGCTTCAATCAAATTGATAAATGACCGCGTAAAACGAAAGACAAAAGTCGATATTTGTCGGTAGGACAGACAGAACGACATTTAAGCCATATTGTGTTTGCTTTCAGTTTGATTTATTGTTCTCTAAATTGTGGCCGAACGGCAAACAAATTGATTTTCACGAAAAAACTATCTGATTGTGTGGAATATTTTTGTGTGTCCAATTTTTTCATTGATATCGCCCCCGTTCTTCATTCCAAGAGAATAATAAATTTGCTCTGATTGTTTACTAGCCAACAGGCTCTAGTAGATCTTACTCAACAACTACGGAATTTGGGGGAAGTGTGTGTGTGTGTTGTGGGGGGGGATGCTAAACTAGGATAATGAAAAGTGCTTGAATGAAACTTCCAGTGCCATGCAACTTTGCTCTCGCTTTCGAAGTGCCATCCCGCTTCGAAGTGCCAGTTTAGCACAGTTGCAGACTTGTTTCAACCGCTGTAATAAAAAGAATGGAGAATTGGTGGGGAGATCGATTACATAAGAACTTTCTTTTCTTCTTTTTTTTCCTCATCTTTTTCGCCATCATCTTTTTCATCATCATCATCACCTTCTGTTACGTTAATCCGAAGACTTATTATATTTATCACCAGCTCTTAAAAGGGACGTAAAGTAGGCTTTGTTGTGGTTTACTGCAAACTGTGATATTTGTGCTTCTCCATCTAATATGCCCGTCTTTAAAATTATTTTTTTTTTTGGATTCAGTGCCGGATACCTCCCTTCTCGATTCTTTCTTATTTTGCAAGCGAGTTAGTCTGTTACGAGGGCCACCGAAAATACATTGAACAAGATCTGGATACTTCCGGGCTTATGAAGTCAGTTATAGGTCTCTGATCATGTTAAAAAACCTAGTGCCGACAGGCGCTTTGGTCACAATAACGATACGATGACACCAGATGTACTTCACTAAAGGGGACATAAGCCTTTACCAAGTTCCATCTCTAACTCCCAAATCCACCCCACCCATATAAATAAAACATTGATTATCTCTCAGAAGTGATTCTACATGAAATAAACACTAGCAGCTCCAGCTATATGACATGGCTTGGAGCCGAACTGTCCACACACCATAAATCAATAACCAACCCATTCATCAAACAATTGACTAAACTCAACAATGATGGAAAGCCATTCAATGTTCTTTGATAGAGTCTTCAAGAACAATATTGAAAGAATGAATAATAAAATACGGGAAGATAAATTAGTAGACGGCTACAGTTTGTCAGGGGCGTATCTACCAAACGAGATCAGGCGGCGCGATAGCCTTCTGGGGTATCTAGGAAAGCCAAAATTAAGAATAAAATCATAATTTAAATCGGAGGTGAAATAAAATCTCAGACCCATCGTGACCACACACATCATGACGACTGAACTAGACAAGCGCCTTACTCTCCCGTTCTTTAAGTCCCCACGGGAGTCTCCAGCAATGGAATAATGCAGTAAACGTAGGTTTCGCCTACATTTATAGCAGTCTCCCTACCTCCTCCACCACATTCGCCGTCCAAGCAATCTCACCCCGCCGACACACTTTGAGTAGGGCATCAGATTCTCCATCATTGTCTAGTGCCCATCATCTTTTGTCTGCTTTCTCAATCCATCATAGCTGCTACGAGCACACAGACATATATACTTGTCAGGAAAGTGGATTGTGGTCAAATCTAGGAACTATTCATCCTTTTTTTTTCCTTCTTAGTTCGTTCCTTAAAGCATAGTTCTATATATGCTAAAGTGTCTTTCTTTTTTGCAAATGTGGTAAGCCACTGAATTTTAAGTTTAATGTGGTCACATTGATTAGACTGATAGAATGATAGGGAATAGGCAAATAATTGCAGTGCTGCGGTATAGCTGGTAGCAGGAACAAGTAAAAGTAAAGTGCAGGACTTGAATCGGCGACTCAGCACGCGAGTTTTCACCCATATGTGCTCGACCGACTATCCAGAAGTGGTCCGAGACTTCTGGATAGTGTCACTTCAAGCATCGAAACTCACGTTACGAGGCGGCATTCCTCACCTTCCCAGCATCCTACCTGATACCCATTTCTGCCAGCGGGTGGGTCGACCGCGGGGATATTTTTTTTTCTAACCACGAGTACAACTGACACTGCTTCCAGCAGGAATCAAACACGGGTTGTCCGAACGTAGGTATCCTAGTCGAGTAGTTTTCCCAACTAGGCTACCGAGGCCCCTCCCCCCTCCCCAAAGTAGTAGAGGGTAACGTACACTTCTTCAAGGTACCTTGACAGGTTTACAATGAAGGGACACAACAAAATTCTGACGTTTCGGCCTACATTTAGTTTCCTGCGTCCCACTTGATTCAAAACTTTATGCGTTCGACTTGATCCACAATAATCTTCTTGCTGGAAACGGTTGGACCTTATTTCAATTAAGACCTACTTTCATCTTATATATATATATATATATATATATAAGAACCATTTTTATCATCCAACATGTCGCATCTCTTTCGTTCCATCATGTCATCTCTTATCCCTCTGTTTATTTCTCCTTGTTTTACCTGTCCCTTTCATCCTAGCTGTAGTAGAGTTTACCTTAGTTTGTTGTTCATTTATGTTGTTCTCGTTTTCTGAAGAAGGCTGCATGTAGGTAGAAACGTCAGTATTTTGTTGTGTCCCTTTCTTGTAAAGCTATCACCATACACCATACCTTGTAGGAGTGTACGTTACACCCCACCACTTGCTCCTGATAGTAAGATAAATAATCACTCCTAAAGAGCTAATCTATAACTACTTGAGAAGTACCGTTCTATCAATTTCATCAGTTATTATAAAAAAAGTAATCCTGAAGATAATCCTCAATAAGCTGAATGCTATATTAGTATGCGATTTAATAGTTGAAGAACAAGACAGGTTTTATGCATGGAGAAGTACTGTTCAGGAAATCTTCAACTTTCGTGTTTTCTTTAGAAAGTAAATTTAACATCAACAGACTCGTACCACGAATTATATAAAGGCATTTGACAGAATTTGACATCAAGGCTTCATAGTAACGATGAACAAATGCAACAACAATAACCAAATGATTAAACTTTCCAAACATCTACAAGTATATCCGACGTGACGTCCAAACATCTACAAGTATATCCGACGTGACGACAATTTGTTTCATTGGCTGGAAGCGTCTTGCATTTACTCGTTCCGGGAATCGCCTTGCTTTACAGGTATAAAAAAATATACAAGAAGAGAAATGAAGACAAAACAACAAGAATAACACCATTTTTTATAATGGGAGAAGAGAGAATGAAAGAAAAGGGTTAATACAAATTGCTCAATTAAAAAAAGTTTAATAAAATTATATTAAATGGAGTTTACTTTGAAGAGTTAGAGTAATGTTGAAGAGGAAACACAATTCCCACAAATGTTATTTATTAACAAGTAATTGGCTTCCTTTTGCGTTAATTTTCTTAATAAGCTTCTTAAATGGAGGTCTATAATTAGTTAAAATCAGTTCAAAATACACTCGTTCAAATGAGCATCATTCAATCACTTAAAGTATATTTGTATTACTAACATTGAAATAAAATAAATGACCATGTAACCAAAAATCTCATCTACAATTAAGGAAAGAAGATGCACATATGTCGAACATGTGCTGAGAAGAGACAACTATAATTTCAAACAGGCTCTTCAGTTGGAAACATCAGGATACTGAAAAAAGAGGAAGACATAAAGAGACTAAAAAGAACACATATGAGAGATGCATAGTCGGCAGGCATAGACTCATTAGATAAGATCAAACATCTCGCCCAGAATAGAGATGGGTGGCGAAACAACATTACAAGCCCTATGTGGCGTCTAACGACGTGGGAAGGATCAAGAATCAAGATCAAAATAGCGGTATTTATATTAGGCATTCGATAACATCTATCGTCCATCGCTTTGGAAAATCCCATATACATACGGCTTCCCGAATAAAATCGTCAATAGTCTAAATGTTCAACTACCTTGGACATACTATAACCAGTGACGGAAAATATAAAACTGAAATAAACAAAAGAATAGGATTGGCAAAAAAAGTAATTTTAATGCCATGAAAAATATACTAACATCAAGACAAATAACAGCAGGGCTAAAATTAAGAATAGCAAAATGTTATATCTTCTCCATATTCATGTTTTGTGCTGAAAAATGGATATTAGACAAGAAAACAGAACAGAAAATTGAAGATTTTGAAATGTGGATTTATAGAAGAATAGAAAGAATTGAGTGGAAAGAAAAAAAAACAAACGATTAAGTTTTAAAAGAGCTAAAGATGAGAAGAGAACTACTAAATGCAATTCCAACAAGAGAAATTAGATTTTGGGGCATGTTAGCTAGACAAAGCAACCTACTAAAAGTAATCTTGGAAGGCAAAATAGAAGGTAAAAGAGAAAGAGGCAGACAAACACTAACATGGACGAGTAACAACAAAAGATGGACAAGACAGCCAATAAAAACCAGCACCATCAAAGTAAGAGACAACGGAATGGCGCTCAATGGTATCTAACCATCGATGTGGAGACGGCATTACATGAATGAATTCTAAAGAACATGTACGATGGCAACCAGTGGTGTGTAAGACATAAAGGACAGCAAACAGCTTGGTTCAGTCACAACGGGAGTTATACAAGGATATATTTTTGTCACAACTCCTTTTCCTTGTGGTTATTGGTTATGGAAGGCCTCGGAATCACAGCAAACGAATTAAAATCCATAATTGCTCAACCGCCCGTGCCAGTGGAATCATCCGAATTACTAACTCATCTCCCAAACAAAGAAAGGTAACTGTAGTCCCCATCGTAGCAGTCTCAGCACACGCCAAAAGACATAAGGCGAAACCGCGCAGAAAGTGAACACAGCCAACTGTTCCCTGTCATACGATATCATCATTCATCGTAAACAAGCGGGATATCGAAACAGGATCAAAACGGATGAGACACACAGCTCACGGTGTGCACAGAGCACTTAACTCAGTAGCTCCTGCAACAAGCCAGACTTGGAATATGAGGAAACTTCAAGAAGGAACACTTTTCAGACATAGCCTTCAATGGTTCCTGCCGCCTATCCACCATATACCATGGGAGTTCACGTCCTCCCGAAAATGATGATCGTCATAGCACTTGATGATGTTAGGCCATCCTTGATGACTCCAATTCCAAACATATAGACACACAGTGGTGGTAAGTTATCATTTCCAATCCAACAGAAGCCACATGACCTGTAGTTAGTAAAACCACAGAGAGAATATGATTTTGTGACCTTCACTGATTCACTCTTAGATGTGAATGTGTAGTTTACACAAGAGGAGAAGTTTTCAACTACAGTGATCCCATTTAAGGCAATTCTGGGATAGCAAGGCAAGTCTCCTTTATAGCAGCAGAACTTGATGTTCTCCGCTCCCTTCTTGTAGCTGCCGCCACACGATTCTGATGTCTCATTAACTTGGACATCATTCAAGAACAATGTCAGATTAACATTCCATAGATCTGGCTCTGCTGATGAAGTGCTTGGTGCAACAGTTGTATCAATCCTACTGGAGGCTGGTCCTGGCCTGTGGTCATTAATATCACAGACGGCACATGATGTTGTTATATTCAGTATTTCTTTCTGGGGTATAAATATGTGGCACACACATGGAGAGTGGTTTGTGGTCACAGTAATCCCATTAAAGGCAATTCCTTGTGGTTATGGGCTGGATCATACGAATGGTGGTTGTCGACAGAGCAAGAGGAATTACATGGAGTCCCACCGGACGTTTTTAAGATACTGAATTTGCAGATGATGTTGGATCGCCTACCTGCTGACACCAAGACATGCAAGAGAAAACAGATTTGATCAGTTTGCAACCAAAAGTAAAAAAAAAAGTTAGATTCAGGGTAGTGGGACTAGAAGAAGTGGATCATTTTAAATGCATGGGAAGCTATATTTCATCAAATAGCGACATTGAGAGAGATATATCTACTACAAGTGGATCACTTTAAATACATGGGAAGCTATATTTCATCAAATAGCGACATTAAGAAAGAGATATCTACTACAAGTGGATCACTTTAAATACATGGGAAGTTATATTTCATCAAATAGCGACTTTGAGAAAGAGATATCTACTACAAGTGGATCACTTTAAATACATGGGAAGTTATATTTCATCAAATAACGACATTGAGAAAGAGATATCTACTACAAGTGGATCACTTTAAATACATGGGAAGCTCTACATGACAACGAACCATGAAATTCTTCATGTAATGTTGACCAGTAAACATTTTAATTTGTAATGTAATGTTGACCAGTGAAATTGTAAACATTTTAATTGAACAGTATTGTTATTTGTTTTTCTTTTGATGAAAAAAAAATAAATGAAAATAAAGACCATCTGTTTGTGTCCAGTGATTATTTTGTTGTATATATAACATCATTCCAACAGACAGTTAACATTTAAAAAACTGAAATAACTGAAACAATTGAAACAATTGAAACATTTGAAACAATTGAAACAATTGAAACAATTGAAACATTTGAAACAACTGAAACAATTGAAACAATTGAAACAATTGAAACAATTGAAACAATTGAAACAATTGAAACAACTGAAACAATTGAAACAACTGAAACATTTGAAACAACTGAAACAATTGAAACAATTGAAACAATTGAAACAACTAAAACAATTGAAATAACTGAAACAATTGAAACAACTGAAACAATTGAAACAACTGAAACAATTGAAACAACTGAAACAATTGAAACAACTGAAACAATTGAAACAATTGAAACATTTGAAACAACTGAAACAATTGAAACAACTAAAACAATTGAAACAATTGAAACAATTGAAACAATTGAAACAATTGAAACATTTGAAACAACTGAAACAATTGAAACAACTGAAACAATTGAAACAACTGAAACAATTGAAACAATTGAAACATTTGAAACAACTGAAACAATTGAAACAATTGAAACAATTGAAACATTTGAAACAACTGAAACAATTGAAACAACTAAAACAATTGAAACAACTGAAACAATTGAAGCAACTGAAACAATTGAAAAAACTGAAACAATTGAAACAACTGAAACAATTGAAACAACTGAAACAATTGAAACAACTGAAACAATTGAAACAACTGAAACATTTGAAACAACTGAAACATTTGAAACAACTGAAACAATTGAAACAACTGAAACAACTGAAACAGCTGAAACAACTGAAACATTTGAAACAACTGAAACAATTGAAACAATTGAAACAACTGAAACATTTGAAACAACTGAAACAATTGAAACAACTGAAACATTTGAAACAACTGAAACAATTGAAACAACTGAAACAATTGAAACAACTAAAACAATTGAAACAACTGAAACAATTGAAACAACTGAAATAATTGAAACAACTGAAACTTTTGAAACAACTGAAACATTTGAAACAACTGAAACATTTGAAACAACTGAAACATTTGAAACAACTGAAACATTTGAAACAACTGAAACAATTGAAACAACTAAAACAATTGAAACAACTGAAACAATTTAAACAACTGTAACAACTGAAACAATTGACTAGTATTTTGAAGAGGGGCATTAATTTTAAAATAGTTCAAAGTTTTTCTTTTACTTCTGAAGTCTGCTGGAAGTTTCACTGAACAGGTTTTAGATTATGCTCAATAAATTACTAAATGATATAGATGTTAGCTAGTTAGTTAGTTAGGTAGTTAGTTAGTTGGTTAGTTAGTTAGTTAGTTAGTTAGTTAGTTTGTTAGTTAGTTAGTTAGTTATAGTCCGTTCAGATTCGTTTGCCGAGATGTTATGATTTATAATTCAAAAAGTTCTTGATTTCACATGATTTTTGGCATACGGTGTTAAAATGTCCATGTCACGAGAACATATGTGTTACTCGATGTCTAGCTATAACGGTTTTCTTAAAGCGGCGAATTCCTTTGATCTTTGCCCATGATCTTTTTATTATTTTGACCCTAATCAAAATGTTTTACAGTAATCTAGTGCAACGATGACCCATAGGCGTGTCCATAAAATTTTACTTGGTGGCAAGTATACAAATTTTAAATTATATATAGAACTTTTGTTCGTAGAGTCAATTTGATATAGTTCCATGCTCTTGGTGTGAGTTTCCCAAATGTTGTCGCTGCCTTTCAAATACGTACATTTAGTTCCTCATCTAAGGAAAGTGTGGCTGTAATAGTGGACCCAAGATAGCTGAACTTCTGTACTGACTCAAGCAGGCTTCCATTCAAAGTAATGGTTGTTGGTTTGCTTATAACATATTTTTGATTGCTTGGGTGGTCTTGAACAATAAACTGTTTAACAAATCAACTAGGAAATTTTGCAAATCAAACTATTTATCTGTAGACTTAATCAGAGTAATGATCATTCAGAATCAGACGAGTCAAATAGGTCGATTACTGCTTTCGGCTGAACAAACAACAAACCATCGTTTTTCCAATATTCCTCTTCTTGTCGTAACACATGATCCTCACATTTTACCCAGTAGTCTTTATTTATATTTGATAGAGCCTGATTTGTAAGTGTCTCAACATCGCATAATTTGAAAGTTTTATTTGTATATGCTACGTGTCCTTTAACTTTTGCCCAAACTAGTTCTATAGGACTTAAGTGTGCATGATATGGAGGTAGTCTCAAACATCTATGGCCATGTTCTTGAATTAACTTGTCTATTTTAAATATCTTTGTACGTTGTGTCTGTTTTACAAGGCTAAGCAATTCGGGTTTCAAGTAGCTGTCGTTAACTTGTATGTGTTCTTTTATGAGCCACGTTTTGATTGCATCTTTTGTACTTGATGATGTTGGGATTCTATCTTCTACGTTAACTACGTTATGGTATGAAGCATTGTCCATTATCAGACAAGAAGGTCGATCTAATATTGGAAGGATACTTTTCTCGATCCAGTCTTTAAATATGTGCCCATTCATTTCGGAGTGGTAGTCTCTATTGTCTATGGATTTTGAAATGAAAACGAGATGAGCATTCTGCAACAACCCATTATGTCTGCTACCTGCATGTGCAACTATCTAACGTTGCCCTTTACTGCTTGGTACTGATCTTTTAATACTTCCATTTGCTAACTGCCATTCCTTTTCATTTGTATGATGAGCGTTGATCCAAGTTTCATCTAAATAAACAATATCATAATCATTTTCGCGCATTTCCTTCACTTCACGTAAATACTTGCTTCTAAGAGCTACTAGATGTGGCTTCTCACAAATAATGTTTTTCCCACCAGCATACTTTCTAAAGGTGAAGCCTGCACTTCTTAATATTTTCCATAATGAAGTTTTTGATATTTCAATGTCGTTGTTAGTTTTCAGCCAAAGCTTCAACTTTCTAAGTGTCACTTCTTCGTTTATATCAAACATTCGACAGATTTTTCTTTTTACTAGGTCCTTATCAAAACTGTCTAACGTTTCTTTCTTTCCTTGCTTTCTTGCATTTGTTGGCAATAAATATCCGCTTCCTTTAACTATTCGATCGAATGAACGTTTACACAAACCTAAAATATGCATTGTTCTCTTCTCAGGGTTTGATAAAGAACAATAAAGATGTCCCTTTTTACGCTCTCTGCAGAAGTATTGATAAATCTTTATAACAATGTTATGCTCAGTAAAATATTTTGCCTTTATATTCATTCTCACATAGACTTGCAGAAGATAATATGGATAGTGCCGCCTCCTTTCTGTAAATATTGAGATTTGCCTCTGAATTATGACTCGAACTCGAGTCTACGGCCGTGATTTTGACGTCACACAATTTCCGGTTTCGGCTAAAATG
The DNA here is from genome assembly GCA_032433765.1 of Megaustenia siamemsis. NCBI lineage: Eukaryota > Metazoa > Mollusca > Gastropoda > Stylommatophora > Ariophantidae > Megaustenia > Megaustenia siamemsis. The sequence goes on from JAVIAB010000024.1 coordinate 50,124,265, forward strand.
TCATTTTGTGCTAAACGGGAAATTTCATATGTAACATTTCTTTATAAAAATTTATAGTGGAAACATAACTATTTTAGGACGGTGCGCATTCAGCCGTGAAGGTCATGCCTATATGTTAAAGAGTCAGCTGTGAGATGTAAGCATCTACATAATCCCTCCGGTGCTTATAATATCGATTAACTTTTTTTTAATATAGGTTAAATAAGGCATCTTTGAAACTGGATCACATTTCTTTGATAAAAAAATATTTTTATAGCGACATTAGTATTCTAAACCTAACTTCAAAAGATCAATGCAAATGAACAATAAGTTTTTGAAAAAAATAAATTAATGTCTAGGCAAACGAATCTAAACGGACTATAGTTAGTTAGTTAGTCAGTTAGTTAGTTAGTTAGTTAGTTAGTTAGTTAGTTAGTTAGTTAGTTAGTTAGTTAGTTAGTTAGTTAGTCTGTTTGTTAGTTAGTTAGTTAGTTAGTTAGTTAGTTAGATAGTTAGTTAGTTAGTTAGTTAGTTAGTTAGTTAGTTAGTTAGTTAGTTAGTTAGTTAGTTAGTTAGTTAGTTAGTTAGTTAGTTAGTTAGTTAGTTAGTTAGTTAGTTAGTTAGTTAGTTAGTTAGTTAGTTAGTTAGTTAGTTAGTTAGTTAGTTAGTTAGTTAGTTAGTTAGTTAGTTAGTTAGTTAGTTAGTTAGTTAGTTAGTTAGTTAGTTAGTTAGTTAGTTAGTTAGTTAGTTAGTTAGTTAGTTAGTTAGTTAGTTAGTTAGTTAGTTAGTTAGTTAGTTGATCAGCTAGTTAGTTGGTTGGTTAGTTGTTGGATGGTTGGTTGGTTGGTTGGTTGGTTGGTTGGTTGGTTGGTTGGTTGGTTGGTTGGTTGGTTGGTTGGTTGGTTGGTTGGTTAGTTGATTGGTTCGTTCGTTCGTTCATTCGTTGGTTGGTTGGTTAGTTAGATATAGTTATTCGAACGCCCCGGTATCACTGCAAACGAATTAAAATCCATAATAGCTCAACCGTCCGTGCCAGTGGAATCATCAGAATTAACATCTCATCGAATATCCAAACAAAAAAAAACAAGTTGCAGTCCCCATAGTAGCAAACATAGCACACGTCAAAAGACAAAGTATAGGAGCACCGATAATGAACTCAACTGAACTGTCCTTCGTCATACGATATCATCATTCATCGTTAGCAATCTGAATTGCATTGATGGAAAACCATCCGATGAAACGCACAGCTCACGGTGTGCACAGAGCACTACTGCTGATCTACTCCTAGCTCACCCCTCTCCTCTCTATTCACTTGTAGTCACTACTCATCTATACCTACTATTCCAGTATCCCCCTTATCCTGATCCCCACTTTCATTCCCCCCTTTGTTCTATCATTTCCCTACTTCTTTACCTCCTATGGTTCATACCTCTTGCACACCATCCCCTATTGCTCCACTTCTTCCAGACTTTCTCTTTTTCCATTCACTTCTGACCTACCGCCTCTCCCCCTATCCAGTTTTCACATACCTGCTTCTTATCCCTCCTCTGCATACCTCCTCCTCTAATACTTCCCTACCTCCCGAAAGACTAACTTCCTCCGGACCACCCCTCTATCGCCCTTCTCATTATACCGGCTTTATTATTCTTCCTCTCCTTATCTCTTCCTCCAGTACCCAATCCTTCCTTTCGTTGATCTACCTCTCAACTCTTTCAGTTCGAGGCCATCCATTCTGTAGAGTCCATCTCTCTCACCCATTGCCTAGTTCACTACTTTGTCGTGTCATTCAATTTCTTTCTCATAACCTCTCGCGTGATCTCTCACTTCCATTGTTGAGTGATTTATATGTATTGCTTGTTGTGTCCCAGGAGTGTCTTCGTCTATCCCCCCTTTCCCCCCCCCCTTTGGTTTTCCCGATATTAGATCCGTTTGCCCTCTTAACTGACCTGTCTTGGTCACGGGTTGCTTTCTATACACGTTCTCTGCGCTTCTAGTCATTCTGACTTGTTTCAGAACGGATTACAGATTTCCTGATCTGAGCTCAGCTAAGTACAATTTATTATACATTTTTCTCTTTTTCTATTTTATATATTTTGACGCCCATCATACCTCTCATCATGTAATATTCATTTCTCTCTTTTCTTATTTCTGCATCCTACTTTCCTCACCCTCCACTTGATCATCTAACATGTAGTAATTGTGCTTCACCGCTTGTTGTCGTTGTCCCTGTATTCTGAAGAAGGCCACAGGCCGAAACGTCAGTATTGTGTTGTGTTCTTTATTTGTAAAGCTGTCACCATACCTTGGAGTGTTTAGTACACCCCACCATTGGCTCCCAGCACTAATCTCAGTAGCTCCTGCAGAAAGCTGAGGAAACTGCAACAAGGAAGCTTTTCAAACAGTGCCTCAATTATATATTGACATAGACGATGTCAAAAGCTAAACCTGATTACATTTTAGCATCGAATAATGATATAAAGAAAAGACCGAGACTGATACCACGATTCTATAACATTCTTCAGCGTGAAATAATATTGTAATTAATTGCAAAATATAAAAACGTTAGGCATATCAAGTACTTTGTACATATAAAGAGATACTTCACGATGCTGAAGGCTATACTTTCGTTGAAGATTGTAAAAACAAGTGAGCTGAAAGATGACAGTGTAATAAATGAGGTAATAAGACCATGCGATAGGAAAATAACAGCCTGTCAGAATGTACCAGAAATGTAAAAGACAGATAACAGTATAAATTATTTTAACAAAATTTAGACGAGGAAATGACACATAGCATGAAAACTCGTTGGCAAAACAGGAAAAAAAAACACTTTTCATGTTTCTTTTTGTGTCGACGGTTATTTATCCTTCACATGAAATATTCCTGTTGCCACCGATGTTACAGACTCTGTGTTGTTACATTATCCAATGAGGAGAAAATATTTTCTTTCCATTGGGAAAAAATAAATCTCGTTATAGGTGACGGCCGATATCAGTTAATGTTATCGCTACAGGATTTGGCTTTTACAATTTCGTGATGTTGAGATCTTTGTATCAGGGTTATCAAATTGTGTATCAAGAGAGGGGAGCTGTCCATGGGGTGTGCCTCAAAAATTGCATTTATTAGTATTCTGTTTATTTTATCTCATTTCTTATGTGTGCACCTTTGTGTGTATTTTAGCACGAGATGTGTATGTGTATGTAGAAAGAAAGAAAGAAAGAAAGAAAGAAAGAAAGAAAGAAAGAAAGAAAGAAAGAAAGAAAGAAAGAAAGAAAGAAAGAAAGAAAGAAAGAAAGAAAGAAAGAAAGAAAGAAAGAAAGAAAGAAAGAAAGAAGGAAAACACTTCAAGCATAATATATCGCCTCCCCCCCCCTCCATGTACACTAAAAGAGGTAGGTTGAAGTGCATTAAAATAACAACCCGTGTGGCTGCCGGAACCCCACGGTGAGGAGAGAACAGAATAGAACCACTGCTACTCGTCATGCACTGTCGTAAGAGGCGACTAAGGCGATTTGGAATCGTCGCCTGTGCAGTTGAGTAGGATTTGCATGTAGCGACTTCATCAACGGAGTTTACCGATGCATTTTGGGAAATGTTGACAAGTGGTGGTGCGGATATGGGGTAATCCTGACTGCATTGAAACTGGTTCCATGAAAACACGCATACTTTTAACTTTAACTAATGCAAAAAGGACAGCCTGCACCATCAAAGCAAGAAACAAAGTAGAATGGCGATCCATGGTAGCCAACCTTCGTTGCGGAGAAGGCACTCAATAATGTACAATGAATGCAAAAAGAGAGCGACTCTGGTGCAGTGACAACCCTTTAGCTTGGCGATTATGTAACGAGGATTTAAACACAGCTTTAGCGACCTAGCTGATGAAGGAATTGGCTGAGTTGGAGACAAGTAATGACAGAGAAGAAGAAGAGTACTCCTATAACCTCCAAAAGTTATGTCCCAGAACGATGAAATATTATTCACACAAGAATACGTCACAGGACATTAATTTTACATTAAAGCTAAATTGCAGATCGATCACAGAAAATGGGTGGAGAATCCTGAAGATAGAGATTCGCTTCGTTGGCAAGACTTTGAGCAATCTTCAGTGAATAATCACAAATGATGCACGTCGAAAGATGAGAGAGTTTTGTCGTCACATTACCACAATCAACAAGCCATATTAATGACTGACTTGGCGGTTTGTCTATTCGTTAATATTTTAATAATTACAGAGTTAAGGGCGCCTCTCACTCACTGTGTGAGTGCAAATACTTTTCAAATAGTAAGGTACATTTATGAGTGATGTGATCTGTATTACGTTACTAGCGTCTTTAATATTACTATGATAATGATGATATATAGTTCCTTTTAGCTGAGAGCTCCAGACAGCCATCAATTGTTCGTCATTATAATTATCGCAGCTAACATCATACATGTATTGAGAGCAAGGAATGCGTACAGAAAATAAACCAGATTAAGAGTTTGTATTACGGTAAGACTTACAATATAAGATATAACTAAAGGCTATCTACAAAATATAAATAAAACGAACATAAGCGAAATGTGTATTAAGTGAAGCGACATGCAGATAAAAAACACAGCTGTATGGGTTTTAGCACAGTCAAAAGAAATTGAATACAGTTAAATTATGTAAATGTATACGGTGACTGTATAGGAAGTGTACAGTAACATAGTGAATAACTAAAATGTTTATAGTAATACAGTGAAAGTGTAGAAGCTTAATGTAGATGAAGATAGGAAAAAGAAACGTTCCCACTCTCTCTCTCTCTCTCTCTCTCTCTCTCTCTCTGCGATCAAGACTCAATCAAAGTAGGAATCCAGACTCTCTCATGAAGTCAGTTGTCTGTTTAAGCGAATCGATTGTTCCATATAGTTTCTCTTCCAGGAGGTGGGTATGGATCACATTGCTCTTCTCAGGTCTGTGTACTGGGGGCAATCCTGTAGAACATGTTTTGTAGTTATATTGTCCACTGTACAGTGCTATAGGCCGGTTGCACCTATTTTGAATTTGGTGAACATGTGATTTCTCATTCTATTGTGGCCAATGCGTAGGCGAAGTATGATGACTTGATCCCTCCTCGATAGTTGGTGGTATCCGGCACTCTCGTTATGCTTTGGGTGTTCTCGTTTCCATTTTTCATGGAATTGACCTTTGAGGATGGATTTGGCTTCATCATAACTGAGCGGATGGTTCTCTTGTGGTAATCTTCCTCCCTCTTTAGCTAATTTGTCTGCGCGTTCGATCCCGTGTATGTTACAGTGTGATGGTATCCACTGAATGACTACTCTCTGGAAGTTATTGCATAGTTGGTCTAAGGTTGTTCTTAAGTGATCTAGTTCATTGTTCTTGGGGCTTTTTAGAGCTGATAGTACTGACAGAGCATCAGTCAGAATCACCAATTTATTGTGCATGTTATTTTTATGTTGAGTAGCGAGTATTGCAGCATCTCTGAGTGCCTCAGTTTCTGCATTAAAGTTGTTTGAGAATTTCCCAGTAGCTATTGACTTGGTGATCTCGTCCTGATTATTATGCGTCACGAACAAACCACCCCTCCATTTCTGGTGGCATTTGTAGCAGAGCCATCTGTGTATATGTGGGACCAAGAGTCCTGTGAGTAGGTATCGTGTATGTGTTTTTCTGCTACGTGTTTTCTTTCTGTGTCTGATTGGGTGCATTTTTTCATGATTCCTGTTATATTTTCCTTAAGTTCTGATATTTTATGTTTCCCATGAAGAGACATATCAGATGGGCCCAAGGGTTTCGGTACTGTTTGGGAAAGTACTGGGTCTCCAGTATTTAGTACATTGGAAATTGCAGCGAAGTTACTCGTCTTTAGTCGCACAATTCCGGAACCAGTTATTTTTTGGTGCATGAGGTGGCTAAGGAGCCTTCTATATTTCTCCGCTTGATGCAATACTTTAGTGACCCGTCTGTCATCTAAGGGTTGTAAACCTGTTACTTTTTTTAGAGTCTTAATAGGTGTAGATTTCATAGCACTAGTGATGATATGGGCAGCTTGGTTCTGTGTTCTGTTAATTTTGCTAAGGTGTGGTTTGGAAGCCATAACCCAGGCTGTGACTCCATACTCTAGGACTGGTCTGACCCTTCCTACGTGTAGTCTGATCCCCAGTCCGTTCCTTTTAATTTCTTCATAATATTTGTTCGTTTTCTGGCTTGTTTTCTTGCTCTGTCTATATTATTTGTCCAAGTCATTCTGCGATTCATGGTGACGTCAAGATATGTTGGGTTTTGGTCAATAGGTGGTGTATGGTCTTGTATCTTCAAGTTTGCAGAGAGTGTGTTTCTTGATAGGCTGAAAATTGTATATGTAGTTTTTTTTTTCGTTAATTGGTAAGAACCAGGTGTTCATCCATTTTTCAAGTTCACCTAGGGCATCTTGCATCCTGGATCCAGCCACCGACATACTTTCCTCGCGAGCCCATAACGCCAGATCATCTGCGTACATTGCTGAGTGTATTCTGGATGGAATGTCCATTACGATGTCATTTATGAAAATTAAAAAGAGTGTTGGGGATAAGACTCCGCCTTGTGGGACACCTTGTTCAATTGTGACCTTCTTACTTAGTTGACCTTGTACTTGTACTCTGACCGTTCTGTCCTGAAGGTATTGAGAGACCCAATTGAATAATCGACCCTGGATGCCAAGTCTAAAAAGCTTGTTCTTTAAACCCTCTCGCCATACCCTATCAAAAGCCTTCTCCATGTCGAGCCACACTGCCAGTGTGTGTTTCTTTTCTTGTAGAGCATCCTCTATTTCCTGTGCAATGTAGGTGACCTGGTCTTCAGTTGATCTGTGCTGACGGAAGCCACTTTGTTTTGGTACGATTTATTGTTTTGTCTCCAAATGCCACATACGTCTTCTGTTAACCAGCCTTTCCATGAGTTTACTCAGGCAGCTCATTAAGCTAATTGGTCTGTAGCTACTTCGGTCTAGTGGGTCTTTTCCACACTTGAGGATGGTCACCATAAAAGCTTCTTTCCAGATTTCCGGCAAATGACCTCTCTTCCAGCTAGCATTTATTATCCTTAGAAGCTGGCCATTGGCTTTCTGTCCCAGATTTATGAACATTTCGTTGGTGATCCATCTTTACCAGGGGAACTTTTGAGCTTCAATCCTTTGAAGGCAACATCTAATTCAGTTGGGGTAAAGAAGGTCGTCTGATGCTCTTCTGGTGCTAAAGGCATGCGTTTCGCATCTTGGATTTCCCGACTTGCAGCTTTCTGTTTGTCTATTGGAATATTTATTCTACTGATGTTTTTGTAAGTCTCTATCAGTAGATTTGCTGCCCTTTTATTTGTGAGGATGTTCTGATTGTGTGCTAACGATATTGAAGGTCGGCAGTTGTTTTCGTTTTCAGACCTTTCGCAAGTTTCCATAGTTTATGCATCAGAAACCCTGGCAAACTTTGTCCAATCTGCTCTCTTATAGTTCCAACGGGGAAGAGGTATTTGCAACTCCTGTTTGTGAGCAAGATCCACTGAAAGTTTGACTGGTCTGTGGTCACTATCTCCAAGTTGGTTCAGCACTTTTCAGTTTATTTTTGATGGATATGTTTCCAGTTGCAAATGCTAGGTCGGGAGTGGAAGTTGTTTTCCATCTTCTTGGGTAGAAGGTTGGGGTCCTCTCTAGAGTTTATGAGGAATAGGTTGTTGTCTATTTCCCATTCTTCCACTTCTTCACCTCGAGCGATGGACTCCTTGTATCCCCATCTTTCAGAGTGCCTGTTAAAGTCTCCTACTACCAGACACTTTGATGGTGTTATTTCCATTGACTCCAGCTTCAGCAATTTATCATTAGGACAGTAAATGTTAAATATTCTTATACTAGCGGAGTTAATGTATAGGTCTGTACCAATGATCTCTGCCTCTCCGTTTGTGACTAATTCTATCAGTTTTGCTGGGATGGAATTTTTAATAAGTATAAGAATTCCACCCTTGTGACCTTCTCCGTCCTGTCTAGATGTTTGGTAGCCACTGATCATAAATCTGTACTGAGGATTAAGGTGAGTTTCCTGGATGCAGGCAACGTCTATCTCCTCCTCTGCTAGTCTGATTGTTAGGACTTGTTTTTTGTGGTATATGCCCTCCAAATTCCTGTGTATTATATTCAGCTGTTTCCTGAAGCCTTTCCGGTCAGCGGTAGTTTCACTCTGGTCCCATTTCCTAGCTCTCCAAAATGGGTCAGAGTGGCCACCACTCTGGGGTGGACCCCTCCGTGACACGTGGCCCAGCATTCCACCTGCCTGGGGAGACTCCACAGACAGAGCATCACAATTAGAGTCTGTTAGATCCATTTCGATTGAATACCTGTTAAAACGTTGCACTGTGTTCTGCGCCAGTGGCCCAGTGCATCCGATTTCAGCCAGCATTTTATTCAGGTTTGCTTTCCTTAGCCTTTGACTGTCCCCAATCTTCCTGCAAGGCAGCAGATTGTCTTTTCTGTAGGGGGATTCTGCCCTTAGATGGTCGACCCTCTCAAGTTTACGAGCACCATCTGCCAAAGCTTGATGTAGTTATTAGTTGGTCATTAGACCATCACACATCAAACAACAGACTATAAGTCCCTCATAACTAAGACGAACCTCAGGGAGTCTCACCGATGCTGACAATTCATGTACGAAACCCCACTTCGTCTTTCATTGATTAGAGTACGACCGTCCTAGGTGTATGCAACTAACTATTATATTAGTATGCTACTATGATGACGTAGCTCACACAACAATGGTTGCACTCACAATATCCCAGTTACTATAGTAAAAGCAGCCAACAGCATGCGAAAAGCTGATGCACAATTTCCAAATTGAAAACTGCTGCTGACTAGACTGAGCAGAGCTTAGCAAGGAGTTGTACAATGCAAGAACTTGGCGTCATACAATTACATCGACGGTCTTGGAACAGCACACGATGTCTTGACGTAATTCACATAACGCTAGGCAGAGGAAGGTCGAATTCACAAACGTTTGAATTGACAATGAGGAACATTGAGGTGAGTACAACCTGTCATCATCGGCGAACTTTGTTAACTGGATCAATTGATAGCTCAGAAGCAGAAAATGGCACCATAGAGCTGAAGCTAATCAGTTCCCTAATGTAGCTTCTGTAGCGGTCCTGCGAACGTGACCTCATTCCACCTTGTTTGGAAACGGAAGTCCGGAAGAAGAAACTGAGAACAAAGTCGAATTGCGGGCGATTAGAATGCATGGGGTAAAGTAGAGGCTTCTTCTTCTACTTTTCAGCTCCCTGTGGAGCATAGGTCTTCAACAAACACTTTCCGAGTCGTTCTGTTTCTTGCAATTCTTTTAAGATCATTCCATGTCTTCCCCATCATCTTCATCTCTGCTTCTATCTGTCTTCTCCAAGAATTCTTTAGTCTTCCTGTCCTTCTGCTAAACCATTCTCTTAAGTTGTCTGGTATCTTTTCTCTTTGCTTCCCTCTATTTCTTCGTCCCTCAATTTTCCTACTTGTCACAATATATTCCAGCTGTTCCCTTCTCATATAATGGTCAAAAAAATGATTGTTTCTTCCTAACAGTGGATATTAGCTCTCTTTTTGTTTTAGCCTCTTTCAGAACGTTTTCATTGCTCTTCTTAACTGTCCATTGTATTCTCAACATTCTTCTGTAAAACCACATTTCTACAGCCTCCAGTAATTTTCTGGTCTATTGTCTTGTTGTCCATAATGAACATCGATATGTTAAGACTGGCTCTACATAACATTTAAGAACTATTTTTCTTGTTTATATTGTCAAAACTGGATTGCGTAGTATCTTCCTCATTTTTTGGAAACTGCTTTTGACTGAGTCATTCTGCATCTCACCTCTTTTGTACATCTTCCTCTATTGTTGTGGCGATTCATGATTGTACAAAGAAGTTACGACGGTGGTTTTCTGTTGCCTTCTGTCGGTTTGTTTACAGTTGGCTCCGCTAGCCTTTGACTAAAAAGTCTCACCCACAAGGCAGTGGGGTTGTTTTACTTCGGGGTACCCTCCTTTAGCCTTTGACTCTCCCGAGCTTATCTGCAAGGCAGCAGGACAGCCACAGGTTGTACTGTTTACTGCATACAGTAGCAGGTAAAATTACCCGATCTGACATGGATATTATGTTTATACTAAAGCATTAACAAGTAGCCTGATCATATAAATTATGCAGTCACTAAAGCATTAACAAGTAGCCTGATCATGGAAATTATGCAGTCACTAAAGCATTAATATCATCATCATCATCATCATTGAGTGCCGTCTCCGCATCGAAGGTTAGCTACCATGGAGCGCCATTCATCTGTCTCTTGCTTTGATGGTGCAGATTGTCATAGGCTGACCTGTCCATCTTTTGATGTTACTCGTCTATGTTAGTCTTGGTCTGCCTCTTTTACCTTGTATTTTCCTTTCTAATATTACTTTTAGTAAGCTGTTGTGTCTTTTAACATGCCCCAAAAATTTCATTTGTCTTGTTCTAATTGTGTTTAGTAGTCTTTTCATTTTTAGTTGTTTTAAAACTTCCTCGTTTGTTTTCTTTTCTTCCCATTCAATTCTACCTATTCTTCTATAAATTTTGTGTTCTGTTTTCTTGTCTAATGTCCAAGTTTCTGTTCCATACAGGAATATTGAGAAGTTGTAACATTTTGCTATTCTTAGTTTTAGCCCTGGTGTTATTTGTTTTGATGTTAGTATGCTTTTCATGGCATTAAAATGACCTTTTCCCATACCTATTCTTTTGTTTATTTCAGTTTTACATTTCCCATCACTTGTTATAGTTTGTCCAAGGTAGTTGTAGCTCTGAACTGTCCTCGGGTGTATTACTTCAACTTTGATATTCATCTGTAGGTCTTGAGAATTTTCTTTCCTTATGATCATAGTTTTAATCTTTTTGATATTCATATCTAGTCCATATTTTTTGCTTGCCATGTTTATTTCATTAAGTAATTGTTGTTGATCTTTAGGAATTTCTGTTAGTAGTACAGTATCATCAGCTTATCTTAGGTTATTGATTATCTTTCCATTTAATGGATTTAAATAAATAATGTTTAAAGATGTGTAACTCTTCAAAATGTGAAATTATACACAAATTACGAATTACTCCCCTTTAAAAAAATCATCATCATCATCATCATGTGCCATACCGTTTGGCGTAGGTGATCATGTCCCTCCACAATCTTCTATCTACAGTGAATCGTATCAGTTCTGTTGTTGACTGTTTTCCATGCCATGACACCAAGCTATCCAGTATTTTCTCTCTTTGTCGTCCGCGATCTCTCTTACCTTTTATTTTGCCACTTGTAACCAAGTATTCCAACTTTCCTCTTTTCATGATGTGCCCGAAAAGCGTTGATTGCTTCTCTCGGATGTTTTTTAAGAGCTCTCTTTTTGTGTTGGCCTCTTTGAGAACTTCCTCATTAGTCTTTTTAGCTGTCCAGGGAACTTTCAACATTCTTCTGAGAAATCCCATCTCTGTGGCCTCTAATCGTCTTTTCATTTGTTTGTCTTTTGTCCATGATTCGCTTCCATAGGTCAGAATTGGTTCTATATAGCACCGATGAACTATCTTTCTCATTTTATTGACATAGATTTGTTGCATAAGATATTTTTCATTTTCTTAAATGCTATTTTGGCCTGAGCTAGTCTGCTTTTTATTTCTGTGGTGCATCTCCCATCTGATGTTATTATTGTGCCCAAGTATTTGAAACGTTGCACTTGTTTCAGATTTGTCTCGTTTATTTTTATGCTGCATGATGGTGATGATTGTTTCTTCGATATAACCATTACTTCTGTTTTCTTACTATTCAGATTGAGACCTTTCTTGTTGCTTTCTTTTACTATTATGTCTATCATTTCTTGTAGTTCGTTCTCTGTCTCTGCTATTAGACTGTGCCATCCGCATATCGCAAATTATTTATGTTGTGACCGTTGACCTCAATTTTTGTAAAAGGTAAAGTACGAGACTTGAACCGGCGTCTTAGCACGCGAGTATATACCCATATGTGCTCGGCCGCCTATCCAGAAATGTTCGGATATTTCTGTATAGTGTAGCCTCAAGCATCGAAACTCAGATGCGAAGCGACATTCCTCACCTTCCCAGGATAATATACCCTGGTACCCATTTCTGCCAACGGCTGGGTCGACCGTGGGGGTATTTTTTTTTTTTTTTCCAACCACGAGTACAATTCACACTGCTCCCAGCGGGAATTGAACACGGGTTGTCCGAACGTCGGTAATCTAGTCGGGTGGTTTTCCCAACTAGGCTACCGAGGCCCCTCAATTTTTGTGTGTCTACTATTGATCTCATAATATATTCTCTGTAAAGTGAAAACAAATCCGGTGACAGAACACAGCCTTGTCTGACTCCTTGTTTTATATATTGGAATTGTCCTGTTTGGTTGTTAATTCGTATAGTTGCTGTTTGTTGCCAGTACATGTTTTTTATGATTCGCAGATCCTTGCCATTAATGTTTAATTTCTCCAGCATATTGATTATTTCCACATGCTTTACTTTGTCAAATGCTTCCGTGTAGTCTATAAAGTACATATATAGATCTTTCTTTACCTCTATAGATCTTTCTATCAATGGTCTTAAGATGTATATTGCATTATTGGTGCCCTTTCCTTCCACAAATCCACATTGTTCCTCACTTATTTCTGGTTTTATTTTGTTCCTTACACGTCTCATGATTATTCTTAGTAATATTTTAGTCATATGGCTCATGAGACTAATAGTGCGATTTCACTTTTCATGTGTTGAATTGCGTCCTCCACATCACTCTGCATTATTGGTGGTCATGTGTCTTCATTTGAATTGTTTAATTTTGGTCTTTTGTCATCATAGAGTTGACTGATATATTCTGTCCATCTTTCCAATGTCTTCTCCTGTCCCATCATTATATTTCCTTCCTTTGATTTCACACATCCTGAAACTTTGACTTCTTTTCTTCCTGTTAATTCATTTAACTGATTGTGCATACATTTTGAGTCTTTCCTTTGTTGTTTTTTTCCATTTCTTCACATTTATGTTTTAACCATCCTTCCTTTGCTTCTCTGCACTTGTTTTGGATCTCTTTGTGCAATATTTTGTATGTCCGTTCTTCTTTCTTATGTTTTCTTCTTTCGTCCATTAGTTGTAAAATTTCTTCTGTCATCCATTTCTTTTTTTTTGATTCTTTTAGTCACTGGTATTACTTCTTTTGATGTTTGTTGAATCGATTGTTTGAGCATTTCCCACTCCTGGATGTCCTATCTTTAAAATACAAAAATATACATGGTAAAAACATAATTGTTGAGAAGATAATAAAAACAACCATTTACATCTAGTTACCTGAATTATATTAAGTAATTGTGTAAATGTATTCCTTTTGTTTAGAGTAAGTGTAATAAACAACAACGGTGTCGTTAGTCGCTTCACGTTGAGTGATGTACTGTGGAGGATCTGAGCACTTGCGAACTTGTTTGATGTACGATGCGGATGACTGAAATAAACTAAACTAAGCTATACTAAAACTAAACTAAACTAAGCTATACTAAAACTAAACTAAACTAAGCTATACTAAAACTAAATTAAACCAAGCTATACTAAAACTAAACTAAACTAAGCTATACTAAAACTAAATTAAACCAAGCTATACTAAAACTAAACTAAACTAAGCTATACTAAAACTAAACTAAACTATGCTACACTAAAATTAAATTAAACCAAGCTATACTAAAACTAAACTAAACTAAGCTATACTAAAACTAAACTAAACTAAGCTATACTAAAACTTAACTAAACTAAGCTAGACTAAAACTAAATTAAACTAAGCTATACTAAAACTAAATTAAACTAAGCTATAATAAAACTAAAATAAACTAAACTAAGCTATACTAAAACTAAACTAAACTAAACTAAGCTATACTAAAACTAAACTAAACTAAACTAAGCTCTCCTAAAACTAAACTATACTAAACTAAGCTATACTAAAACTAAACTAAACTAAACTAAACTAAACTGAACTGTGTGTAATAAAAAAAACGTTTATATTTAAATAAACAAAAACATCACTCACAAAGTATGATACAAGTTGAGCACACCCCCCCCCAACCGAGATCCCCCCTCCCCAACCACTACCAAATTGTAGCTACTTAATGACAATCAAAGGCCGTTGTTAATCTACTTTTTTGTGGAATTTACTGTTTTATACTATACACCATGCAATCCATTTTTGACAATAGAAACAAGAAAAAGAGTTCTTAAATGTTATGTAGAGTCAGTCTTAACATATGTATGTGAATCATGGACAATAGGACAACAGACAAGAAAATCACTGGTGTCTGTAGAAATGTGGTTTTACAGAAGAATGTTGAGAATACCATGGACAGCTAAGAAGAGTAATGAAAACGTTCTGAGAGAGGTCAAAGCAAAAAGAGAGCTAATTTCCAATATTAGGAAGAAACAATCATCGTTTTTTAGCCATGTAATGAGAAGAGAACAACTGGAATATATTGTAACAACTGGAAAAATTGAGGGACGAAGAAATAGAGGGAAGCAAAGATAAAAAATAACAGACAGCTTAAGAGAATGGCTTGGCAGAAGGTCAAGAACAGAAATGATAAATAACTGTCGAGATCGAAAATTGTGGAGAGACATGATCACCTACGCCAGCAGGCCCGGTACTTGATGATGATACTATACACTATGCACTCTATGGTCTTTTCTAAAGAGTTTCCTAAATGATTCACCACATTGATTGTGTCATCTTTACGGGTTTGTTCCTTGGTATTTAAGTAGGATGCTATATGCCTGCCTTTCAGGAACCAGGAATTAACGTATGTTAAGGGCTGAAGAGAATAGGGAATAAAGAACTAACTAGCTCGATGAAAATCAATGTACTCACTTTATTCATGTGTAGAGGAGCTATTGTACCGTGTTAGAATTTGGTTCGTTTAGAAGCTAGGCTGACCTTCAGCAGTAAAGAGGGGAATGCTGTTGACAATGTGTTTCAACTGCAGTGGCGGAACTTTTCTTCTTTGGGGGCCTCGGTAGCCTAGTTGGGAAAACTACCCGGCTGAATTACCGACGTTTGGACAACCCGTGTTCAATTTTCGCTGGGAGTAGTGTGAATTGTACTCGTGTTTAGAAAAAAAAAATACCTCAACGGTCGACCCAGCCGTTGGCAGAAATGGGTACCAGGGAGAGAAGGTGAGGAATGTCGCCTCGCATCTGAGTTTCGATGCTTGAGACGACACTATACAGAAATATCCGAACATTTCTGGATAGGCGGCCGAGCACATATGGGCGGAAACTCGCGTGCTAAGGCGTCGGTTCAAATCTCGTACTTTACCTTTACATTTTCTTCTCTGTCGTGACTTCATGAAATCCCCTTACATGCGGTCTTTCTGAAATTCAAAGCCTCTTACACAAACTCTCACACAAAGTAACATTGACCTTTCTGGCCCTTGTGTCTCTTCTTAAACAGGACGCAATTTTTCCAATCGTCGTTTCAAGCTTTCATAAAACGTTACAGAACAATTAACATGTATTGATTGGTCACCTACTCTCTTCTCCAAAGTCACTCCTTTTAAAGCCGAGATTTTCATTTGCTAGTACAACTTCATGATTATTTCTCCCATGTGCTCAAATAGTTGAACACTTCTTCTTGTTGTATCTATTAGCTTCAAAATGTCATCTGGCATCCATTTCTTTCTTGAAATTGTCCTAACTGGTGGTATGAATAAACTCTTTCGGTGTTTGGCGAATTGATTATTTTAGCATTTCCCACTGTTCATCAATGCTTGGTATCTTCTCTGTTACATTGTTCCGGTTCTGAATTGTGATTTTATATTTGTCTTGCAACTTCTTGTCTGATTTGAGTAAATCTAAACTTAACTTGATGTTAACTGAGGCTCGTTCTGTTGCTTTTAACTTTACTCTAAGCTTTCCCACAACTGGTACATGATCACTATTGCAATCTGCCCCTGGTCTAGTTTTCACACATACCAGACTGTTTCTAAATTTATTGTTTATCGTTATGTAATCAATTTGATTACGTGCGTTGTCTTCTGTGCTTTTCCATGTCTACAGATGCAATATCATTTTAATAAGAAACAATCATAATTTTTTTATGCGATGTAATGAGAAAGGAACAGCTGAAATATATTGTACAAACTGGAAAAATCGAGTGACAATGAGATAGAGGGAAGCAAAGAGAAAAGAAAACTTAAGAGAACGGCTTGGCAGAAGATCAACAACAGAAATGATAAATGACTGTCAAGATAGAAAGTTGTGAAAAGACATGATCACCTACACCAGCAGACACGGCATTTGATGATGATGATGATGATGATGTATGGTGTGTATAATAAGAATCACACTCTGCCTTAATTAAACATACAAAGGGTCAGAAAATATACTGATTCGCTCATCTCACGGTGATTTATCTTATATGAATCAGCCGAAGACTAGACATACATCATCGGAGTACAACACCCAATTATTTGGTTTTAGAGTATGAAGAATACAAACAAATTAGAATATACAATATCACATAATTAGGAAGAACATATCATGTGCTGATCAAATAACTACTCTACGTATAATAGTTGAACAAAGTTTAGAACTAAAATCCCCACTTTATATTGGATTCATAGATTACGAAAAGGCATTTGATAGTTTAGACAGAAGAATGCTTTGGACGTTGCTGAGTCATTACGGAATCCCCATAAAGTTTATTAACCTGATAAAAACAATGTATGAAGGAACAAAATGTAGTGTGGTGCACGAAGGACAGCTTACAGAAGCATTTGAAATAAGAACAGGAGTAAGGCAAGGATGCCTTCTGTCCCCATTTCTCTTTCTACTGGCCATAGATTGGATTATGAAAATAACTCAAAACAACAGAAATGGAATCCAGTGGTCACTGACCAAATAACTTGATGATTTAGACTTTGCTGATGACATAGCTCTCCTATCAGCCATCAACAGATGCAGGGTAAAGTGAGTATATTAGATGAGAGATCACAACAGCTAGGACTAAAGATTAATAGAGATAAGAACAACATTATGAGAATTAATGCAGTTGGCAATAACCAAATAAAACTAGGAGAAATACCTCTACTAGACGTGCAATCTTACATATATCTGGGCAGTAATATAGATAAAGAGGGAGGAACAGAAAATGATACCAAAATAAGGATATCAAAAGCAAGAGGAGCTTTCATTGCACTGGGAAACATGGAAATCCAAAGAAATTAGGCTAAACACAAAAATAAAAATGTTCAACTCAAATGTTCAGTCGGTCCTATTATATGGCTGTGAAACATGGAGAATAACAAAATTGACAATCACGAAGGTACAGACTTTCATTAATGGATGCTTGCGCAGAATAAAGGGATGGAAATGGCAGGACTAAGTCACTAACGTGGAATTATGGAAATGTACCGGTCAAATACCAGTGGATAAAGAGATACAGCGAAGACGATGGCGATGGATAGGACACACACTACGGAAGCCAACTGAGAGTATTACACAACAGGCCCTTTTTTTGGAATCCCCAGGGGAAAAGACAAAGAGGAAGACCAAGGAATTCTTGGAGAAGACAGATCGAAGCATAGATGAAGATGATGGGGAAGACATGGAATGATCTTAAAAGAATTGCAAAAAACAGAACGACTTGGAAAGTGTTTGTTGAAGACGTATGCTCCACTGGGAGCTAAAAGGTAGAAGAGGAAGAATATCACATAAATCGTTTGCTGTTTCAGAAGCTAACAACTGCCAGTGAGACATACTTTTAATCCATAACCCTTCCACGTCGTCTGGATAGGTTTCACACGAGCAACAAGATAATTCATCATCATACTCATTGAGTGCCGTCTCCACATCGAAGGTTGGCTACCATGGAGTGCAATTCCATTCTGTCTCTTGCCTTGATGGTGCAGATTGTCATAGGTGGACTTAGGCCATCTTTTGATGTTACTCGTCCATGTTAGTCTTGGTCTGAATCTGCCTCTTTTACCTTATATTTTCCCTTTTAGTTTTACTTTTATTAGGGTGGTGTGTCTTTTAAACATGCCTCAAAAATTTAATGTATTGTTCTAATTGTGTTTAGTAGCTCTATTTTAACCGCTAGTGCGGTTAGCGGGGTAGCGTTCTACCCTACCAAAGGAGGAGTAAGACGTCTCCTTGACACCCCTGGGCAAGGTGGAGCTCCCGTTTAGCCCCCCTATCAGGGTTATGGGAAGCCATTGGAGCAGGTGGTGGATGGTGTTGTGGGAGCAGCCGACAAGTAGTGCCGGTTATGGTCCCCACACCGCGATGGCAGGCAGAGGATCTCTTGTATAGAGACAATGGCTGCGATCTCCGACAAGTACAGTCTCTGCCAAGAAGGAAAGGAATGGCAAACTACCTTCTTAAATTGCCTGGAATAATCATGACACAAAGAGAGAAAATACTGGATAACTTGGTGTCATGGCATGGAAAACAGTCAACAACAGAACTGATACTATGCACTGTCCTGTAGATAGAAGATTGTGGAGGGACATGATTGCCTACGCCAACCGGCATGGTACATGATGATGATGGTGAGTTCTCTTTTAATTTTTAGTTGTTTTAAAATTTAATCGTTTGTTTTCTTTCTTTCCATCCAATTCCACCTATTCTTCTATAAATCCACATATCAAAGGCTTCAATTTTCTGTTCTGTTTTCTTGTCTAAGAATATAAACAAGATAATTAATTTTTTTTTTTAAATGCAGTAATATCCGTCAAATACGTTTAAAACGAGCGGAAATAGAGATGGAGGATGGGAGTTTTTGTAGTGGCTGCTGCTGATCTGAGTAAAATTTAGTTAATTAACTTCAATTTAATAAACTTCTGACTTATCGTCTGTAGTAATTGCAGATTAATTTAATGTATAAAGTTATATAGTAGCAGTTTTAATACAAATTTTATTTAAAGCATTAAAGTTATATTATGAAACTACGTTAGAAAACTGATAGTTTAAAACACTATTTTACATTCATTACAGATTTAACCCGAGGTTAGTACTGTAACACTACAAGTAACAGGGATAGTTTCGAATTTCGTGATGGTAATAATTTCAATTTGCCAAATTATTTGGTAGTATTTGATAACTTTTAAACTGTTACTTTTTTACTTTTGTTTTTGGAAAAATTAATTAAAATTCAGGAAAAAAACAGCTGCAACGTAACTATGACAGCGTTCTGTTCGGTTCGAACCGTCTTCAACAGTTGTTACTTATATACTTTTAATTTTTATACTTTATACTTAACTACTATTACTATTTATTATATAATTATATATTATTTTTTTAACATTTACATGCATGATCTCAACAGCAGCTGCAGGGTCATAACAGCAGCAGGCTACACAGACCACTTCGAAGTTAGATCAGGCGTAAGACAGGGGTGCGTACTATTCCCCCTACTGTTTATTACATACATGGACTTGATGGACTGGACCGTATATGCAAGCTAGCCAACCCATCAATCAGAGACAGAGGAGATCAATGAGCTTCTATTTGCAGACGATCAGGCACTAATACATGAAACAAAGAAGACCTACAAGAACACTTAAACAAACTCAAAACATCTCAGGCACAAAATACAACATGAAAATCAACATCAACAAAACAGAAATCATGAATGTCGCCAAAAATAAACAGAACATCAATGTAACTATAGAAGGCAGGCAACTAAAACAAGTAGAGGAATTCAAATACCTAGGAAGTCTAATGACAAACGATAATTCTCAAACAGCAGAGAAAGAATCAAGATGCAACGAAGTTTGTCAAATCATTGGACAGTTATCACCACTATTGTCCAACAAGGAAATAACTCTGGAGGCAAAACGAGCACTATACAATACAATCTTCATCCCAACATTGTGCTACCAATGCCAGACCTGGACCCTAGATGCAAGAACAATAAGAAAAATAACCTCTACAGAGATGAAATGTGTTAGACGAATGACAGGAAACAGTCTCAGAGATAAGATCAGAAATGAAGAACTGAGAAAAAAGCTAGGAATAGCCCCCGCCATAGAATATATAAGGAAACAGCAGATAAAATGGTTTAGCCACGTGACAAGGCAGAAAGAACAAAACACTACACAATGAGCCTTCAACAAATGTTGTGAGAACACCAGACTCAAGGGTCGACCACGAAAAAGATGGGTCGATGGAATATTAGAAACACTAGGAAAATTAACAGCAGCAGAGGCGAACAGAAGAGGAAAAGACCGCAAATTATATCTCCCCTCGACGCTGAAAGGCAGATAAGGAAGGAAAGAAGAAGAAGACATGCATGATAGGATTATTATGATATTAGTATTATTATTACTACTAGTACAAGACGGTTAACTTAACCATTAAGTAAACACTAATAATTACAAAACTAATCTATGACTACCGATAAAATAAAAAATGACGCTAAAATAATGGTAGGTAACAATAGAGAGGAGGGGATATGATCATGTGATCGCAGTTGATGTGTAGAAAAAAAAAATTAATATGACTGAAAATAATTAAAATAATTTGAATATTATGTTATATTATAATTATCATATTTGTTTGATAAATATTTATTTTTGTATTATGCTCAGTTTTGTGTTTTCTTCTCAATTTTCAGCTGAGGAGAATGCTGAAATTATACTCACTGTATTTGCTCTATTAGACTTTAGACTATTTTATTAAGAACAATTACTTACATTTTTAATAGACTACTGAATAGACTAGTAGTCAGTGACATCAAATCTTAACCAGGACAATGGCAGTGTGTAAGTGAGTCATTCTTAAGTCTACAATATTATATCAATATATTCTTTACAGAACAGAAAATTGAAGCCTTTGAAATGTGGATTTAAAGAAGAATAGATAGAATTGGATGGAAAGAAAAGAAAACAAACAAAGTTTTAAAACAACTACAAATGAAAAGAGAACTACTAAACACAATTAGAACAAGACAAATTAAATTTTTGGTGCATGTTAAAAGACACAATAGCCTAATAAAAGTAATATTGAAAGGGAAAATACAAGGTAAAAGAGGCAGAAGCAGACAAAGACTAAAATGAACGAGTAAAATATGGACAGGTCAACCTATGATAATCTGCACCATAAAGTTATTGATCTGGATGTGCTCAGGGGGTTAACACTGTTGATTATTTGAGGCATCTCTTTATACATTTCCTTCTATAAAAATATTACAACTCGTCTTGCTTTAGACTTGCTATTCTATATCTATATCTTGACTTACTCTATACTATTCTTTACCTACTTACTATCATTTTCTGGAGCACAAAAACTTCTAAATCTAACTATGGAGTACTTCTAAATCTAACTATGGAATACTTCTAAATTTAACTATAGAATACTTCTAAACCTAACTATGGAATACTTCTGAACTAAACAATGTCTTCCTGACTGATTTCTCTCTGGATCTTCCTTCTACATCACTATCTGATAAAAGCTAACTTTATGGAAGTCCATAACTATTCTATAACACGCATGTCTGCCTTATGACAGTTTTGGCAGAAGGCGGAGTAAGCTTGTCTACTCTATATTTTCTGTGCTATTCTCTGTTTCTCTAACTTTATATAATTCTGCTACAGCATGAGGTTAAATACCCAAGTCTCGTTTGCATAATTTATCCTGTGAGTCACTGGCTGTTAAATTATCTATCCATCTTTTGACCTTTCAAGCCGCAGCCGGCCCATAGAGCATGGACCCAGATACTCTTTCTCTTATCTAAATTTTTATTCTAGCAGTTTTCAATCCTTCTGAAGATATTCTATCAAATATAATTATCAGCCAATCATAAAAAAGGTTCAACTCAGGATGACTTTTGTGTGAAATTTTGCCCGCACAAAATCCATCTTGACATTTTATTTAATCTCTGAGTTTAAAAATAATGATCTAGCATGTCCTTTAAGAGTGACATCTCTCTCTCATAAACCTGACTTGCTCCTTCTCCTGTTCTAAGTTTGTTTATCAGGTTCTGATTTCTGGACTTATGGTGACATTGACGTTTTGTGGAAAAGTCAAGTATAATTCTATTCCCACACCTTTCCAATAATAGCTAAAAAAATGTCCATTCCTAAAAATTGCCACTGTTCTTAGATTTCTGCCTCATTCTACTTAGTTATGGGTCACTACTAACATATCCGACCCAAGCTATATCTCTCATTCTATGGTGTATTCTATTCTTAGTCTATATACTATTACATCTGTACCCTGCTTAGCTTGTAGCAATGTTCAGGGTGCTAAGAGTCTTGTCCACATTACATTATTTCCACCAGGTTGCCTCTTATTTGCTTTCCTTCTGGAGTCCACTCCATGACAGTTTTTCTGATGGTTTCCTAAACTCTTTTGAGTATGTGGTCTCTTCAACTCCAGTCTCTGCCTGTTTTTGCTGTGCACATTTCCAGTATTAACCTTAGATTACCTATTTATTTAGAGTTATGGTATTACTACTGTTTTGACCAAGTGTGCAACTTACAGCTAAAAAAGAATCCTTGTAATTTGGAAAAATAATGCAATTTTTACTACAAACTGTTGCCTTAACCATCGTAGGGCATCGTGAATTTAATTTTAGTTATTTACAAGTGCCAATGCTTTTACCCAGACCCTCGATTGCTAAGCAATATTTTTATTCCTGTCCCTCTGTGAAACATAAATGGTTGTATTTTTCTGATGTTCATAGCCTATCCCATGACTTCAAAAGCTTGATTGATACCTTACTGACAGCCCACGGGAGTTTCACGGTCAGGAAGGAAAAGTGGGGGGTTAGTTCACTTTGACCTTGGCATCAATATTACTAAGGATAAAGATACTTTTACCACAACTTTGCAGTGTATTTGTAGAAATAAAAAAATCTGGAGACAATGGCAGGTCACAGATCACCAGTGGGAACATTTAGGAAGGTACATGGCAAGACAAAATATTTAAGCGCAGAAAATGTTGAATTAAAAAAACGTTTTGAAGCAGTCATTTTTATAAAGTAGTCGTAATCTGTGGTTATATTGTAGTGAGACTAAAATGTACTTAATCTCTTATAGAGTGTGTTGTGCAGCAGTTGCAGAGCTTTTAAGGTAGAATTTGTCACCATTGTTGATAATAATAAACTAGTAATTTTGACTCTTTTCTGTCTCTTTTTATATATTTCACAGAAGTTACATTTGTGCACCATGACATCAAATTCAAGTGGTTCTCGTAATTGGAACAATGACAATGAAAATGATGTGGTTTTGATAAATGCATCTTCTTCAGATGACGAAGATGAAAATATTCTAAGTACTTTCAACTTTATCCATGATTCTTCTAGAGATAGAAGAACCATAAGGGAACTTGTTCATGAAGGAAAAAGGCTTTTGACACTTGCAGAAGTTAAGTCCAGGCCTGAACAATATAGGAATGATGCTTCAGTTTTTAGGTACAACTTTTCATCCGATGTAACTGGTTGCGATTTATTGAGAGATAGAGATTTAGCAGAATTAATTGATATTGTTTCAATTTTAAAAGTGCGTCTTAGTGCTGAAAGAGTGTTCTCACTTGGCTGCCCACAACTTCGTTCAGAACGTGATGTATTTGATGAATTGTTGATGCGCTATTCAGATGAGTTTCTTGAAATTAGACAAGGCTCACATTCCTTTACCGTCAATGCTGGATCTACCTCTGAAAATGTTAACACTGAAACATTACAACAAACTGAACCTGCACATGCTTCAAGTGTAAACAATGGCAGTCATCATTCTGTCGTAATGGGTCAACACAGTTCAATAACCCAGAGCTTGAATAATCAGGTGTCGCAAATTTCAGCGAATCCATCAGAAGTAATTATAAATGAGCCACAAAGTGGACTTTATTCAAGAGAAGCAGTTGAACATCCAAATAGTGAAGCTTCT
Source organism: Megaustenia siamemsis (assembly GCA_032433765.1). Taxonomy (NCBI): domain Eukaryota; kingdom Metazoa; phylum Mollusca; class Gastropoda; order Stylommatophora; family Ariophantidae; genus Megaustenia; species Megaustenia siamemsis. The sequence goes on from JAVIAB010000024.1 coordinate 50,148,166, forward strand.
GTGAATATTCCACATTCTGAGAATAGACAGCTATTAAAGGACATTAATATTTCTGTTCTTCAAGAGTTCTTTAAAAATGTTGATCAATTAAACTCATTGACGAATCTGACCTATAAAGCTGTCTCCAGCAAATCTTGTGATCCGGTACTGTGTAGAGTTTTTCAGTCACTTCAGTCATCACTTTCTTCTGTTATGAGGACATGTTCTGCAGATGCTAGCCCACAAGTAAGTTATTTACAATAATTCTTTACAGTAAGGATGTCAGTTTAAAGCTGCGAATGAATTTATTTTTTATTTCTTGGGAGTAGAATTTTTTAAGGTAAAATAAGGGTGTAAACAAGGAAAGTGTGTACATTTATATATAGTTAATTTCTTTTTGTATTTCATCCCATATAGAACAAAATCTTTGTCCTTTGACTGGATTCAAACCTGTGGTCTCCTGGTTTAAAGCATGACGAATTATCAATTTGGCCACCTGCTCTTCCTGGTTTTGTTGACATAAAAAATGTATTTTGAACTCTTTAATTCCATAATTATTTTATTGATTAAAATGAAATTATCAATCTTGAAATCATGAGCTACCTTGCTTAAACCTTACTTTCTGGATCATTTGGGTAATATTGATGTTGGTCACATCTTTCTCGTTCTGATGTATACCTTTGTTCACTTATGAAGCCATGGCCTATCCTCCTCTTTAATATTGTCTCCCCATCTTTGTAATCTGACTCTTTTCTTGGTCACAAATGTGAATTTAAAATTATCATCTCTAAGTTTATTCATTGTAATATGTATTCAAACCATCTAGTTTTGTGTTTCTTCTAGACAATCTTTAGTAGGCTGTTCTACCATCCTTCCCTCATTTGCCTTTCCACACCAAAGGGAGATATAATTTACTGTCTTTTGCTCTTCTGTTGGCCTCTGCTGCTGTTATGTTGCCTAGTGTTTTTAATATTCCATCAAACTTATCTTTTCATGATCGGTCCTTGGGTCTGATGTTCTTGCAACATTTATTGAAGGCTTGTTGTGTTGTGTTTTGATCTTTCTGCCTTATCAAATGGTGAAACTATTTTATCTGTTGTTTCTTTATATATTCTATGTTGGGAATTATTTATAGCTTTTTTTCTCAGTTCTTCATTTCTGATCTTATCTTTCAGGCTGTTTCCTGTCATTCATCCTAATATACATAATCTCGGTAGAGGTTATTTTTCTTCTCTTACAGGAAAAGAATATCCCCAACTTTCACTAACATACCATTTTTAATAATATTTTTTCCTTTGGTTCCTCTGCAAACTACTGTAAAGCTGTAATAAAGTTTTTTTCCCCCCTTATTAATGATATCTATCTATCAATTGTCCTTTCGAGCCGAAGACGGCACATAGGGCAGAACCACATTCTCAAAAACAGAAACCTTGCGTGCCAAAATGGCACATATTGCAGAGATCATTGCTTCTGTTTCTATAACAATACTTTTTACAATGACAGCTTGTCAAGCCATCGATCAATCTCCTTAGTCACCTCTTACGACATGCTTGGAAGGACACAGTGTCACTATTCTTTACTCATAATGAGGCCCCGGTAACACACAGGAATTATTAATAATATAGACTGACATATAGAGAGCTTTTATTTTTTACAAAATGTTTCATCATTATGTACCCTGCCGGTTGGCGTAGGCGATCATGTCCCTCCACAATCTTCTATCTACAGTGCATCGTATCAGTTCTGTTGTTGACTGTTTTCCATGCCATGACACCAAGCTATCCAGTATTTTCTCTCATTGTCGTCCACGATCTCTCTCATTCCTTTTATTTTGCCAGTTGTAACCAAGTATTCCAACTTTCCTCTTCTCATGATGTGCCCGAAAAATTTTAATTGCTTCTTTCTGATGTTTTTTAAGAGCTCCCTTTTTGTGTTGGCCTCTTTGAAAATCTCCTCATTGGTCTTTTTATCTGTCCAGGGAACTTTCAACATTCTTCTGAGAAATCCCATCTCTGTGGCCTCTAATCGTCTTTTCATTTGTTTGTCTACTGTCCATGATTCGCTTCCATAGGTCAGAATTGGTTCTATATAGCACTGATGAACTCTCTTTCTCATTTTTATTGACATAGATTTGTTGCATAAGATATTTTTCATTTTCTTAAATGCTATTTTGGCCTGAGCTATTCTACTTTTTATTACAAAATGTTTACATAATTAAAATTTGTATTACATTTTTCTTTCCTTGTTGTTTCTTTCCTTTAACGTATTTTGGCTTTATTAAAACAGCACCAAATAAGTTTTTGACATTTAGTCCAAGGTGCAACATGTGCAAATATAAAGATTATTTACAGTAGCAAAGATGTGACATTGAAGAAAAGTTCATTATTTTTCTTATTGATTGTGAAATAACCACAGATTAACAGTGTAAAGCAAAAGAAATACAAATTAATTCTTCAGTTTATTACGTCATTTGTTAAATTGTTTATAATTGTGTATGCTAGGAAATTGTGGAAAATCTTGCAAATACAATGAAGAAGATTGGTTCATTTGAAACAATATGCTACAGAAAAGTCCTTAGGATTTCTTCGATAATGGAAATGGACAAAGAAAATATATTAAAAGACCTAAACATTGAAAGAACTGGCTTATAAGTATCTTACAGAGGAAATTAAAATACTGCTGTAACATCAAGAGACACAGTAGACTGGAAAAAATAATAATGGGTGGCATGGTTTCAGGAAAACGTGACAGGAGCAAACCAAGAAGAAGATGTTTCCAGACATCAAAGAGATCTTGAACTTGACAACAGAAGTAGCGGGAGATCTATCTACAGACAGATTCTTAAGTTTTCAATTTAGAGACTGTTACATTTGTTTTAGAATGTGAATCGTTTCACACTTATTTTAGAATGTGCATTGTTTCACATTTGTTTTAGAATGTGAATCGTTTCACATTTGTTTTAGAATGTGCATCGTTTCAAATATATTAATGAGATAAATGCTTCTTTGTATGTTGAAAGTCAGAGCTTCAGTCACCTAGACATGGTAAAAGGAGGAGAAGTGAAGATAGAAACAGTGAGAATGTGAAAGAGTCCAAGACAAAAACAGATGACACCAAACACGGTGATGAAGACAAAGAGGAGGATGTGAGTAACATATACAATTAAACAAATTATAAACACTCTACAGATAAATTTTCTTTGAAACGATAATAAATTTATGTTTTATTCATTGCTTCTTTTATACTCATTTATCATTAAATAACTATCTACCAGAACATATTTTAATGCTGTTTTGATCACTTAGGTACAAAGAAATCACTCATGTGTTCTTTACAATGAAGAACTGACAGCTTTATCTCAAGAGACCCAGCCTAGGAGCTTCCAAAATTGATATGTGTGACTTCATACATTGTTTTTACTCTTGACCTTATTCTGAGGCTGGCAAATTTTGTGTCCCATTGTAAGGCAGAAACAAAATGCATCCACATTGTTTGATCATCATCTTATGCATCGTGTCTGATTTAATAGACACCGTACATCTATGCTTCAAATACTTTAGTGGAAGTAGACATGAAAACCATGCTGAGTAACATCAAAGATGGTGTTTATGTAATAAAATAACAAAAAAATGATGTTGTTTCATCCTTGCAGATAAGACAAGTGAAAATGAATCAATGTTTTAACTCTAGATCTTCACAAGGGACATAATCAAAACAAATGGCAAGTCTAAAAAATTCTGAATAAAAAGTACATTTTTGAGACTAGCTGTCTATTTTGTTTGAGTTTGTCCTTAGGTAGAGGCCTTTAGAGTTGAAACATTGGTCTGTTTAGTCCTGTCTTATCTACAAAGCTGAAACATGATTCTTTTTTGAACAATTTTATTCATTACATACCTTTGTATACAATTAGAATGATTTATACAATACAAAATTGCTTTTTGCTAAGGTAAAAATATGCTGTTTTTTGGTCAACTAAGCGTTCATAATTCGTGTTCTTTTTTTTTATTCTGCTTGTGTAGAGCTGTCCAATTTGTTTAGAACCATGGACTACGGGGGGTGATCACAGAGTCATATGCTTAAAATGTGGACATCTCTTTGGGAAAAGGTATGCAACATTTTTGTAACAATAACACCTCCACCAATAAATTGTTCATACATCATTATTAGAATGCAATGTGACATTTGTTTTGAGAATCGAATTTGCATACGCTACTGCATTAACTCATGCAAATACTAATTCTTATCACTTATCTTTGATACCTAAGCTACCTTTATATTTTAACTAAACTGAATTGTTTATATAGTGACTCATCTCATATTTTGCTTTCTTTTTTCTAGCAGACCTACAATAAAAGTTATGATTGTGATTTATTAAAGAAAAACTATCCCTCTCATATTTAAATAATAACATCAATGATGATATTTGCAAGTGCATAGTTGGCAAATGGACACCATAATCATTTATCTGCTGTAAAGAAACACAAACTGATTTGTTTATTCTGCAGCAGAAAATGGAGAATGTTGATTGCAGACATCCATGTGGCAAAAAAACCCACCAGTGACTAAGAATGATGATAGTGAACCCAAACATCACAAATTTGTATGAAAATGGGGAAGTTGGGGGGGGGGGGGGTGGCTAAATGTTGATAAAACCAGTTCTTCAATTCATGGAGAATACAAGTTTGAGCTGCTGTAGGGTAATGCAGGTTTGAATCACATTAGGGTGTACAAAATTATTTGTTTCTGTTAAATGTGAAATCATCATCAAGTACCGGGCCTAGTTGCGTAAGTGATCATGTCTCTCCACAACATTCGATCTCGGCAGCTATTTATCATTTCTGTTCTTGACCTTCTGCCAAGCCATTCTCTTAAGCTGTCTGGTATTTTTTCTCTTTGCTTCCCTCTATCTCTTCGTCCCTCAATTTTTCCAGTTGTTACAATATATTCAAGTTGTTCTCTTCTCATTACATGGCCAAAAAATGATGATTGTTTCTTCCTAACATTGGAAATTAGCTCTCTTTTTGCTTTGACCTTTCTCAGAACCTCTTCATTACTCTTCTTAGCTGTCCATGGTATTCTCAATATTCTTCTGTAAAACCACATTTCTACAGACTCCAGTGATTTTCTTGTCTGTTGTCCTATTGTCCATGATTCGCATCCATATGTTAAGACTGGCTCTACGTAACATTTAAGAACTCTTTTTCTTGTTTCTATTGTCAAAAATGGATTGCATAGTATTTTCCTCATTTTTTGGAAAGCTGCTTTTGCTGAGCCATTCTGCATCTCACCTCTTTTGTACATCTTCCATCTGAGGTTAACAAAGTTCCCAAATATTTAAATTCATTTACCTGTTTTAATATTGTTCCACTTGTCTTTATTTTGCACTGAGGTGATGTCTTTTTCTTTGTTGTTACCATTCTATCTATCTATCTATTGACCTTTCGAGCCGTAACCGGCCCATAGGGCGTAGACCAAGATACACCTTCTCCTATATGAATTTTTGTTCTAGCAGTTTTCTTTTAAAGATATTTTATCAAATCTCGCCATCTGTCTCTGTTCTGTGCAAGCAGTTCTATCTCATTGAGGGAGCCGATTCCTGCTGCTCTTGCCTCTCTCATCAATGTTCTTCTCAGTGTCTCCCTGGGTCTTCCTCTTTTTCTTTTACCTGTTGTTTCCCATATGAGGGCTTGCTTTGCTATTCGATTATTATCTCTTCTCATCACATGTCCAACGTATGACCATCGTCTTTTCTTTATTACTGAAGATATTAGTGGTTGATTTTGTTACCATTACCTCTGTCTTTTTGCTATTAAGGCTGAGTCCTTTATTTTTGCTTTCCTTCACTACAATGTCCAACATTTCTTGTAACTCATGTTCACTCTTAGCGATTAATACTGTATCATCAGCATACCTTAGATTATTTATATTATGACCTCCAATTGTTATTCCAGGCATGTCCCTTATGGATCTTAAAATAATCTCACTATAAATATTAAACAAATCTGGTGACAGCACACAACCTTATCTAACACCCTGTTTTATTTGTTGAAACATTCCCAATTGGTTTCCAGTTCTTATGGCCGCTGTTTGTTGCCAGTACATGCTCTTTATTATTCTTAGATCTTTGCTATGTTTATGCTTTCTAAAATGTTGATAATTTCTTGGTGCTTTACTTTGTCAAATGCCTTGGTGTAATCTATGAAACATATGTATAGATCTGTTTTCACCTCTATGGCTCTTTCTACTAAAGATCTTATGATACAAATGGCATTGCTTGTTCCTTTATCTCTAACAAAACCACACTGTTCATCGCTAATTTCTGGACTGATTTTGTTTCGCACTCTTCGCATGATGATTCTTAGTAATATCTTAGTCATATGACTCATAAGACTTATTGTGTGATGATCATCGCATTCAATCGCACCCGATTTCTTTGGTAGTGCTATGAATATTGATTTGAGCATGTCGTCTGTATATCCGCTGTTGTAGATATCATTCAATATTTGTATTATTATTTCTATTCCAAAATCACCCATGGCTTCAATCTCTTCTTTAGTTATATTATCTGGTCCAGGAGCTTTGCCTGCTTTCATATTGCGCAAGGCGTCTTCCACTTCTTCTCTTAGTATTTCTGGTCCTTCTCCATTATCCTTAATATTTACTTCCGTACGTTCATCATTATAAAGATCCTTAATGTATTCTGTCCATCATTCCCTTATATTTTCTTGATCAATCAACAGTTCTCCTTTCTTTGATCTTAAACATCCAGTTTTTGATTGCGTTTTTCTTCCTGTTAATTCCTCAATTAGTTTGTATATAGCTTTAGCATCTCCTTTTTGTTGCAATTCAATTTCTTTGCCATCTCTCTTTTAGCCATGCTTCTTTTGCTTCATTACATTTTACTACAATTTCTTTATTTAACCTCTTATACTCATCTTTATTTTCTTTATTTCTTCTTCTTGTATCCATTAGTTGCAAAATATCATCTGTCATCCATTTCTTCCTTGAATTTGTCCTCACTGGTGGTATGAACTCTTTTGATGTTTATTGCATTGACTCTTTTAGCATTCCCCACTGTTCATCAATGCTTTGTATCTTCTCTATTGCATTGTACCGGTTCTGAATTGTGATTTTACATTTGTCTTGCAGCTTCTTGTCTGATTTTAGTAAATCTAAATTTAACTTGACGTTAACTGGGGCTCGTTTTGTTGTTTTTAATTTTACTCTAAGCTTTCCCACAACTGGTACATGATCACTATTGCAATCTGCCCCTGGTCTAGTTTTCACACACACCAGACTGTTTCTAAATCTATTGCTTATCATTATATAATCAATTTGATTACGTGCGTTATCCCCTGGGCTTTTCCATGTCCACAGACGTCTTGGATGTTGCTTAAACCAGGTGTTTCCTATCATCATGTTGTGTGTTCTTGCCCATTCAATAAGTTTCTCACCTCTTTCATTCCTCTTGCGTAAGCCATAATGACCAACTACTTCCTCAACTCTTTCCTTTCCTACTTTTGCGTTAAAATCCCCTAGAACTATGGTGTTTTCATGTGGTTTGCATTCATGAAGTGCCTCATTTAACTCGTCGTAAAATTTATCAATAGTTTCCTCTAGACTGTCTGCTGTTGGTGCATAAATTTGTATAATAATTTATGTCTATTGGCTTTCCATTCAATTTCACTAAAAGGACTCTGTAAGATATTGGGTAAAAGCCTTTCACTGTTCTTGCTCTTTCTGTGACCAAGATGATACCTACTCCTCTTTGGTGTTCAGTACCTCCAGAATATATTATTCTATGTTTATCAGAATATATCTCCCCTGATCCGGTATATCTCATTTCGCAAAACCCATTCTTTTCATTTCTTGTATGACATTTTCTAGTTTACCCTTCTGCATGAGTGTTCTCACATTCCAAGTACCTATCTTTAGAGTTTGTTTAATCTTTATTTTGCTTACAGTAGCTTGATGACGACCTGTAGCACATGATATACCTTACCAAATGAGGGTTTTTCCATGGGAACCCCCCTTAACGTTGTTGACGTTAGATCTAATGTTGTGGCGATTCATGATTATACAAAGAAATTACGAAAGTTTGAAATAATATATAATAATAAATGACCCAAACATTTTGTGAAAACAGCGCTGAACATCCAGCCTTTATTTTGTGACACCATATTTCTGCATAACAGAAGTGTGAAAAACCATACATTTGTTCCTCCCGTTACATAGAACCAACCTTTCAATATATTGATGTAAGTCATGGACATCTAATAATCAGGCTAAAAGATTGATTTCATTCACTGAGGTGTGCTTTTGTACAATAATATAGAGAATGTAAATAATGCTATTGAATATTAAAGATAATGTATTGGAAGAAGTCTTTGCAAATTTAAATAAAAACATATCACAAATATAAAGTAAAAGTAGTAAAGTAGCCCCCGTCACGCCAAGTGGCATATAGGGAATATGGTGTTAGTGACCATAAATTTTGCAGACCATCAGCACATAATTTTTGGGGCAATGTGGTCAGTATTATGCCCGTGCCGCTTTACTTTCCCAGAAAAATATCTGGTAGCCATTAAAGGTTGGGATCGAACCCTACCTCTTGTCCTTTGTAGTCCAGTTCACTAAACACTGAGCTATCGTGGCTCCCACAAATATAAAGGATGGAAGGAAAAAAAAATTGTGTAATACATTCACCTTTGGCTTTTCATTGTGGCTGATAACAGTATTTTAATAGTTTTTGTTCATTTTTTATTTATTTAATTATATATTTTATTTCCAGCTGTATTATAAAATGGATTGAACAGGCACATTGCTGTCCACAGTGCAAGGAAAATGCAAAAAAAAGTGACATCAGAAACATATTTGTTCCAAAAATCACAGTATGTACACCAGAATCGTGATTACAATTTTAAACATAATGGATCATTAAACTTAATGTACATTTATATTGGATCTTTTAACTGTATAAGATCATATTTTAGAAACAAAATTGTGTTTAAATTCTATCTATCTATCTATTGACCTTTCGAGCCGTAACCGGCCCGTAGGGCGTAGACCAAGATACACCTTCTCCTATATGAATTTTTGTTCTAGCAGTTTTCTTTTAAAGATATTTTATCAAATCTCGCCATCTGTCTCTGTTCTGTGCAAGCAGTTCTATCTCATTGAGGGAGCCGATTCCTGCTGCTCTTGCCTCTCTCATCAATGTTCTTCTCAGTGTCTCCCTGGGTCTTCCTCTTTTTCTTTTACCTGTTGTTTCCCATATGAGGGCTTGCTTTGCTATTCGATTATTATCTCTTCTCATCACATGTCCAACGTATGACCATCGTCTTTTCTTTATTACTGAAGATATTAGTGGTTGATTGGCGATTTCTCTAATTTCCTCGTTTGTTTTGAATTCGTTCCATTCTATACCAAGTATTTTCCTTAGGCATTTATTTTCGAATGCGTTCAACTTTGTTTCTATATCTCTTGTTGTTTTCCAGCTTTCACACGCATACGTAAGGGTTGATAGTACATTTGATTTGAATAGCCTAAGTTTTGTGTTTGTGCTAATGAGTTTTGATTTCCACAACTTTTCAAGGCTTCTGAAAGACATTGCTGCTTTAGCCAGTCTGATTCTAATTTCTTTGCTCGTATCCCCTTCTCGATCAATGTGACTTCCAAGATAGATAAAGTGATCGATCTCTTCTACTGGTTTGTTTTCCATGTATATTTTGTCACTTGTTGGAATTAAACTTTTCATGACTTTAGTCTTTTCATGATTGACCTCAAGCCCAATTTTGCTGGCTATTGATGATAGTTCATTTGTGTTTTCCTGCATCGTTTTTATCTGACTGCTGATGAGAACTATGTCATCAGCAAAGTCGAGGTCCTCCAAATGGTCTCCTTGTATCCATTCGATGCCTTTATTACCAGTGCAGCATTTCTTCATTATGAAGTCCATAACAATTCCAAATAACAAGGGCGATAAAATACATCCTTGTTTAACCCCAGTTTCTATTGGGAAACATTCGCTCAGTCCTTCCTCTGTTCGAACTGCACATGTGTAACCATCATACATGTCTTTGATAATATTTATGATTTTTTATGGTAAGCCATATTGCTTCAGAATTTTCCACAAAGAATCTCTATGAATACTATCAAATGCTTTTTTGAAGTCGATGAAGTTAAGTACAAAAGGTTTTTGCCTTTCAATGTGTTCCTCCAATATAAGTCGTAGAGTGAAAATGTGGTCAAGACAGCTTCTCCCTTTTCTAAACCCAGCCTGTTCTTCACGCATTACTGTATCTATTGAATCCTTTATTCTATTTAGGATGATTTTACAGAATAACTTTGAGGCAACTGACAAAAGTGTTTAAATTGCTGTAGACATATTACCTTCTTGATACACCAGAAACATCTTTTCACAATAATCTGCTACAGTTATTCAAAATATCCACACAGTGATCCTTCTTCAAGTCACTTAATTAAATTATCGCAGCCAAATTGTTTAGCGTCACAGAAAGAGAGAAAGAATAATAGTTTATAATCATGATTTCATAATAAGTAGCTGTCTATTAATTTTTATGTGTGAGCAGCAGATATCAGCTTGCACAAATTCTTGGTCACAGATATATTCTTTAGGTGTGCATGGCATATTTGGACTTTTGTAACTCTCATACAAATGTACTAAGTTTCACATACTTCTTTGCTCCTTAGGCGTGACATGTTCTCGGCACCACAAATGTACACTTAACGACTTTGTCTAATTTAAACATGAACATAAATGTACACACATCAACATTTGCTTGTTGGAATTGGCTTGATTTTGGTAATGTGTTCACCTCAACAAACAGGCCGCTGATCAAATCTTTAGCCACTGGCAAAACCGGTTGACTGTGACTGGCCAGGACACTAACTTCGTGTCCACACGTGATCTCTGCAATTATTGTACTTTGCGTTGTTTCGGCTGTTCCAGCTCCACTGAACTCTGAGGACCAGATCTTACTTTGCCCACTGCAGGTTTCGTTTGTCGCTATGCCACATACACTCAGATACTCTCAAGATTATACTATTCAAGGAATTCCAATCATAAAACATGACTCGAGTTTATTCATGAATAGTTGAATGACCACAACAGTTTCAACAAACCAGCCAACCACATGGTTCTCGGCTGCTCACATGCATTAATAAATGTCAGACACTGTGTTGCACAATTGTGCCTCTATCACTCAAACTTTCTAATCGTTCATACAGGAAAGCTCTTCCTAGTCTGGCTGAATGCGGCTCATTCCGTCAACTCAAATAACTGCCTTGAGTCTACGCTGAAGCCGTAGTTCTACACATTGAACAACTTTTAACTCACATTATCTGCATGGTCAACTCTTGGTTTGCCAATACTCACTGGAACAAAATAACATTTAAACACTGCGGAGGCTTGGTACCTGCCTCCCGATAACATTGCTCTCAGTTTAGCTGCAAGAGCATAATCTTATTTACAGCACTTAACTGAACAATACACATTTTCGAGCTTTGGCCCGACCTAACTATTCTGAGTTGAACTTCTCGTCTCGTCTGACTGTACTTTCCCTGTATTTTTGCCTATATCTTTTCTCTCTAGCCAATCATAAATCTTCTTACATTCTTCCCCTTCTCTGATTGACTCTCACTTATTCACGAGAAATTCAATGTTTTATCTGAGTTAAACTCCCACCTCCTTTCCGTGACTTCTTCTATCGCTCACCCATTGTTATAGATTCTCAACTCACTGCTACACAAGCATATTTACTTAAAAACAAAATTCCCACTTCTCACAACCACCTCCAATGTATTTTCCATCAACGAAACATCAAGTTGAATACTGGACTAAGGGGAATTCTCTACCCTACTTTCCATTTAAATTCAAACCTGATTAACCCACAAAGAAAAGTCTAGGTGTATTCTTCTTATATTCCATATAATGAAGAAAATGCTTGTTTTATTGACACAAATAAATCATACAATGATGCCTTGGTCAAAATAGTAGTTGTTCTGGAAGTCTCTCGCGACATTGAACATGCTAAAAATTGTCTAATGTGCAGAGATCTCAAATTAAAAAGACCACGCTAAAGGTTTGTTAAAACAAAAGTAACCTTTTTCATTGGGCATTTTAAATCAAGACTGATTTAATTTTCACTATATAGATGTGTTATTCCAAATTTTCTGTTTTTTATCATGCGTGCAACACTATGAGAAGGTTTTCTGTCCATTCAAATCTTGTGTTGCCAAGCATATTAAACACTTGACACTTTGAACTTGACCATATAAAACTTTTGTATGTGCCTGATATTCTCCTATTCAATGGTTGTTACCATGATCCATCCATAACTTGGGACAACTTTACCCTTAAAAAAATGTTTACATTGATATCAAACTAACATATCTTTTATTTCAGTTTTATCTCTTTAGGGAATTTTCACTGTGTTTTGTTCGTCGTAGGCTGCATTCACTAGAGTAATCAAGAATTTAAAGGGCGCGTCATTGCTGTGAGTGCGACATTGTTATGTGTGCTATGTCATCACAATGACTCATCGTAAATCCCTAGACCGGCCTTATGCTAATCTTACGGTCTGTTTTTGATGTGCGACGGGGATAATCTGACGACTAACTGTGTATTTATATGTTCGGAATTGGAGTCAATAATGATGGCCTAACATCATCAAGCGCTATACATTAAAAAAAAAATTTGATGATCATCATTTTCAGGAGGACGTGAATTTCAGGGTATATGGTGGATAGGCGGCAGGAACCATTGAAGGCTATGCATGAAAAGTGTTCCTTGTTGCAGTTTCCTCATATTCCCAGTCCATGGGGGACTTGTTGGTCCCAAAGCAAGATGCCAGCCTCGAGACAGAGAGATTGTGGGTTCAAATCTTGACTACATCGGTTGGAATTTTTATTTATGATTTTTCTCTGCGGCAACCACCCCTGGTCTCAGCAGCGAGACCCGGCTTGAAACGTCAGTTACTCATCGACGGAAAAAACATGAGTACCTCTGAAGTCGGAGTTATCTGCCTGTGCTGCGAGAAACCCCTGTGCACACAAATGCCAGGGAAAAATGGTTTAACACGCAAAATTCAGTTCCTAGTCTCTAGGAACTTCGTCAGAGATAAAAGCTGGCAAACGCAACAACAACAACAAAACTAACATTTTTATTACAGATATGTATATTGCCAGTCTTCGCCTTAAATTGGGCAAATTATTTTTTTTAGAATAATTAGTTTGACTATTGTTTGATTTTTATATTTTTCAACAAAAACATTAGGTCCGGTTGGTCTTGATTCATTTAAATGTGAATTGTTATTCTATAAGTTTCAGTTGGAGGTAAAATTGTGACATACTTTTGATTAAAATTTATAGGCAGAAGACACTTCCCAAAGAGATAGAGCAGTGAAATTATTAGAAGAGGAGAGATTAACTAGGAGAAACTTTGAGCAGAAGGAAGCAGTGATCAGGAAGAAGATAGAGACACAGTTGGCTGATATAGATTCTCTAAAGGCTGAAATAAACCAGTTAAAAGCACAGCTACCAGAAAATGGAAGGCAAGTAGACATTTAAAAAATATTTAGTATATACTTTGGTATTATTATTATTTTTTAAGATATTAACTCAGCCAGGGGAAAAAAAGTTGTATCACTTAAGATGAAATGCAATAAAATAAAATATCTTAAAGGGGCTAAGAATAAATTAAGACTAGTGAATAAAATAAATAAACTGACTGAAAAAACAATAGTGAGGGGTAAAGTTCCTGGAAAATAGAAAAAAGTGTTGTCTAAGAGATAATGGGAACAAGGCAACAGGGATTCTTCATGAACTATAGTAAAAAAAAAAAAAAAAAAAAGTAAAGTACCCCCGTCACGCCAAGTGGCGTATATGGAAATATGGTGTTAGTGACCCTATATTTTACAGACCTTTAGCACATGATTTTTGGGGTAATGTGGTCGGTATTACGCCCGTGCTGCTTTACTTTCCCAGAAAAAAATCCGGTACCCATTTAAGGCTGGGTGAACCTGGAAGCCGTCGGTTGGGATCGAACCCTACCCCTTGTCATTTGTAGTCCAGTTCACTAACCACTGAGCTATCGTGACTCCCCTTCATCAATTATACTCATGGAAATATGCAAAAAAGACAAATGAGGAAGAAAAGAAGAAAATTTAACGTTTTTTGAGTGATTTCACAAAATGAAACCGCTTCCAACAAATACCCGTTTTTTTTTCAATGAGATTAATGCACTGGGCCCAGAACTTCTTCATCCATAAATGCTGCAAGATGTTCACGGTTAGATGTAAAATATTACAATTACATTTAAAACAAGCACCAGAGACCCCATTTAGGTCAAGGTTATAATCATCATCTTCCATTTCCGGTGTTTTTAAGTTTTTTTTTTCATGAGTTATATAGTCATTTAAAAAAAAAAATGTAAGCCCACTTGTTCTAAGAATTTACGTCACAAAGATAAGATGAAACTATCTGTCTCATCATTAGCCCCATTACCTTTGAGGTCTTCAGATGACAATTAACGGGGACTTCACAATCTTCTACACAATTTTGAGCTTCTTAGATGTGATAATAATAATTATTTTTATGAAAAGCTGGAAAGCTTCAAAGGTTATTGAAAAAAATATTACTGCATTTGAAGAAAAGAGCTTAAGAAAGAAACTTTATATTAAATGGAATGGATTCAAGACTAATACTGAAATAAGAGAAATGGCCATGCAAACTTTTATCTATCTGTCTGTCTATCTATCTATCTATCTATCTATCTATCTATCTATCTATCTATCTATCTATCTATCTATCTATCTATCTATCTATCTATCTATCATTCTTTTAAGATGAAGATGGTACATCAGGGAGAAATTCTAGATCTTGTATCTGAAGATCTTTGTTATCTCATGTCAGACATTGCACGAGACGTGTGCCTCTGCTTTCGGCAAATTGCTCAATTTCTGGGAAGGAGCTGGTACCTGATGTTGTCTCTCACCTCAGTGTTCTTTTTAGTGTCTTTCTATGTTCTCTTTTTTTAAATTCTCTGCTTCCAATTTGAGGGCCTGCTTTGAGATTCTAGTAACCTGATCACTCATTCCATAAACCAGTGGTTGATTGTTTCTGAGCTGCTGTTCTCAAAACTGCTTTTAAATATTGCCATTTATGATGTTAATTATAACAAATTAATTTAGAGAATTTTTTTTAAAACGTCAGGTTTTTTGGACAGTCACAAATTGTTGCAATGTCTAAAGCAGCAACAAGCAGTACATCATCCAGCAGCCAGTCAGTGAGCAACAAACGCTTTCATCAGTTTCAGAAGGTGCCTGTTTCTTCGGTAAGATTTCTGGGTCTTTTTTTGTCTTATAGTTTCACGTTTTTTCTTTGCCATTCTCATATGGGAATTATTTTGGCAGTAGTAACAAAATTATGTGCAACTTTATTCACTGTTTAGGTGCAAAATATAAGTGCATGAAGAAGAAAGTGCAGTAATAGTATATAGTGCAGTAATAAATAGTATGTAGAGATTCATATTAAAAACTAAGGTTTTATTACACAGTTTAAAAAAAAAAAATAAACGTGAAAGTAGTTTTTTTATGTAATATTGTTATTGACAATCACGAAAATACAAACCTTCATTAATAGATGCTTGTTTGTGCAGAATAAAATGATAGGAAAGGCAGTATAGAATCACTAATGTTGAATTATGGGAAAGTACCAGTCAAATACCCGTGAACAAAAAGATACAATGAAGACAATGGTGCAGAAAGGAAACACTACTGAAGTCAGCTGAGAGTTTTACACAAACTGTTTTTTTTTTTTTTTTTGTAATCTCCAGGGAAAAAGACAAAGAGGAAGACCAAAATTTTATGTTGTAGAGGAGCAAAATATATAGTATCCCAGTACTGAGCCACAGCATTTAGGTGAGAGGGCCAGTGCTCATCTTCACCATCAATACTGTTTCTCTACTCACTGAGGGTCATGTAAACATTCCTTCTTGACTGTAAAAAAAAATAGCATTATAGTGAGTTTCGGTCCACTTCACTTTATGACCAAGCTAACATATTTTTACTTCTAATGTTCTCACTAATTATATTCTTCTTTTTCCCTTTCAGCTCCCTGTTTAGCATAGGTCTTCTACAAACACTTTCCAAGTCACTGTTTCTTGCCATTCTTTTAAGATCATGTCATGTCTTCCCCATCACCTTCATCTCTGCTTCCGTCTAAAGAATTATATACAGTCTTTCACAATGTGGTCTTTAGATGCGACAGCCTAGGTTGAAAAATCTCTCAGTAATTGGAGGTCATGTTACTCAGACCTATTTTTGTGAGTGTGTGCATTTTCTATCATTAATGTCGCAGTGTTTTATAATCATTCACTGTTTTCTTTGCCCAACGCTCAAGTTTGCTAAAATAACAATCGCATGGCAAGTCCAGCACGTTTGAACTTTCTAAACAAGTAAAGTAACCCATGGCCGGATGTTACTTTATATGTGACGCGCTCAGCTGTATGTTGATGATGTTTTAGTCTTAAGTAAATTTTTTCAGATCGGATACATGACTTGAATGTAATTTTAATTAGAACCTTAAAAACAATCAAAAGAGATGCTGTAATATGAGAGATTAAATGTGAATTAGGCTCAATTACGGATGGTAATATATTATTTATAATATAACTTATAGTCACCAGCAGCAAAAAAACATTTATCTAAACATAAATTTAATCAAATTTAGGCCTGAAAAAAGAATTATGACTTTCACTTTTTACTCGCAGAAATCATAAAATTATATTGTGTAAACAAATATAGCAGTTCCTTGTTAATATGACAAATTAAATATAGTGAATTAAGTGGATCATAATATGAATTACCTGTGTGTTACCGGGGCCCCATTATGTGGGATGTAAAGAATAGTGACACTGTGACCTTCCAGGCATGTCGTATGAGGCGACTAAGGAGGTTGATCGATGGCTTGACAAGCTGTCATTGTAAAAAGCATTGTTATGGAAACGGACCATAGATTTTAGAAGCAGTGATCTCTGCAATATGTGCCATTTTGGCACTCAAGGTTTCTATTTTTGAGATTGTGGTTCTGCCCTATGTGCCGTCTTTGGCTCGAAAGGACAATAGTTAGAATATGAATTATATAGTCCTGGTGTAATTTTTCCGGAGTTTTGGGCTAGATAAACATTCAGGTCAGACTTTGCAGGAGGGAATTTCGTATTTCATGTCACGGCTGCATGAGACTAAGAGACTTTTTAAAGAGGACTTATGATCCCGTGTATAAAATATCATAAAACATTAGTTACATTACTTTTCGGGATCAATCTATAAATTATTTTTAAAAAATTGTTAAAGTCATTATTATGCAAAACAACATAATTCATTTATTTATATTAATATCTTTAGGAATACAAAATATGCTTAACTAATGTTTTTCCTCTAAAAATTTCCAATTTTGTGGACATTTTAAACAATCTTATTTTACCATATCAAACAAAGCTCAAGTTGAGCAACCTGTGATCTAAAGGAGTGGTCAGTGACCAACAGCAGATTGAAAAAAAAGGTGGGGGGGGGGCACTAAAAGACAAGTATCTTTTAAACATAGGGCAGAACAGCTAAGGCAAACAATACAAACAAAAGCATCTCTGCAATGTTAATGAAGATAACAGCTCATTGGTAAAAAAAAAAAAAAATTATGAAACAAAAACTTTGCAATGCGTAACATTCTTAGTACACAGTCTTTCATGGCTTTTTTTTAAAGTATACTTGCATGTGCTGTTTTTATTGTACATATAAGTTTATGTGTCAGTATTAAACTAGTTATAACTCATGGTTCACTGTTTTTGTTGTGATATTAATAGAAAGCAATATAATTTTCCAGCTGTAGTAGGAACAAAAATCCTATATGAAAGGGGAAAGGTTGTTGTGTTTTGAATGTGCAGTATATATTAGATGTAGTTTTTATTTCCCTCTGCAATAAATATATTTACATCAGCAAAGTTAACTGCTGTGCAATACAAGAAACATTAATAAAGAAGTAGAAATAATAAAGTAGACTTTAATACATTTTTGGTGTACATGTCCTCATTGCAGACCGTTATGCAGTATATTGCATTATACTTTTGAAATTTATATTCATAATTTCACCAACAGAAAAATAATTTTAAAGACAAAATATATTTATTTTTTCTTTTTTATCATTGTTTTGAATTGTCTGACTTTATTGTGTATTTAATATGTAATAGTAAGAACTTGTCACATTATCATTATATGCCTGCACTAATAAAAAAAATTAATTTGCACTAATCTAGTTATTGCTTGAATAAATTTTTAAAATTAAATTTGTATGTAACAAAATGTGATTTGTATGGGTGACCTCTTAATTATGTGAATTCTATCTATTTATTGACTTCAAAAAGCATTCAACAGTATTCATAGAGATTCTTTTTGGAAAATTCTGAAGCAATATGACTTGATTTAAAAAATCATAAATATTATTAAAGACACGTATGATGGCTACATATGTGCAGTTCGAACAGAGGAAGGACTGAGCGAATGTTTCCAAATAGAAACTAGGGTCATCGAGCTGTAGCCGGCCCATAGGGCATAGACCCAGATACTCCTTCTCTAATCTAAATTTTCATTCTAGCCATTTTCAATCCTTGTAAAGATCTTTTATCAAATCTCGTCATTTGTCTCTGTTCTGTGCAAGCAACTCTATCTCATTGAGGGAGCCGATTCCTGCTGCTCTTGCCCCTCTCATCAATGTTCTTCTCAGTGTCTCTCAAGGTCTTCCTCTTACCTGTTGTTTCCCACATGAGGGCTTGCTTTGCTATTCGGTTATTATCTCTTCTCATCACATGTCCAACATATGACCATCGTCTTTTCTTGATTACTAAAGGTATTAGTGGTTGATTGGCGATTTCTCTAATTTCCTTGTTTTGAATTCGCTCCACACTATACTAAGTATTTTCCTTAGACATCTATTTTAGAATGCGTTCAACTTTTTGTTTCCATGTCTCTTGTTGTTTTCCAGCTCTCACGCGCAAACGTAAAGATTGATAGTACATTTGATTTGAATAGTCTAAGTTTTGTGTTTGCGCTGATGAGTTTTGATTTCTACAACTTTTCAAGGCTTCTGAAAGACATTGCTGCTTTAGCTATTCTGATTCTAATTTCTTTACTTGTATCCCCTTCCCGATCAATGTGACTTCCAAGATAGATAAAGTGATTGATCTCTTCCACTGGTTTGTATTCCATGTATATTCTGTCATCTGTTGGAATTAAGGTTTTCATGACTTAGTCTTTTCATGATTGATCTCAAGCCCAATTTTGCTGGCTATTGATGATAGTTCATAGAGATGTGTTTTCCTGCATCATTTTTATCTGACTGCTGAAGAGAACTATGTCATCAGAAAAAGTCAAGGTCATCCAAATGGTCTCCTTGTGTCCTTTCGATGCCTTTATTACCAGTGCAGCATTTCCTTATTATGAAGTGTATAACAACTCCAAATGACAAGGGTGATAAAATACATCCTTGTTTAACCCCAGTTTCTATTGGGAAACATTCGCTCAGTCCTTCCTCTGTTCGAACTGCACATATGTAGCCATCATACATGTCTTTAATAATATTTATGATTTTTGATGGTAAGCCATATTGCTTCAGAATTTTCCACAATCTCTATGAATACTGTTGAATGCTTTTTTGAAGTCGATGAAGTTAAGTACAAAAGGTTTTTGCTTTTCAATGTGTTCCTCCAATGTGTGTGTGTGAATTACGGTGATTTGTATGTGGGATCTCTTAATTATGTCTGTATATTTTCCAGGAAGGACAGTGTCGGGTGTTTGATCACTGTAAAGAACGTGGTTTGCTGGTAGTTTCACTGAAATCACCTAACACTCTGTTTAGAGGTTATGGAATTAAAGTAAGTTCACTTCTATATATGTTGGCAGTGTTTCATTACAAAATATTTGATCTTGTTAATGGGAGCGAGACAACATCCCTTATAGTTAGTTTCTCCTGGACTATAGGGCAGAAATCATAATTCTTTATATATCTCACTATTCTCTGCTAGATTTTGTAGATCTT
This sequence comes from Megaustenia siamemsis, assembly GCA_032433765.1. NCBI lineage: Eukaryota > Metazoa > Mollusca > Gastropoda > Stylommatophora > Ariophantidae > Megaustenia > Megaustenia siamemsis. Next base: position 50,168,254 of record JAVIAB010000024.1, read on the forward strand.
GTTTTGTTCTTAAGCTCTTAGTTGAGCTCTTTTTATTAATGGTTACTTCAGTACTTAGAGTTACTTTTGGTCTTCCCTCACGGCTGTTGGGGCATGCTCTTTAGCTGTAATGACCTAGGTCACTATGATAGAAATGAGGACCTTCTGCTCCCAAAAAGTCTGGTGTTTCTAACCTACTTTCAAGACTGCATTTTGCATAGCCGTCCCACCAGTTAAAACAGTTAACGTTTATATAATGCCACCTGCATTGCCAGATCTTTTGTTTCAGTTCAGCTCACAAATTTGCTAAAATAAAAAGGAACACATTCATCAACATTTTGTGAAAAATGCTGTAGAAGGATTTATAATTTAAAAAGGAATAGTATAGCTGAAAGTTATGTAAGTGAAGCTAAACTCCTGGTCATCAAATATAGAACCATTTGGGCTCATTTCCATCTATGTGTATGTCAGTGAAAATTTAAATATATCAGTAATGTGGTGAGAATGAATGATGAAAAACTTCCCCATAAGACATTCAGGTAAAATCCATCTGGTAACAGATGGGTAAAACAAAGTAGACCAAAAGAATTGCTACACAGAACAATAAATAGGGAAAGCTCAACTGTGGGAGTAAAAAACAATCAAGAACTAACAGCAGATTGTTAATCTTGGAGAACTATGACCTCCAGCGTATGTACCGTCTTCAGCCCGAGATGAAAATGATTGAATGAAATGAAAATGTGTGTCACATGTATGAACATAGGCATCAAGAATTGATTGTGAGGCAGGCTTCAGATGGATTTATTTACAAGTAGTTACAAGTTATGATTAATGTTGTGCATTTGTAAACTTTCAGATCTTAACAAGGGACTTCAGACCACTATCATATCAGCCTCTTCATTCTGCTGCAATCAGAGACATGAGCTTCCGGCCAGGTTCATTGGATGGCATGTTGCTGAGTTGTGGGTTGGACAAGACCTTACAATTGACCAGTGTCACCAGTCAAGTTGTTATTCAGAAGTAAGCATTGCTGTAGGAGAATTTGGTGGAAAAATGGATTGAGGTCAGATTAGAAGAGGTAGCTGTGATTATCAATAATAACTGACTAATAATAGTCATGTTGATCTATAAAGTTAGTCTGAGAATTGTTGTTGAATTGAAGTTGCCTGGTCATATCTCTACATTCTTCCCTGCTGTTTTAATGTCTGCATATATGTATCATCATCATGTGCCATACCGGTTGGTGTGGGCGATCATGTTGTTCCACAATCTTCTATCAACAGTGCATCGTATCAGCTCTGTTGTTGACTGTTTTCCATGCCATGACACCAAGCTATCTAGTATTTTCTCTCTTTGTCATCCGCAATCTCTCTTTCCTTGTATTTTGCCTGTTGTGACCAGGTATTCCAACTTTCCTCTTCTCATGTGTCCAAAAAATGTTGATTGTTTCTTTTTGATTTTTTTTAGGAGCTGCCTTTTTATGCTAGCCTCTTTGAGAATTTCCTCATTGGTCTTTTTAGCTTTCCAGGAAACTTTCAACATTCTTCTGAGAAATATATATATATATAAGGCATGTTTAAATGAAATCTGTCCCAGTGACTTTATAACAAACATATGTAAGGTACATCAGCAGGTTTGGCAGCGTTAAATAAAGTAACTGTTATGAAACAAGTACTCACCAAGGTTTTTTTAGAAAGCGGTGCCCTATGCATTTAGACACATATTCCACTGTTTGGGTAGATGTTAGATACCGTCTGAGAAGAATCTTTGTTTGCTCATTGAGACATTTTGCCACAGAGGCCATAGTGTCTGCCAAAGAGACAAATTGTTATTCCTTTAGAGATTTTTCGAAGGGTCCACAAAATTTAATGTCATATGGAGACAGATTGGGGCTGTAGACTGGTTATTGCAGAACTTCCTACCATTTCCTTGCTAAAGCTTCCTGCACAATGTTCAAGATATGTGGACAAGCATTGACATGCAACAGAAAGAATTGCACTATGCAAAAGAATGCCAGGTCTCTTATTCTTGATGACTGAATGCAGGTTGACTATTGTGTCTTTGTAATAGATGACATTGATGTTCATACCAGGATTTTTCATGGTAAAAAAAATACGGATGGATTCCATATCACATCTGCCATTTTTCCAACTGTCTGCAGCCAAACCAATGAATAATACATGGTGAATGAACACAGTTGCACATTGGTGTGTGCTTATTATGTCAGATGTAACATAATCCTGCCTCCTAATTATATCCACTTGGCGCAGCTCAGCTGGGTTTCATTTGAACATGCCTAGTGTGTGTGTGTGTGTCATAGTGAGAATATGCATTATAATTGCTTGTCAGATATATTTTGTCTTCTTTCATTCTGTAGTAAATATCTTATTTTCTTGACTCTCAAGAGTATGTATTTTTGGTTGAGATGTACTTTTTTTTTAACAGTGAGTTATATTCAATAAAATTTATAGCATAATGAACAAAATTATTTGTGTATCAAATGGAATTTTTTTTTTTTAAATTATGTTTACAGATGAGCAGTTTGAAATAATGAATGAGAATGGTAAGCCTTCTATTCAGTGAAAGAAATAATATGGGGAAACTTTTTAAATTATGTGACAAGTTTGAGAATAACTTAATACAGATTTAACAGCTCTATAAGGCAACTAGTAACCTTCTATTTACTAATTATCTTCCAAGACCATGTCCTGATTTTGAGTAACAAATGTGGCTTAGTGGTATACAGGTAAGATGTCAGCTTGAGGACAGGACAAGAAATTTTTCTGACGTAGATTGTGTTTATGTGGTAATTTTTCTCTTTGAATCAATGGTTTCTTCGCGGCTTTACCTCCCTTGTATTCTTGGTAGTAAGATCCTATGTTTAGCCCCCTCAGATAACTGAATAAAACATAAAGTCCTGTGTGCACTCTGCACATGTCTACAACTATTGACATTTAAAAGTTAAAAAAAAAAAGGATAGGCCAACCTGGCTGCTACTTGGAGAATCTTGTGAAGCAATTAAAAATCTACCCTTGCCAAAGATGGGTGTATCAGGCAAAAATTGCTTGCTGTAAACTAACAACCTAATGCACCATAACAAGAGTAACAAATGTTACAGGCTAGTTTTCATCGCTATTCATACAAGACAAGAAAATAATTAACACTTTAAGAACTGAACTGAAGAGGAAAGATAATTATATGACACTAGCTTCTGAATGACATCACTACAATTTGTTTAACACATAGTAGATGATCATTGATCATCACTGGTAGTTATAGTTTTACAACCAGCCATTCTGTGTGGCTACATGGTTTAAATAGTCACTCTATAATTTTAATCCAATCCACCAATACAGTCATTTCTGGAACATTTTCTAACACATTAGCTGGTTTGTTGCCATTTTGCTTGATTCTGTGCCACCAAATTTCATTTTGGAACATAATGGCAGTATGGTACTTGATAATGATAATACACAAGCCCAGATAAAAAAAAGAAAGTAAAGAGCCCCCATCACGCCAAGTGGCATATAGGGAATATGGTGTTAGTGACCAAAATTTGTACAGACCTTCTGCACATGATTTTTGGGGTAATGTGGTCGGTATTACGCCCGTGCCGCTTTACTTTCCCAGAAAAAAATCCGGTACCCATTTAAGGCTGGGTGAACCTGGAAGCCGTCGGTTAGGATCGAACCCTACCTCTTGTCCTTTGTAGTCCAGTTCACTAACCACTGAGCTATCGTGGTTCCCACAAGCCCAGACGCTGCAGTCTTATTTCTCAAACATTTGTATATTTATAGTTGTCAAATACATTTGTCCCAAGAAGTTGTGCATAATACAAATAGTTCATTATGTTTGTCACATTTTCAGATACAATATCAGCAGCTCTGCATGGTGCTGTGCTTGGAACACACAGAATACCAACTTGTTCTATGCAGGTATGGAGAGAGGTGTTGTCAGAGAGTTTGATATCAGGCGCACTGACGCCCATGTCCAAGATGTGCTGGACTATGGAGGAAGCCCCATCACAAGTATACACTACTGGAATGGCCTAGTGGATCAAGTCAGGTGTGATAGTTTTCTTTCTTTTCCATTATTGTGGTATTTTTGTATTTTATTTAAAATTATCATAAATAGGCAGTTTATAACTTTGTGTGAAAGAATGAGGTGGGGGCATAACTTTTACTGTACTGACTAAAAATCCACATTAAGCATGTGTACATATCTTCATATATCAATTTTTTAACCTCAAACATTATTGTGATATATTCTATCTATCTATTGTCCTTTCAAACAGAAGATGGCACATAGAGCAGAAATTTCTAGACTCTCTGTGCCCGACGATTTTTGCTATCAAATGTCAGACCTTGCAGAGGGCCAGCATTGTATCTCGTCACATGTCAGTTATGATTCCCATTTGAGGGCCTGCTTTGAGATTCTCTTGTTGTCTCTTCTCATCACATGGTTATGATATGACCATCCTCCTCACTTCTACATTTCAACTCCCTGTGGAGCATAGGTCTTCAACAAATACTTTCCAAGCTTTTCTTTTTCTTGCCATTCTTTTAAGATCATTCCATGTCTTCCCCATCATCTTCATCTCTTCTTCCATCTTCTCCGAGAATATTTTGGTCTTCCTCTTTGTCTTTTTCCTTGGGGATTTCAAAAATTTATTGTGTAATACTCTGTTGGCTTCGGCAGTGTGTGCCCTATTCAGTGCCATCATCTTTGCTGTATCTCTTTATCACAGCTATTTGACTGGTACATTTCCATAATTCTATGTTAGTGATTTTGTCCTGCCATTTCCATTCTATTATTCTGCACAAGCATCCATCATTGAAGGTCTGTATCTTCATGATTGTCATTTTTGCTGTTCTCCATGTTTCACAGCCATATAGGTTATGGATATTTTTGGGTCTCATTCAGTCTCATCATTTCTCTTATTTCGTCGTTATTCTTAAATTTATTCCATGGTATACAAGGCATTTTCCTTAGACATTTGTTTTCAAACACATCCAATCACATCCATTCTTTCTTCATTAGATGTTTTTCAAACGCATCCAATCACATCTATCCTTTCTTCATTAGATGTTTTTCAAACGCATCCAATCACATCTATCTTTTCTTCATTAGATGTTTTTCAAACGCATCCAATCACATCTATCCTTTCTTCATTAGATGTTTTTCAAATGCATCCAATCACATCTATCCTTTCTTCATTAGATGTTTTTCACCTCTTGCATGCAAAGAGTGGATAACATGTTTGATTTTATAATCTCTAATTTTGTTTTTGTGCTTAGTAATTTTGATTTCCATATTTTATCAAGGCTTCTGAAAGGCATTACAACTTTCGCTATTCTGATTCTAATTTCTTTCTTTGTGTCTCCTTGATTTATGTCACTTCCAAGATATACAAACTGATCTTTTCTATTGTTTTTTTCTTTTGTGGCCGTTTTAAATTTTTCACTGCTTTCATCTTTTCTTTGTTGATCTGAAGTCCTATTTTACTATCCATTGATGACATGGCATTTGACAGGAATATTATGTATCAAAATTTTTAATTTATTGAACATTTTGTAAAAAAAAAAAGTATTTACAATTATATATTATATATACAATTATATATGCAAGAGAAGTGCAAAAATTAATTGATAAATCTGATAAAGAAAAGATTAAAGCTGGAAAGCACAAAAAAACAGAAGAAAAAAATTGCATGAACTACCTGTCTTTATCTAAAGCTTGAGGAAGGTTTGGGCAACGCACCATTACCTCAGGTTCCAATGTATGTCCTGATGATCAGCATTATTATCGCTCAATGAAAAATATGAATTTGAACTTTCATCCTTTATGCAAAACACCTTCTACATTTTTAACAGCAATTGGTGATTGAGTTAATAAAATTAGATAAGCTGTATAGAAAAAGTTAAAAATTTTTTTCAACCACCTTCCTTGTTACTATATTTCTATATGCATTTTTTAACCATTGTTGGTGTATTTTTTTACTCATATATTACAATATGCATATTATTATGTGTGCCATTTGGTTTGTACATATTGATCAGAACCATATGTGCTATACAGATACACCTGTTCAGGACACTCTTTTTTACTGAAATGGTCTAAGTCACATTGACACAAATTAGACCCGTAATATGATGCAAATGAAGCCCTTCCCGTGACAAAAAATCCTGTGTTTCTAACCTACATTCAGAATTTTCATCCCCTGCTTGCCACTATAAAAACAATTATTTGTAATATAATGTCGTGCTGAAGTCGGATGTGTTGGGCCGAAAGGCGCAAATATACAGTTACACTGCAAACCACAACACAACGCAGATACGTCCACTTAACGTCCTTTTAAGGGCGGATGACGAAGAGGAATTCTACAGTCTACGAATACTCTAGAATACTTTAATCATCGGGCGAACGTAAGCGTAATATAATGCCTCTGACAGTGTCCTGCCTGTTGTTTCAGTTCATCTTGCAAATTTGATCAAATAACAATTGCCGCCAAATAGCTAGGCGAGCACAAAATGTGTTTATATAACATATGTTTCAACTTTGAATGCAAATTTTACAAAATTGAAACAATCAAAACAATTATGACTTTCACTTCGATTCACCAAAATGATTAAATTGTATATTTAAACACAGATTCAAAATGTAGATAAAATGTTGTGAATTAAGCGGATCATACGGTATTATTAATATCACTACACCGGTGCACAAAAACATAGATTAAGCGTATCTTGATATAAAATATATAGTCCTTGTATAATTTTTCCTGCAGCAGCGGACTAAACAAACATTGTGGTCAAACTTTGCAGGAGTGAATTCCATATTTGACATCACGACTCCATAAAATTAAGGTAGATGTTTTAAAGAGCAAATGTCCAGATATGTATACAATGAGTTTTGTTCTGTATGAAACTTAGAGGAGTCGTTTTTCAACATTATTCTCAGCTTGCAAGTTTGTGAGCTATTATTAAAACTATTGATCAAGGAAGAATTTCCCAAAAGACTGGTTGGCCTAATTCACAAGGTTGCCAGAGCTGGCTCATTCATTCAAGGAATCCTTTGACCTTTGCTCTTTTATTCAGCTAATGAAAATGATTTAATTTAGTGTCTTGAATTGCAAAATTGAATAAAGATCATTTTGTTTAAATCAGCCTTCAAGGATTGCTGATAGGTCATCTACAGAGCGTAATATTTGGAGAACAGACAAATGGCCAATTTACCACTCACCAGCTTCCTCATTTGCAAGGTAGGATATTTTTACTACACTATTCTGTAATGTAATTAGCATCAATAAAGAGAGGAGTAATGATTATCTCCAGACAGAACATCAACTTAGAGATAACTGATAAATGAATAAGGCATGTGGATGAATTCAAATAGGATATCACAATGAAAGCAAAATCATCACTCTTCAACACAATCTTCATCCCTGTATTGGGCTGTCAAAATATCACACTTGGATGCTTGATTGTAGAACAATCAGTAACATAAATACCACTAAAATGAAATGTGTCAGGTGTATGATAGGAGCCAGTGTAAGAAATAGTGAGAAGGGATGAACAAAGGAGACAGACTTCGCACACACAGTAGACAATGTATAGAAGTAACAGTTTAAATGGTTTGGTCACATGATTAGACAGAAAAAAAAAAGTAAACACAATCTAGTCATCAACATCTCTTCAATAACAATAGATCAAGGGGACATTCTAGAAGAAGACAGATAGATTGAATTTTAGAAACACTTGACAACTTAATGGAATAATAATTCAGTTATAGAATATAGATGAAATTACTACAAACTCTAGTTCCCATTTGTGCAGAATGGAAAATAGAAGAAAGGGAAAAAAAAAAAAAATATTTGGTTTACAAACGAGTATCTTAGTATTGCAATGCAAGGTTGATTTGATTATGATGAGAGCATCAGTCACTCATATATTGCTTCAAAATAAAAGATTATCACATAATATATAATGTCATATATATATAATGTCCGAAGTCGGAGTTATCTGCCTGTGCGGCGAGGAACCCCTGTGCACACGGCTACCAGGGAAAAATGGATTAACACGCAAAATTCAGTTCCTAGTCTCTGGGGACTTCGTCAGAGATGGAAGGTGGCGAACACAACAACAACAACAATATTATTGCCAAGCAACCTCAGTGACAGTCACAGCAGCACTGTGTAGTTTGTGTACTTGTCTACTGTTTAGGTGCATCTGTATTCACACCCCTAGTGTGGCCAACTTTTTTTTCTCCCTTACTGATATGGCTTTAAGGAATACAAGTTCTTAAAAAATATGTAAAGGATTTCTCTGTGAAAAATAGCCTGGCCTCCAAAATATAAAACCTCCTACTTTCTTCATCCTCTAGCCCCAGGGGTTGTCAGGGTACCACTGACACTCTGTCAACCTTCTCCGTGATCTTATTTCTGCATATGGAACCATCATAATAATCAGTGTCCATTAGTACTCCATAACCTCTTTCCTGATCAAATGAAAAGAACTTTGCACAGTGGTACAGTTCATGAATCTTGCAGCTCCTGCAAGAGTGTTTGGGCTAATGGTGTATGGGGAATATGATAGTAGTGCTCATATCTTTAAATGACAAGTGACACCAATGATCTGGTTTTTCCATTTAAAAATCTGGTACTAATTATCAGAGGCTGTGAAGCTGTTCTGATCAGAACAAAGCTTTGATACATCTGGGATTTGAACCTGGATACTTCTGATTACTAATGAGTGCACTCACTAACCACTCAACCATAACAGCTTCTAGATGGTAGGAATTAGTTAATGCGTTTTTTTATAAAATCATTTGTCACCGTATCAGTACAAGAAATGCTGCATAAACTCATCATCATCATCCAGTGCCGTCTCCGCAACAAAGGTTGGCCACCATGAAGCGCCATTCTGCTCTATCTCTTGCTTTGATGGTGCAGGTTGTCATAGGCTGATTTGTCCATCTTTTGATGTTAGTCTTGGTCTGCCCCTGCCTCTTTTACCTTGTATTTTCCCCTCCAGGATTACTTTTAGTAGGCTGTTGTGTCTTTTAACATGGCCCAAAAATCGCATTTGTCTTGTTTGAATTGTGTTTAGTAGTTCTCTTTTCATTTTTAGTTTTTTAAGACTTCGTCATTTGTTTTCTTTTCCTTCCATCCAATTCTACCTATTCTTCTATAAATCCACATTTCAAAGGCTTCAATACTCTGTTCTGTTTTCTTGTCCAATGTCCATGTTTCTGCACCATATAGGAATATTGAGAAGATGTAACATTTTGCTATTCTTAGTTTTAGCTCTGGTGTTATTTGTTTTGATGCTAGTATGTTCTTCATGACATTAAAATTACTTTTTGCCATTCCTTCTTTTGTTTATTTCAGTTGAACATTTTCCATCACTGGTTATAGTATGTCCCAGGTAGTTGTAGTAATGAACTGTCTCCAGATCTATTCCTTCAATTTTGATATCCACTTGTAGGTTTTGAGTATTTCCTTTGTTTATGATCATAGTTTTAGTCTTTTTGATATTCATATCTAGTCCATATTTTTTGCTTATCATGTTTATTACATTAAGTAATTGTTGTAGATCTTTAGGATTTTCTGATAGTAGTACAGTATCATCAGCATATCTTCAGTTATTGATTATCTTTCCATTAATTTGTAGGCCTGGCATCTCTGTGATGTTTTTAAAGATTTGCCTAGTGTATAGATTGAACAAGCTTGGTGATAGGATACATCCCTGTCTTACTCCTCTTTTTATATCAATGGGTGTAGAGTTCTCTTTGTTATAATTTATTATTGCTGTTTGCTCCCAGTATAGATTACATATTAGTCTATGTCCATGTCATCTAGATATATCTCTTTTAGGCATTCTATAAAATGTTTGTGGTGTACTCTATCAAAAGCTTTGTTGTAGTCTATGAAGCAGGCATATATTGGTTTGTTTACTTCTGTGTATTTTTCGATTAATGTTCTCATGCAGAATATGGCTTCTTTTGTCCTGCTATTTTTTCTAAATCCAAATTGCTGCTCATCTAATTCAGTATTGATTTTATTCTGAATCCTTACTTGTATAACCTTTAGCAAGATTTTTGTAACATGGCTCATTAGGCTTATTGTTCTAAAGTCACTGCATTCAACTGCACCATTCTGCATAAACTAGTATAATAATTATATTATAGTGAATTAATATATATAGGAATAAATTATGGAGTACAAGTTTTGTAAAGCACCTGTGAGATCAGGCATGTCTAGCATGACTGAGACGCACAGTGTGATTCAGACAGATTTGGGGTACCCAATGAAGTGTGGTTTCCATCATGCAACGTAAAGAACTATTGTTCTGCAAGACAACACAGACCCTTTGGTCACTAATTGCTTTACTGGCCCACTGTCAAAGGACAATTTGAAAATATGAAATGAATATTTCATTTGTTAAACATTCTGATACAAAAATCTAAAGGTAAGTTTCAATCAAAATTGCTTGGTGGGCTGCATCTGGTCCATGTGTCATAGGTTGCCCAGCACTACTTTACAAGAACACAGCTCTATTTGCTGTAAATATATTATTTTTCTTCTTCTTGGTTCACCAGCTTTTGCCTCTGACGAAGTCTCTAGAGACTAGGAACTGAATTTTACATGTTAATCCGTTTTTCCCTGGCAGCCGTGTGCACAGGGGTCCCTCGCCATACAGGCAGATAACTCCGACTTCAGAGGTACTCATATTTTTCCCGGTGATGAGTAATTGACGTTTCAAGCCGGACCTCACTGCTGAAACCCGGGGTGGTTGCCGCATAGAGAAAATCATAAATAGAAATCCCTACTGATATAGCAGGGATTTGAACCCACAACCTCTCTGTCTCAAGGCCGGCATCTTGCCTCGAGACCAACCAGTCCCCCGTATATTATTTAAAATTCAGTGAGGATGTAGTAAAACAGGCAGATGAAGAAAGGAGGGGAATATGCAAATAATTGCAATGCTGTGGTCAAGCTGGTAGCAAAAAGCCAGTGGTGGGGAGTGTTAGGCACTCAAAGGTATGGTGACAGCTTTACAAAGAAGGAACACAACACAGTACTGGCGTTATCTATAACTACATGTTAGATGATCCGGTGAATGGAGAGGTGGACAGAAAAGAAGAGAAGAAAGTAGGATGTTGAAATAAGAAAGGAGACTACATGAGGGGAGGTAGGATGAGAGTCAAGATGTGTAGAATAGAAAGATAGGGAAAATGAGGTAGAGATAGAAATGTCAATAGTACAAAGTGGATAATGTATCGTAAAACGTATAAGAAAAATCAAACACTTAACTGGGATAACTTGACTGTCCGCCGTGAAGCAATCGAGAGAATAATAGGGAAAAACATGAGGCCGGGAACAGGATCGTGGGAAAACGATAGAGAGGGGAGGAGGGGAGTTAATTAGGGGGATGGGGGGAGAAGAAATGGCGGGTAGCCAGACTAGAGTGAAAACACTGGTGGAAATAAATAGAAACCACAACAAAGGCTCAGGTAAGGCATGTCAGCGACCAGACAAAGGGCTGGAAGGAGGAGAAGATAATAGGTCCCATAAAAGTAATGGGGCCTTACAGAGGAGAAAAATCCAAACAAAGGAATCGGAGAAGCAAACAACAAGGGGGTGAACTGGGGGATGAGCAACAGAGGCAGTCATAGGTGGGCTAAAAATAGCTGGATGGAGAGGTGAGAGGAGGGAGGAAATAATAACCAGGGGAAGAGAAATAGAGAGGAAGGGTAAGAATAAGGTATGGATAAAGTGGACAGGAGGAGAGGCGGTGGGTCAGGAATGAATAGATAGAGGGGGAGTCCAAAAGAAGTGGAGTATTAGAGGGAATGTAAGCAGGAAGCAGTGAATAGATAGAGGGGGAGTCCAAAAGAAGTGGAGTAATAGAGGGAATGTAAGCAGGAAGTAGTGCCTAGAGAGGTAGAGGAAGTTTATGAAATAAATTATGAAAAGGTAGTCCATTTTTGTGAGACATGTGAAGATGTGGATTGGAATGCTTAATAACAACAGGAAAGATAGAATGCAGGAAAGATAGATAATGAAAAAAAGTTACTGGATGGTTTAACAGTGTGGCATGGGAAAGATCAACTGTAGAACTGTTGCACAGTATCCACGATCAGAGGTTATAGCGGAACATGATATCCAGTGCCTCTCAGCATGTGACATGAATGAATTAATACAGTTTATTACAGTAATTTTCTGGTTCCTTACCAACCACTGCAGACCTGCATATTTATCATTTGGACACATATTTTTACGGATGCACTACTGATGAGTGTTTAAGACATAAAAACTCACATTCTAGTAAAACAAATATTGAAATAAATAGCTATGCCACATAGTGCTGACTGTGAGATCACGTTTTTCATATTTTTTTTGCAGCACCGCTTATGAGCTTGAGTTTGCATCACAGTGGAATGTACATGTCATCCTTTAGGCCTGGTACTCATTTTTCCAAGAGCAGATATGAGGTAATATTATTTTTGTTATGTATTTAGTCTTTGTATCACTGTTGTGAACTTTGCTTCAAGCAGATGGCCCTCGTTTTTGTGTAACATGTGATCATTTCTTTCTTTCTTTTTTTTATTTTTTAAAAAAGATCTTGGTGTCTTTTTTTTTTATTTCTTACAGAACTAGATATCTGGTACTCTTTATTCATTTCACGATTTCCTAGCCTCAGTGTTAGTCCAAGGTTTCTTTTTTATGTCTTTCATTTCCTAATCAGTCTTAGTATTTGTTTTAAGTCATTTATTTATTCATGATGTGTTATTCTCTTTCCTTGTGAAAATCTTATAGTTTTTACAGATAAAAGCTAAAGTGAATCAACTGAGGGACATTGAGAAACATAATGATGTAGAGGAGAGAAGTAGAAAAAAGATTTATTAACTAACATCATGTCTAAATGTAGAAATATATCTGTTACGTCTTTGAGACTCTTCAAAAGAGAATTTAGTAATAATGATCTGAAGTAAACTTTTACTTTGTGTGTCCAGATATATAGTCTGAGTCAAAGTAATCTTGGAGATGGTGAATCTAAAACTGTTTCATCAAATCACCAAGCAATGTGGGAGGGGAGCAACATGCAGACTGTCATCAGCCGCAACTCTCTCGTCACCCGACCTGAAACAGACAATGACTTGCTAGGAGTTGCAGCCAACCATACCAACAATACAGTAAGTTTGTATGAATCTTTTACAAAATAAGCTCAATGTTTTTTTTTTTATATATTTAGCACACTTATTTAACCATAAGTTCTTATATTTTGGTGATCATAATAAAATTCAATAATAAAAGATGAAGCAAATAGAAAAGATACCAGACAGCTTAAGAGAATGGCTTGGCAGAAGGTCAACAACAGAAAAATAATATAGCACACAAATAGATCAACAGTGGAGTTTATAAACAACAGATAGAGAGACATGATTGTCGATGCCATGACACCTAAATGATGATACTTTTTGTGTGGATGCAGACCATTTATAAACTCTAATTTCATTAAACTTTTTTTTCCAAATCTCAGGTTAGCATTTGGGATTTCAGCAAGAAGCGGGAGCTGCAGACACTGCCATGTTTTGACAAAGCCATTGATATCAAACTTCTGAATGAAGATCTACTTGGAGTTCTGACTGATAAAAATTTGTTGCTGTACAATTGGAGGACATAAAAACTTGTTTCTAAACATTTGTTTGTTCATCTTTGAACCACAGATTAGTTTTTGTATATAGACATGAAACATTATTTTGTTTAATTAAATTAGCTTGCACATGCTCCTTTTTTTAAGATAAGAAGCAATATTGTTGCACTTCTAATGACATTATTAAGTTGCTTGTCTAAAGTAAGACATGGTTTTTTAGGCTGCCAGTCTGAATATTTCCTGTTGTCTGTGATATATATATGTTCCACTTAAAATATCTATAAATTCCTGCTTCACTGAAAGACAATTGCTTACCAGTTAATATGGCTTTCCATTGCAAGCTATGATGACAGTATCTTCAGCCCTGTAATGACATCTTTCTTGTGAAGGTGACTATAAAGTCAAACCTCAGCAAAGAATCCCCTGCAACATGTGGGAACGTGTATGATCAGGATTCGTCACACAAATATTGAATGCTCTAACTTTTCTGGCAATGATTTCTTTGTGCTTTGTCAAATATTTCTCTACAATGTCAGTACTTTTAGTGATGGTACTACACCATAGTGGAAGGCCTATTGAGCCAAAACGTCATTCAAATCTGTGTCGTCTACTAATCACATAAAGCTTTTACCATACCATTTTTTATATTTTTATTTTCAATTTTCCCTCACATTTAGCTTTACTGCAGCTTCGCATTTGTATGCATTCATTAGCATTTCTTTGCCTTAACTCCCCCCCTCGACAGTTTTTATACATTCCTGCTTCAACTTTAGCTTCGAATTAGATACTATATAGATCTGTTTTTATGTGAAGTGTGTGTATGTTGACCATCTGTTAAGGTAATTTAGTGGTGGTCCAGTTTGTTTTTTATAATGCATATATTTTTATCTTTGGTTTAGTTGCTTGTAAGTTTTTTCTTGACATGATGTTTCTGCAGGCAGACAAACATTCATGTTATTTTACTTTGATCAAACACTCATGTTATTTTTTTTTCCCTAGTATTTTATCAACAAAGAAGTATTCTTCTCAATCATATTTCCTTTCTATGATGATGTTATCAGCATAGCATGGGCATTATTCTTATATTAATATATATAGTAGTCTTCTAGCGATGACTCTATAGTTTGTATAATGTTTCAGACAAGTATACATTTCTTTGTTATTTCCCTTCCACACCACCCATGTGTTCACCTTTCAAGATGCAGATAGAAGGCTTATCACATTGTCATTAAAATCCAGATTCTCTCTATGTTGTAATTAGTCATTGTAACCCCCATCTCTTACGACTGCTGTCAGTTTTTATATTTACTTTTTTTTTTCTTTAAGAGGATTCTTGACGTCTCTACTTGTCAGGATGATTGGAAGGTTTCTAAACTGCTTCATATGATAGTTTTGTAAAGAAGACTTACAATGTTGCTTAATTCGTTTACATAACTGATGATGTGGCACTGGACAGTAATTTCTGTATAAACAGTAGAGATACAAATACATGAGGTAATCATGAAAATAATAGATAATAGGCAAGATTTAGTTGGAACAAATCATTATCTCTTTGTATTGTTATGTGATAACTTTAACTCTCTTCACAAAAATCCATACCTTCCATATGATATGAGTAACTCATATACAGTACAGATTTTGTGTGTTTTTTTTTATACAAGCCATATGCCCAACTGATATGAGTAAAGACCATTTTTGTGAAACTGCTTTTATTTTACCTTCAAATTTATCTACACATACAATTTTTGAAAAACTGTATATACTTCTGGAAACAGCGAAAAGCCAAAGTTGATATTTTTCTAGTCAAAAAGTTACCAAAAGGACTTGCATTTTAATGCATTTAACTGGAGATATCATATGATTAGTGTTACTATATATATATATATATACACGCACACATCAGGTGAAAGGTTATTTTTAAAAAATCTTTTCACAGCACTTCCCTAAAGTAGTTTTCTCTTTCATTGTAGTTGCATTCTAATAACCAAGAAGACTTTATCTAAGATTGAATAGATCATGCTCTCTCTCTTTCTCTCTCTCTCTCCCCCCACCACCACCACCTCTGGATCTGCCTCTTGCTCTTCTCCCTTCTCTTTTAATATACGCCCAGCATGGGAAGGAATCACGTGACATTCTTTTTTAGATGAGCAAACCAATTTATTTGTTCTATCTGTATGTACCATAGGATTGGTTCAATGCCTACTCTCATTCTCTTATAATATCCTTTCTGATTGTCTTTTCTGGTCACTCCAAGTGCTTTCTCTGACATCTCATTTCTGGGATGATAAGCTTTCTTTATGATTATAATAAATTAACACTTAAAGTTACATGTGTGTTTTTCTTTTTCCCCCACTTGTACACCAGTACAGGTTTCATCTAAAAGATATGGAAGGTATGTGATCTGTCTTTTGAAAATTTCAGTGCTTGTTCCCTTAACCACTTTTTAAGTCCATTACAAATCTACTCATGCCACACATAATTTAGAATGAATTACAATCTCAGAACTGAAGTTTAATTCTGTGTCATGTTATCTTCTGAAAGACAATCTTTTAATGATTTGAGCATTTTTTTTTTCATGTCCTTGTATAATGCTTTCTGTCTTAACTGTCTATGAAGTGACCACGTTAGCTTGTTGCCATTACCATCCTCCTGTTTAGGGACAGTAACACCATGCTGGTCCCTTAAAACAACCTCATCATTCCAGAAATCAAGTCTTGTATTTTTTTTACTGAACTGGATTTCTGTATTTACCCATTTCATATGTGTTCCTTTTACTTTCCCAATGAACACAGGTTTCTAATAGCCAGTCTTCTTTTGCTCTACCTATGATAAATAAGTTGATTTAGCCACTTCTTTTTCTGTGCTACCTATGATAAATAAGTTGATTTAGCCACTTCTTTTTCTGCGCTACCTATGATAAACAAGTTGATTTAGCCACTTCTTTTTCTGCTCTACCCATGATAAACAAGTTGATTTAGCCACTTCTTTTTCTGCTCTACCCACGATAAACAAATTGATTTAGCCACTTCTTTTTCTGCTCTACCCATGCTAAACAAATTAGGGGCCTCGGTAGCCTAGTTGGGAAAACCACCCGACTGGACTACCGACGTTCGAACAACCCATGTTCGATTCCCGCTAGGAGCAGTGTGAATTGTACTCATGGTTGGGAAAAAAAAAATACCCCCACGGTCAACCCAGCCGTTGGCATAAATGGGTACCAGGGTATTACCCTGGGAAGGTGAGGAATGTCGCCTCGCATCGTGAGTTTCGATGCTTGAGACGACACTGTCCAGAAATCTCTGAACATTTCTGGATAGGCAGCTGAGCACATATGGGTGGAAACTCGCATGCTAAAACGCCATTTCAAGTCTCGTACTTTACTTTTAACAACTGGACCTACCTTCACTAAAACTATCATCATTATTCATATTCTGCACAACATTAAAAAAAAAATTTTTTTACAAAAAACCTAGCTTGCTCTGTGCTGCAGTTAAGTCAAGTGATAAAAGTAGAAGCAGGCCATTAATTATGAAAAATAAACAATATGTTTTAGAGTGGAAAAAAAAGACTTCTTTAATGTCAAACATGTATCTGTCTCACCCCAATATTATTAATAGTCCAGTAGGCTTTCATTGGCAAACTGACATTGTTTAATTGTTGAGAAAACTGTTAAATGTACACAGTATGAAAGATGACATTTAACTATTTTTCTTCTCTTAATGTAAATATTGTTATTCACTAATTTTGTGATGCATGCAATGCAATCTTAAATGCAGATTGGAATCAATACATGTTTAAAAATTACTTATGTTTTATACCCTTTTATTTATAAAAATAAATGTTCTTCTACATTTGCCCAGCTATTAATTTCTCTTCCTTAATCACCTTTTATAGGGCATTGGGTGGGTATAGTTGGCATTGAGTGGGTATATATGGCTCTGTATGGGTATAGTTGGCATTGAGTGGGTATAGTTGGCACTGTATGAGTATAGTTGGCATTGTGTCATGGCTGACAGCAAACTACCATTTCTACACCTTTCAACACAACACATCCCACTTCCGGTCAATATGGCGGATAGGCGGCAGGAACTACTGAGGCTATCTTAAAAGTGTTCCTTGTTGCAGTTTCCTCATTTTCCAAGTCCGGCTTGCTGTCGGAGCTACTGAGATTAGTGCTCTGTGCATGCAATGAGCTGTGTTTTTCATCTGGACTCTAGTTTTATATTCCGATTGCTCACGTTGAATGATGATATGTGACGAAGACAGTTTGACTGCATTCACTTTCGGTGTGGCTTGGCCTTATGTCTTTTGGCGTGTGCTATGGCTACTATGATGAGGACTGCAGCTGCCTTTCTTTGTTTAGATCCTTCAATGAGATGAGATGTTAATTCGGATGATTCCCCTGGCAAAAGGTGGTTGAGCAATTATAGATTTTAATTTGTTTGCACTGATGCTGGACCTTTGACTAACAACTAGATCCCACTTTAGTACAGAATTTTGTGGGCAACAGGTTTGCCTTCCCTTTTAGATCCCAGCTGGGGGTGACTGTGCAGTCTATAGATAGACAATGTGTCTGGCTCTGAACACAAATGTCCCATGTTTGAATCCCATCTCTGCTTGTGGTACTTTTTCACTTCTTATTCATGGTTTCTTTGTGACTTAACTTTCCTCTGGTCTCTGTGGAGTGAAATTTGATGTCTAGCCCTCTCGGATATTGACAAAAGAAAAACAGATGGTTCTGTGTGCACTTGCCCATGTTGAAGAACTCTTCACACTTAAAAACTGAAAAGAGTAGGCCAACAATGGTTGCTGCCCTGGTAAAATTATTAAGCAAAACTGTACCCATGGTAACGATGGTTTAGTTGTGCTGAAAGGTGCAGACATTATGGCTTTAACCAGCAACATGAAACGTCCATGCCCACCTATTGGGTTAATGCTAAGAAGAGTCAGGCTGGCTTCATTTATGTGATGAGTTGAAATGGGATCGTGACTAGAGTCCCAAATATTCAATTCTGTTTACTCTGTGTTTCAATAACGTGTTAAGTTGTCATATTTTTGACATTTAACTCCTATACATCTATGTCAATAGAAATGAGAAAGAGAGTTCATCTGTGCTATATAGAACCAATTCTGACCTATGGAAGTGAATCATGGACAGTAGACAAACAAATGAAAAGACGATTAGAGGCCACAGAGATGGGATTTCTCAGAAGAATGTTGAAAGTTTCCTGGACAGCAAAAAAGACCAATGAAGAAGTTCTCAAAGAGGCCAACACAAAAAGGGAGCTCTTAAAAAACATCAGAAAGAAACAATCAACATTTTCGGGCACATCATGAGAAGAGGAAAGTTGGAATACTTGGTTACAACTGGCAAATAAAAGGAAAGAGAGATCGCGAACGACAAAGAGAGAAAATACTGGATAGCTTGGTGTCATGACATGGAAAACAGTCAACAACAGAACTGATACAATGCACTGTAGATAGAAGATTGTGGAGGGACATGATCACCTACGCCAACCGGTATGGCACATGATGATGATGAACCCCTGTACAATTGGTCTGAGCCATCCTGTATTCCCTTTTTAAGCCAGTCACGTGGCATGTTCTGTTGAAAGAGGAGAGGATGAAATATAAATTTGACTCTACCAGACCACAACATTTGGAGGTGAAGGTACGAGTTCTCTCTCTCTCTCTCTCTCTCTCTCTCTCTCTCTATCTCTCTCTCTCATCACTACTTTTTAATTTACATCATTGAGCCTGGTGCTCAATCCTTTATCAACATGGTCTACTGGAGAGTGCTCATATATCTGCATTTAAGTCCTCGTTCACAAAGTCAACTCAAATCTTCTTACGAGCACGTTTTCACATCAAAACTGGCACTTTTCCCTAATTACTTTGGTATAATGGCAATGTTAGCTGTGTGGCTGTTAGGGCTCTGATTTGAAAGAAAATGAGTCATTGGGGTTACAAAAGTCATACAGGTTACAAAAATTCTGATAAAGGAGGACATTTTTTGGAAAAAAGGAGGAACGCTGGAAGCAGAAAGTATGAAGTAATGATTGTCATGGAGCCCACAGGGCAAGAGAAAAGAAGGAAGACCCAGAAATATATGAAGAAGAGAAATCATCATGGAGATCCTCAAAGGACACGGACCTTGACTGGAATGAAATAGAGAAAATGTCAACGAATAGAGATAGATAGAGAGATGACAATCTAAAAGAGAAAAATGTGGTATGGTAAAAGCTTAACGTAGGTGAGAAACAAAACAAAAGTCGAACGACGTTTCGGCCATGTAGGCCTTCAGCTGGAATAATAAACAACACAAAAATATAGATGGAGAGACCTTGTGGGATTTTAATTTGTTTATTGCTGGTATTTATGAATGGAGCCAAGGTTTTAGGGAGCTGATCAAGTGTGTCAAAGTGAAAGTAAACTACAACCAGGAATATCAGTTAATTAAGTGTGTCTGTATTACCCGCTGCCCACTCTTCCCCACCTCAGTATTACTGACTCAATCACTCGGCAGCCCTTTAACTATTATGTAGATGAATGATGAACCCTGTAATAGTTAACAACCAGAAAGGTGTCCCCTGGCCGTGTTGCTGATGTCTACGCTAATTTTAGGAAAGTAATCAAATTACTACAATCATTGAAACGCTCTATCTGCTGAGGTTTCATTAGTAATTTTAAACTAAAATTTTTTTAATATTTCAATTTTTAAAAATGTAACTTGAGTGGTAGCATTAAGTTCATTTTTTATGTTTTCAACTGCCAATGACATGCTTAACTGTAAAACGTGGCTTTGTCGGTCTACTAGGCTCTCGATTCCATTGACCTTGAATAAGGATCACTAAAACAAAAATAATAAATCCTGAATTTTGTAAATCGAACTGGATAATTTTGGAAGTGACTAATGCTCTAATCTAAGACACTCCCTCCTGGCACAAGCCTAAAAAACCATTCACAAATAGACACCTTGAAACAACATAATAAACGCGGAAAATAATCTGAAAGGAGAAAAGCTTATCGATAACAGAGATATGGAAGAGGTAAAGTACAATTTAAAACCGGATCGAACTGGAGAGGATTTTCTATTAAATTAAAAGGAAAAAAAACACTCTGACATTGAAAATTAGAGACTGTCCCTCATCTGTTTGTCCTTGACCGCAGACCAACAAAACAGTCATTATCAGACTATTCGGCCTTTTGAAGGTCAACAACATCTCACGCCCCACCCACTTTTACCGTGGCCATTCTTGTCCACCACAGGTGATATGAAAGATCACAGTCAACGATTGGGAATATTCACTACATGTGGTGGGAAAGATCGTAAACGACTTGGGACGCCCACTACATGTGATGGGAAATATCGTAAACGACTTGGGACGCCCACTACATGTGGTGGGAAATATCGTAAACGACTAGGAATGTCCACTACATGTGGTGGGAAATATCGTAAACGACTAGGAATGTCCACTACATGTGGTGGGAAAGATCGTAAACGACTTGGGACGCCCACTACATGTGGTGGGAAATATCGTAAACGACTAGGAATGTCCACTACATGTGGTGGGAAAGATCGTAAACGACTTGGGACGCCCACTACATGTGGTGGGAAATATCGTAAACGACTAGGAATGTCCACTACATGTGGTGGGAAAGATCGTAAACGACTTGGGACGCCCACTACATGTGGTGGGAAATATCGTAAACGACTAGGAATGTCCACTACATGTGGTGGGAAATATCGTAAACGACTAGGAATGTCCACTACATGTGGTGGGGAAGATCGTAAACGACTTGGAATGCCCACTACATGTGGTGGGGAAGATCGTAAACGACTAGGAATGTCCACTACATGTGGTGGGAAAGATCGTAAACGACTAGGAATGTCCACTACATGTGGTGGGAAATATCGTAAACGACTAGGAATGTCCACTAAATGTGGTGGGAAAGATCGTAAACGACTTGGGATGCCCACTACATGTGGTGGGAAATATCGTAAACGACTAGGAATGTCCACTACATGTGGTGGGAAAGATCGTAAACGACTTGGGACGCCCACTACATGTGGTGGGAAAAATCGTAAACGACTAGGAATGTCCACTACATGTGGTGGGGAAGATCGTAAACGACTTGGGACGCCCACTACATGTGGTGGGAAATATCTTAAACGACTAGGAATGTCCACTACATGTGGTGGGGAAGATCGTAAACGACTTGGGACGCCCACTACATGTGGTGGGAAATATCTTAAACGACTAGGAATGCCCACCACATATGATCGGAAAGATCGTAAACGACTTGGAATGCCCACCACATGTGATCGGAAAGATCGTAAACAACTGGGAATGCCCACCACATGTGATCGGAAAGATCGTAAACAACTGGGAATGCCCACCACCTGTGATGGGAAAGATCGTAAACGACTTGGAATGCCCACCACATGTGATCGGAAAGATCGTAAACGACTGGGAATGTCCACCACATGTGGTGGGGAAGATCGTAATCGACTAGGAATGCCCACCACATGTGATCGGAAAGATCGTAAACGACTTGGAATGCCCACCACATGTGATCGGAAAGATCGTAAACAACTTGGAATGCCCACCACATGTGATGGGAAAGATCGCAGTCAACGACCGGGAAGGGATTGCTAAAAATAAATGCGGAAATGAGTTTGTAAAGCATCAACAACCAACTATTTCAAGATCAGCATTCATAGAACAACAGCAGCTGAATAGAAATAAGACAGGCTCATTGCTTTTGCCGTTTATGAAGGAAGATCGTGCAAATCTCTGGACACGTTAAAAACAAAATTAATTAAAAGCAGTGAATCCACAATTTCAAGAAATAAACAGGATTTGTATATTGAAGTTATTGGAAAAATGAATATATGAAATTGTGACGTCTTTTCAAAGATCGACATCTTATGTGAAATTGATGGTCTTATTTAAGAAGTAGTAAATAAAATATGTCCTTGATTTTACGTTTGTGTCTGAAAATCTGATATCAACGCAAATAACATAATGAAGTGCACATATATATACGTATCAGAGAATGAAGAGGGGAGGGGCTTAGAATATTCGATATTCAGTGGCACAGTGAACAAAAAGATTTGACGTTTCTTTTTTTGATTTTTTATGAAGATTCGGCCGCACAGAACTATGGGTAAACTCAAGAGCGTGCTTTAGCCAGAGATCAAGGACCATGGTGCACTGGTTGTACGTTTGTCGCCGGTTTCCCACTCATTCTACGTTCAGTTTTCTATTCCTTCCAACCAGAGATCGATAGACTCATTATTTACAATCACAACCTTCAAAGATTGCACAAGAAATGCTTCCAGTATCTATCTCCTTTCCATTAACGGAATCCTCACCACAGTTGCTTTTAAAAGCTAGTGCATCCTGTCTTATATTGCCACCAACCCCAAGCATGCTTGGGGTAATCATATACACCAGTTTCTGAAGGTTGACAAGTTCTCTGTGGGTTTGTGGAAAGACAAGGGCTCGTAACTCTAGGTTAAATCTGTATCCACATAAAACGTAAAACAGTATATCTATCTTTCGTTCGCCTGAAGTATTGTCTATATCTGCAATGTCGTTTCCTGTATAAATTTGACTGTCGTTTGTAATTCTTGCAGTGACCCATATAGTTTTGTCTGTATTGTTGTATCTATGGGCCAATGGATTTTCCTGTCTACTATATTCAGTGCAGTCTTGAAGTAAGTGTTCATCAGTCTGGGGCACCTGTCCACATGTACAAGTAGTTGAGGTGCCGATCTTGAATTTTGACCGTAAAGCCGTAAAATAAGCTTTTCATTCAAATGAAAACCAGTTGACTCAGTAATTGATATCGTTGTAACATTGTAATGCCGCACATCAATAAGATTTAGCAACGTTTGACTACTTTTTGCTAATAAGCTTAGAGCATCTGGGGACCTCTATGCAGTGGCATTAGTTCGCGTTTCTCAGCTTGAGCCTTTTTCGCCAGGCAGCAGTGATTGGTAGGGAGAGAGAGAGAGTTATCTCTACTGTGGACTTACCTTAATGACCTTACCAGATTAGTGATTTTAAATTGTTCATGCACGTTCTTGTGTGAGAAGACTTGTCTTAACAGCTTTGACTTTGTGCCGCTCGTACAAAAATGCATGCGCCTCATTGTGAGAAAAATGCGTTGCCAGTGGATGGACAAGTTTGAAAACATTTTCATCAGGTCCGCTTGATCGAGGCAGTTTAGGAATAGGTGATAAACCTGGTCAGAATGAATCCACACCAATCACCATCAAGGTCGTTCTTTTCGAGAATGCACGGGAAAAGACCAAGAGGAAGACCCAGAAGAAGATGGATAGATGCAGTGACAGAGACATTTAACAACAAAGGAAAATCACTAATTCAGACAGTTCGAGCAGCTCAAGAACGACAAATGATATAACGACGACACCTTTCTGGTACCAGTGAGAAAGAGAAAAAGAATGATAAACCTTTTCTACATGGTGGTTTTTTTTTTTCATATTGGATTGTGGCGGTGGAAGGGAGAAACCAGATTGTCTGCGTGTTTATATTTCTTCTGGTCTATAAGTCGCTTGCAGAGCCCACCGCTGAGAGGTGATGTAAGACTTTTACAATTATGGTTCATTGAACCTCACGCAATCAACAAACCTTGGGTCACAGACTACATTCAGCGTAGGCACTTGACCCCGCAGAAAAGTTGTCCGCCTCTGGTTGTTTATTTCTTCCAGATCAAATGTGTCAGCGACTTTCGCTTGTGTTGGCTGTTGCTCTTGCTTGACTTAAATTTAATTCGTTTCAAATGTAAACCAGACTGTTAATACTTTGAATATTTATTTTTGTTATATAACCGGGGAACAAGAGTTAGATACAGCAGAAATAATTGGGATTATTTGCTTGTTATTTATGCAGCAAACTTAAGGCTCCTTTCTTTTTGTCTGTTCATTATATTCCTGGAGAGCTTGTGGAATTCCTACTCAGTCCGATTTAATTTTCTATTACATGGAATATTTGATAATCATATAACTTGGAAATATTTATGTGAATTATTATTTGTTTCTCTTTTTTAGCTTGGTCAGAGCCATACAGCGTGAAACGTTTCGATTATCAAATGCCAAAGTTTCTTGATGTGCTCACCATTATGGTGTGTGCCTCACGCTGAACAAGCATATTATCTAATATGAGATCAGGGAGTCATTAGTCAATCATACAGAGCTGAGTCATCGCTCATTGTTTAATTCTATAAACTATTAGCGGGTCACACAAAGAAGTTATTTTCATAGAGAAATCTAATCTTCACCAAGAGCAACTCACAAGTACCGTGCAGCTCATCAACCAGTTACAGAAAATTAGAATCATATGCATCTGAGAGCCGCGATACATGAATGGTTAGTGAATAGGACTACAAAGGACATGAGGTCGAGTTCGATCCTTATCGACGATTTCCGGGTTCACCCAGCCTTAAATGGGTACCGGATTTTTTCTGGGAAGGTTAAGCGGTACAGGCTTAGACCGATCGTATTACCCAAAATCATGTGCCAAAGGTCTATAAACTTAGGAGCTCCCTTTTTGAGTTGGTCTCTTTGAGAATATCCTTGTTGATCTTTTTAGCTGTCCTGAAAACTCTTAATATTCTTTTGAGAAATCCCATCTCTGTGGCCTTTAATCGTCTTTTCATTTATTTGTCTATTTCTCAGAAGAATGTTGAAAGTTCCCTGGACAGCTAAAAAGACCAATGAGGAAGTTCTCAAAGAAGCCAACACAAACAGGAAGCACTTAAAAAACATCAGAGAGAAGCAATCAACATTTTTCGGGCACATCATGAGAAGAGGAAAGTTGGAATACTTGGTTACAACTGGCAAAATAAAAGGAAAGAGAGATCGAGGACGATAAAGAGAGAAAATAATGGATAGTTTGGTGTCATGGCATGGAAAACAGTCAACAACAGAACTGATACGATGCACTGTAGATAGAAGATTGTGGAGGGACCTGATCACCTACGCCAAACGATGTGGCACATGATGATTTATTTGTCTACTGTCTATTGATTCATTTCAATAGTCCACAAATGGCTCTATATAGCACCGATTAACTCTCTTTCTCACTTCTACTGACATAGATTTGTTGCACAAGGCGTTTTTTATTCTCTGAAATGCTATTTTGGCTATTCTACATTTTGTTTCTGTGGTGCATCTTCCGCCTGATGTTATTATTGTGCCCAGGCCAATTCACCAAGCCTCCGAATGAGAACCATATATATTGTTTGTTTGTGAAAAGTAAGGTTGCCCGGAGTATTACCAAGCACTTCAACTAAAATGTCCCTTTGGTCACGGGAAAATACAGATACTACAACCATGTGATGTGGAGGGAACCCTGATATTTGTTAGCACTCGTGAGATGCAAGTCTCCACCCACATCACCATCCATTCTATTTCCCACTAATAAATGGATTGATTACATTAAAACATCAGAGAATAGAAATTAACAATTAATCAGACACTGTGGTTTTTTTTTTTCCATCGTAAAAATATTACAACAGCTAATATATATGTAAGCATATGACACACCACACCAACTCGACATTGAGATTGATTTGTGGAATCCACACAGACTTCAATGAATGCTGTAAACATCTAGTAGGTTACCGATTCATTATAGAACTTTGTGGTCATCGATTGTCAGTCTGTTATTTAGGTCATGATGCGTTCACTGCGTGGGGTTGGCGGAAGTAGTGTTTCTGTCTGTCAACAGAAAAGTGATATGATATTCATAAAACCTTGCACACGGCACGCCATTCTCTCCGGTGTTTGTTCAAATGTTGCCTCCCAAAGATATGTTACTGCGAAAGGACATCGGTAGATCAAATTATATAAGACTTTTTATGCGCGTTCGTACTTTGTTTGTTAAATATTGGGATGACCTTGGTAGTAATTTCTCATATCTCCCACGCGTTGTGTACACACAATGTACCATCACCTGCAGTCACTTGATTTCCTGTGTATTCCAACCGCTTGAAGTAGTTAATTTCTTGTTCGCTTGCTTAACCTTTGACCTTTCAGGTCATCCGGTCAGTGTTGGTGGCGACTACCACTTTGCAATTTCTGTCTAATGCAGTTCTGTGTGCTGTTAAAGAGTCAAAAAGAACATAGCAATCAACTATTGAAGAAATAATATATAACGCCAACTATAGTCATTAGTAGACTAGCTCTTATTTTGAACCAACAAGGAAAGAGAAAATAGTGAAGACTACATGGAAACAAGATACACATGGAAACAAAAATGCTGAGGCACAGATCCAATGCTGAGATATGCTTGGGGACGATTGGAAAAGACGTCTTACTGTGACGTCTAACTTATTAAAATCCTTCCTCCATTAAAAAAAAATAAAATAAAATAAAGAGCACCCGTCACGCCAAGTGGCGTATAGGAAAATATGGTGTTAAAAAAAGTAAAGTAAAGTACCCCCCGTCACGCCAAGTGGCGTATAGGGAAATATGGTGTTAGTGACCCTATATTTTACAGACCTTCGGCACATGATTTTTGGGGTAATGTGGTCGGCATTACACCCGAGCCGCTTTACTTTCCCAGAAAAAAAAAATCCGGTACCCATTAAAGGCTGGGAAGCCGTCGGTTGGGATCGAACCCTACCACTTTTCCTTTGTAGTCCAGTTCACTAACCACTGAGCTATCGCGGCTCCCATGTTCGATAGTTATTACTTTTTAAATACTTTCGTACTTAAAATGAACGTTTATTTATATTAGCTAAAAGGAGACAAATTGTTCTATTTTGTGTACAAACATATAATTGTCGCTTCAATTCACAACATATTGTTTCAAACGTGTTATAGTGTCTTCATAGCAACCTTACGGAACGAATATTAATTGAGCCTTATGAAACAAGCAACCAATCAGTTCCGAGCTCTGTAAAATAAACATCTTACATTTTTCTTTCATAGTACCGCCATTATGGGCAAGGCAGGCAGACGTTTCCTTTCTTGAGCATAGTCGCTCCATCGTACCCCTCTCCTCCAATATTTTAAAATAAACTATGGCCCAGAAAACCAACAGTGCATGTAAGGAGACGTCAGGTCGTGCAACTCACCATGTCGATGACGTCAAAGTTCTCTTAGACGATAACATCTTGAAAATCCCTTAATTGTCAGTTTTGTTGTTGCTGACGTAATGCCACAAGTTGATACGGGAAGGGACCCTTTGATCCATGAAATGTGGCGGGTCATAATGGCTTTCTTGACATTCTCGGCTTTTACTGGAGAAATTGGAGTTCGCCTAGTCCCAGGCTATGACTGGAAAACTGTATAACTTGTTCTGCCTAAATGTACTTCAATACTGGGTCTTTCATACGAGCCACTACTTTAGGGAGCACATCGATGATAGCCTCTTTTAGCCAGCTTCAGGCCAGGGCGTCTCGGCAGCCTAGTTGGACCACCCGAATAGTATACTGACGTTCCGACAACTCAGAAATGGGTACCAGGGTAGTACTCTGGGAATGCAAGGCATGCCGTCTCGTATCGTGAGCTTCGATGCTTGAAGCGACACTATCCAGAAGTCTCCGAATACATCTGCATTGGCGGCCATCACATATAAGTAAAAACTGTAATAACGCGCCGATTCAAGTCTCGTACTTTACCATTACTTTACCTTAGCCAGCCTGTTTTGACGCAGGATGTTACCAGAGGAGACCGACTAGGAGGTCGAGGCTAGGTCTTGGCAGCTTTTGAGCCGCCGACCCTGTAGTTGCCACTGCAGATTGCAGGCGCTTGAGCTCTCCCATATTGTTAGTTTGCTATGTGCTAAAAATTGATAACCAGCTGTGCGGGTATGTTTGTTCTCAGCCTATTTTTCTACCACATCTACGTGTGATATTTTATTTAATTGATTACTATTACTGTTACGATTTCTAGTCTACGTTATGCTTCCTTATGTTAGATTCATCGTCACTGCACTCTGGGCGAATCCATAGATCGTCCAATTTTCCCTTTGAAGCATCAAGAAAGTAAGGAGAATCCTGGCTTGTAGAAACTATGTTGCTGTCATTTCTGCTAGGGTGGTGCGTGGAACGGACTGGTGGTACCTGCCTTGAGTTTAAAGTACATGTGGTGCCTCACTGTCTTGTGACGAGTGCGGAAGGAAAAAATTGATATCTTGATCTTTCCTGGAGACTCAGAGATGATAACATCCAACCCCCCCTCCCTTTTTTTTTCTTTTTATTGTAATTTTAGTTGGTTTTGTTTCGACTTTGAACTGTATTGTCCTTTATTGCAATTGTTTTATCTTCTTTATAGTCGACGATTGTCTTCTTGTGGTAGTTTCATTTCTTCTTTTTTTTGTGTGTGTGTGGCTAAAGATAAAGTAAAGGTAAAGTACGAGACTTGAAACGGCGTCTTAACACGCGAGTTTCCACCCATATGTGCTCGGCCGCCTATCCAGAAATGTTCGGAGATTTCTATATAGTGTCGCCTCAAGCATCGAAACTCAGATGCGAGGCGACATTCCTCACTTTCCCAGGGGAATACCCTGGTACCCACTTCTGCCAACGGCTGGGTCGACCGTGAGGGTATTTTTTTTTCCAACCAGGAGTACAATTCACACTGCTCCCAGCGGGAATCGAACACGGGTTGTCCGAACGTCGGTAGTCCAGTCGGGTGGTTTTCCCAACTAGGCTACCTAGAGCCCCCAGTAGTGTGGCTAGTTTACCTGCATGCTCACTTCTTTGTATCTCGCAATGTGCCGGTACCCATTCACGAGAACTGGGTTACATTCCTCTGGAAATGATTGTGAGCCTGTACTAGCGTTGTTATCAGGCTATCTCGCTTACTGTTCCTAGGTGGTTGAAGTTGAGTTAGGGCTGACGGTGCATCTGTCAGTATAACCAGTTTCTTGTGCATTTCACTTTCGTATAGGATGTCCATTTAGGTGAGGCTCAGAGGATGTCCATTTCTGCTGCGGGTCAGAGGATGTCCATTTCTGCTGCGGGTCAGAGGATGTCCATTTAGCTGTGGCTCAGACGATGTCCATTTATTTGCGGCTCAGAGGATGTCCATTTAGCTGTGGCTCAGACGATGTCCATTTATTTGCGGCTCAGAGGATATCCATTTAGCTGCGGCTCAGAAGAAGATGTTCATTTCTGCTGCGGCTCAGAGGATGTTAATTTCAGCTGCAGCTCAGAGGATGTCCATTTCTGCTGCAGCTCAGTGGATGCCTATTTAGCTGCGGCCTAGAGGATGTCCATTTAGCTGCGGCTCAGAGGATGCCCATTTAGCTGCGGCCTAGAGGATGTCCATTTAGCTGCGGCTCAGAGGATGTCCATTTAGCTGCGGCCTAGAGGATGTCCATTTAGCTGCGGCTCAGAGGATGCCCATTTAGCTGCGACTCAGAGGATGCCCAATTTAGCTGCGGCTCAGCCAGAGGATGTTAATTTCAGCTGCAGCTCAGAGGACGTCAGTTAAAGCCTTAAAATCGCTCGAGGAGTTTCCTGTAGCTGTGGCTTTAGTTATCACTTCCTTGGTACTGAGTCCGAGACCCTCCCCACACCTTTCCTCCATTTTGGTAGCATTCGTAGCAGACTCATCTGTGCACCCATGGCATCATGTGGATAGTTCTCCGCCGTGTATATTTCTCCAATACAGTTTCTCGCCAAGTCGGTCTGTCTGTAAACCTATTTTCTTGATCCCTATTATGTCTTCAAGTGAAAAGACGATTAGAAGAGATAGATGTGAGATTTCTCAGAAGAATTTGAAAGTTTTCTGGACAACTAAAAAGACCGATGAGGAAATTCTCAAAGAGGCCAACACAAAAAGGGAGCTCCTAAAAACACATTAGAAAGAAACAATCAACATTTTTTGGGCACATCATGAGAAGAGGAAAGTTGGAATACTTGGTTACAATTGGTAAGATAAAAGGAAAGAGAGATCGCGGACGACAAGGAGAGAATATACTGGATAGCTTGGTGTCATGGCATGGAAAACAATCAACAACAGAACTGATACGATGCACTGTATATAGAAGAACTGTGGATCGCCAACGCCAACCGGTAGGCACATGATGGTGATGGTTATGTCTTCTTTGAGTTCTGGTAGTGACTGCCACCATGGGGGGGGGGGGGGGGGGGGGGTTATTGCTGAAAGTGAATGAGCTTTTTTTTGGCTTGTAACGGTTCTGGATATTTTTTTTTTTTTTGATTGCGTCAGTTCCTTTGATACTTGTTGCTTTCTTGCAGATTTTGCCTACTTTTTGGTGAAAAATCAGTTCTACCTTAGACTGAGTCTTTCAAGTTATATTAGACCGCAAATGTCACCCTAAAAAGAAAGTGAAAATCTAAGAACTAGATTTTTGTTTTGGGAATTGTAAATATACTACCAGGAAGTTGCTCCCCTTGAACCTACCTATGACGGTGTAGATACTTCTTTTATGCATGAAATGGCATATGAACCTCTTATATTCATCAACTTGACGCAATACTTTGATTTATTATCTGTCTTCCATTGGATGAAAGTCTGTTACTGCCTCTAGGATCTTTTTTTAAATGTGGATTTTATGGCTCTCAAAAGAAAACTGACGACCTGACTTTGCACTGTGCTCATCTTGTTAAACTGTACTTTGCTGCAGCCAAGACAGTGACACAATTATCTAATGTCAGTCGAACTCTCCCAGTGTACTGACATTTCAAAATAAAAATGTTACTATTTGCTTCCCACTCGATTCTGTTAGTTTCTTCATTATATTCATTCAGTCTCTGGGTATTTACTTTGTCTTTCTCTTTTGTCCACGCCATTCTGCGTTCCGCGGTAACGCCCATATATATGGGGTTCTGGTCTGTACGGAGTAAATGATATTTTTATTCATTAATTTTGCTGGCTAAGTATTATTTGATAAGTTAAAGTTTAGGAATGTTTTATTTCCTCATTGAGGGGCAATAGCCACGAATTTATCCATATCTTGTGCGTTTTTTCCTCTTGCATTCTGGGACTGGCCACTGGTATCGGTTCTTCACTTGCCCTCAAAGCCAGGTTATCTGTGTACGTTAAACAATGAATTCAAAGCTGGAGGTGCTGGACAATATTTGTAACAAAATTAAGGAAGCGAGCGGGGGTTTAGTACTCCTCATGGTAGGACTTGCTTGAGTGCCGCTTTCTAGCGTTTATCCCTGTCCTTGGACACTGACCAATCTCATGTTTAGGTACTGGGATATCCAACTATGCATGCATACTCAGATGGTTACCCTTAAGGAGCTTAGTCTATATAACTTCCATCCAAGCCTTTTTAAAGACCTTTTCCATGTCAAACCACAACAGCACGTGTGTTTCCTTTCTTGGAAGGCGCCCTAATCTTCTGTACATTGTAGGCTACCTGGTCTTCAGTTGATCTGTATTGGCACAATCCAATATTGTGATGTTGTTAGCTTTTTTTTTCTCCAGTGGCCTTATAAAGCTTCTACTGATTAGAGCCTTTTCCCCCAATTGCTCTCTAAACAAATATCCTCTGGCCAATAGCGTAGCTTGATGGAGGGAACCCTTAAGCGGTTGTTTCGTCTACAAAATTCCAAGCAGCGCGTAATTTCAAAAGGAAAAAAAAATAAAGACATAAAAATAAATAAATAAATGCTAAGCTAGGAAAGCGGCACGGACGTAATACCGACCACATTACCCCAAAAATCACGTGCTGAAGGTCTGTAAAATTTATGGTCACTAACACCATATTTCCCTATACGCCACTTGGCGTGACGGAGGTACTTGACTTGACTTAACACCGTATTCCCTATACGCCACTTGGCATGACGGGGGTACTTTACTTACATTTTTTTTTTAGGGGACGTCTTGGGAGCCGCGATAGCTCAGCGGTTAGTGAACTTGACTACAGAGGACAAGAGGTAGGGTTCGATCCCAACCGACGGCTTCCGAGTTCACCCAGCCTTAGATGGGTATCGGATTTTTTTCTTGGAAAGTAAAGCGGCACGGGCGTAATACCGACCACATTACCCCAAAAATCATGTGCTGAAAGTCTGTAAAATTTATGTTCACTAACACCATATTCCTTATACGCCACTTGACATTGACGGGAGCTCTTTACTTTTTTTTTTTTAGGGGACGCCTTACTCCGAACGCTTCAAAAGTCATACATGCCTTGCCTCTGACGCAGGTAACACTACTACCTCCGGTAGGGCCCATTAAATTTAATAAAAGCCGAAATAGAGATATATGTTTTTTATGTGAGAGAAGATTTTAACGCATGGAGACTGTGGGCAACGTACAGAGAAACAGAGACCATGCAATATAGAGGTGGAAGACACAGAACAGCTTGACATTGTAATAGAACATACGATCACCAGCGATACTTCAGTCAGGGCAGAAGACATGATCGATCGTGTTAGACAGGATAAGACATGAAGCACGTTTAACTTGTAAATGTAAGTTTAATCTTCTTATCATCATCATCATCATCATCATCATCATCGATTGCCTTCTCCGCAAAGAAGATTGGCTACCATGGAGCGCCATTCTGATCTGTTTCTTGCTTTGATGCTGCAGATTGTCATAGGCTGATTTGTCCATCTTTTGATGTTACTCGTCCATGTTAGTCTTGGTCTGCCTCCAGGATTACTTTTAGTAGGCTGTTGTGTCTTTTAACATGGCCCAAAAATCGCATTTGTCTTGTTTGAATTATGCTTAGTAGTTCTCCTTTCATTTTTAGTTGTTTTAAGACTTCGTCGTTTGTTTTCTTTTCTTTTCATCCAATTCTACCTATTCTTCTATATATCCACATTTCAAGGGCTTCAATTCTCTGTTCTGTTTTCTTGTCTAATGTCCATGTTTCTGTACCATATAGGAATATTGAGAAGATGTAACATTTTGCTATTCTTAGTTTTAGCTCTGGTGTTATTTGTTTTGATGTTAGTATGTTCTTCATGACATTAAAATTACTTTTTGCCATTCCTATTCTTTTGTTTAATTCAGTTGTACATTTTCCATCACTGGTTATAGTATGTCCAATGTAGTTGTAGTTCTGAACTGTCTCTAGGTATATTCCTTCAATTTTGATATCCATTTGTGGGTTTTCAGTATTTCCTTTGTTTATGATCATAGTTTTAGTCTTTTTGATATTCATATCTAGTCCATATTTTTTGCTTATCATGTTTATTTTATTAAGTAATTGTTGTAGATCTTTAGGATTTTCTGATAGTAGTACAGTATCATCAGCATATCTTAGGTTATTGATTATCTTTTCATTAATTTGTAAGCCTGGCATCTCTATGATGTTTTTAAAGATTTGCTCAGTGTATAGATTGAACAAGCTTGGTGATAGGATGCATCCTTGTCTTACTCTTCTTTTTATATCAATGGGTGTAGAGTTCTCTTTGTTATATTTTATTATTGCTGTTTGCTCCCAGTATAGATTACATATTAGTCGTATGTCCATGTCATCTTGATGTATCTCTTTTAGGCATTCTATAAAACGTTTGTGGTGTACTCTATCGAAAGCTTTGTTGTAGTCTATGAAGCAGGCATATATTGGTTTGTTTATTTCTGTGTACTTTTCGATTAATGTTCTCATGCAGAATATGGCTTCTTTTGTCATGCTATTTTTCCTAAATCCAAATTGCTGCTTATCTAATTCAGTGTTGGTTTTATTCTAAATCCTTCCTTGTATAGCTTTTAGCAAGATTTTTGTAACATGGCTCATTAGGCTTATTGTTCTAAAGTCACTGCATTCAACTGCACCATTCTTTTTAGGTAATGCAATGAAAGTTGATGTTTTTAGTTCTTTTGGTATGTATCCTGTATGGTATATGTCGTTACATATGTCTGTAATCACTTCAATGCCAAAATCTTCTAGTGCCTGTATCATCTGCATCTGTATATTGTCAGGTCCTGCTGCTTTTCCCTTTTTCATTGTTTTTATAGCTTTTTCCACCTCAGATTTTAAGATTTTATAGCCTGGTGTACATTTTATAACTGGTTTCTTGTCCCTTTGATCATGAAATAGTTCTGTTATATATTCCTGCCATCTATCTATAATATCTGTATTGTCTGTTATCATTTTTCCCCCTTTTATCTTCTTATATAATGTAATAAAGGTACAAACAATGCCATGCACATAATAATATCTTTAGTAGAAAGTGCCATAGAGTTGAAAACATGTTTATATCTATATTTCATGGATTATATAAAAGCATTTGACAATGTAAAGCACTAAGAAATAATCAAAATTTTAGAAGGCATACACGTTGACAGCAAAGATCTAAGAATAATAAAAAACATGTGCTGGCAACAAACAGCGGCCATAAGAACTGTAAACCAATTGGGAATGTTTCAACAAATAAAACAGGGTGTTAGACAAGGTTGTGTGCTGTCACCAGATTTGTTTAATATTTATAGTGAGATTATTTTAAGATCCATAAGGGACATGCCTGGAGTAACAATTGGAGGTCATAATATAAATAATCTAAGATATGCTGTTGATACAGTCTTAATCGCTAAGAGTGAAAATGAGTTACAAGAAATGTTGAACATTATAGTGAAGGAAAGCAAAAATAAAGACTCAGCCTTAATAGCAAAAAGACAGAGGTAATGGTAACAACAAAGAAAAAGACATCACCTCAGTGCAAAATAAAGACAAGTGGAACAATATTAAAACAGGTAAATGAATTTAAATATTTGGGAACTTTGTTAACTTCAGACGGAAGATGTACAAAAGAGGTGAGATGCAGAATGGCTCAGGCAAAAGCAGCTTTCCAAAAAATGAGGAAGATACTATGCAATCTATTTTTGACAATAGAAACAAGAAAAAGAATTCTTAAATGTTGCGTAGAGCCAGTCTTAACATATGGATGCGAATCATGGACAATAGGACAAGAGACAAGAAAATCACTGGAGTGTGTAGAAATGTGGTTTTACAGAAGAATGTTGAGAATACCATGGACAGCTAAGAAGAGTAATGAAAAAGTTCTGAAAGAGGTCAAAGCAAAAAGAGAGCTAATTTCCAATATTAGGAAGAAACAATCATCATTTTTTGGCCATGTAATGAGAAGAGAACAACAGGAATATATTGTAACAACTGGAAAAATTGAGGGACGAAGAGATAGAGGGAAGCAAAGAGAAAAAATAACAGACTGCTTAAGAGAATGGCTTGGCAGAAGGTCAACAAAAGAAATGATATATAGCTGCCGAGATCGAAAATTGTGGAGAGACATGATCACCTACGCCAGTAGGCCCGGTACTTGATGATGAAGATGATGAGTCTTAACATATGGATGTGAATCATAGACAACAGTTAAACAAATCACTGGAGGCTGTAGAAATGTGGTTTTACAGAAGAATGTTGAGAATACCATGGACAGCTAAGAAGAGTAGTGAAAACGTTCTGAAAGAAGCAAATGCAAAAAGAGAGCTAATTTCCAATATTAGGTAGAAATAATTATCATTTTCTTTGGCTATGTAATAAGAGGGGATCAACTAGAATATATTGTGACAACTGGGAAAAATTGAGGGACAAAGAGATATAGGAAAGCAAAGAGAAATGATACCAGACAGCTTAAGAGAAAGGATTGGCAGTAGGTCAACAATAGACATGATAAATATCTGTCGAGATCGAAAGTTGCGGAGAGACATGATCACCTACGCCAGCAGGCATTGTACCTGATGATGATGATGATGATATAATACCATAGTAAATAACCATGGGTAAAGAATGTTGTAAAAAGATATTATTACCTACGTCAGCAGGCACTTGATGATAAACAATGAAATAAATAATGACCATTGCAGGCAGAATGCACACACAAAATAAACCAGAGAGAGAGAAAAGAAATGCCGCAATGAATGTATTTGGTCACAGCTTAGTGGTTTATAAACATGTTAACCGTTCTTTATCGTCCGTCCTTGAAAGGTCCCTGACTGGGCGTTGTTTACAGCAGGCAGCGATGTCTGCGCCGTTAGGCCTAACACATTCCATTTGAGTACGATTCTTTTGGTAAACTTTGCACTTTTCCTCTTCAACTCCTCTAGGCCTACCAGGCTGGATAGTCTGTTTCATGCCTGGAAGAGGCAAGTGCAGTTATACTAGTGTACGAAGAAAGAATTAATGTAAACGGTCACAGCATAAAGTACCTGCGATATGCGAACGACGTAGTCTTAATAGCATTGTCGGTAAATAAACTACAAGAAATGATAGTCATACTAGTGAAAGAAAGCAACCATAAAGGTCTCAGTCTAAAAAGTAGGAAAACTGAAGTAGTAATTATAATGAAGAAGCGATCGTCACCATCACGCAGCATACGAATAAGCGGGACAAATATGAAAGAAGTGCAGAGCCTCACGCACTTGAGCACAATAATAATATCAGATTGAAGATGTACCACAAAAATAAAAAGCAAAATAGCACAGCCCAAAGAAGAATTTCAGAAAAAAAAAACATCTTGCAACAAATCTGTGTTTAAAAAAATCCCCAGATCCCAGGGCAGCTAACAAGATCAATGAGGAAATTATCATAGAGACCAACACAAAAAGAGAGTTCCTAAATACCCATCGGAAAGAAATAAGCAATCATTTTTGAGACACACCATGAGGAGAGGAAAGTTAGAATACTTGAGACTTCCGGTCAATATGGCGGATAGGCGGCAGGAACCTTTGCGGCTTTGTATGAAAAGTGTTCCTTGTTGCGGTTACTCTGAGTTACCTCGTGTTCCAAGTCCGGCTTGCTGCCGGAGCTACTGAGTTTAGTGCTCTGTGCACACCGTGAGCTGTGTTATTCATCCGGATCGTGTTTCGATATTCCGATTGTTTACGTTGAACGATGATATCGTACGGTTGCGTTCACTTTCGGTGCGGCTATGCCTTATGCTTTTTGCCGCGTGCTGTGGCTGTTATGATAGGACTGCAGCTGCCTTTCTTTGTTTGGATCCTTCAATGAGATGAGATGTTAATTCTGATGATTCCACTGGCACGGGCGATTGAGCAATTATGAATTTTAATTCGTTTGCAGTGATACCGGGGCCTTCGAATAACTATAACTATAACTATAGCACCAAAATGGCAGCTTATTTATATTCGTGCTATGGACTAAGCAATGTTTACATTGAACAACACGATATATGTTATTGCTGCGAGTTGGCAGATTTTTAAAATGTTTTCAAGGGTTTGAACATAAATGTTTGTTCACAGTTCGTTAATCTTCGCTGTAGATAACGTCGTTAATTCGATGGCCTAATTTCAGACGTTGGTAGCTAAGGACCTAACTTGTGCAAACGGATGGCATTGGCAAGGATCATTTTGAATCTATGAAGTGGGCTCATTGTATGTTTAACTCAAAAGCATATGTGCTTTTTAACCAAAGACCTTTTTTTTTTTTTGGGGGGGGGGGGGGGGCTCAATGAAGATATCCCCGATGGAAGAATAAATTTTACTATTAGACCCATAAATGATTCGCTTCCAGAGGTTTATGATGTAAACAAAGCAGTTTTGTCATTGCAAGTGTATAATGTCCACACCTATAATTGGTCAGGATTGTGTAGCAGCAGCAGTTTATAGCGAACACAGAAAACATCATAGGATTGTGCTGTTCTGAAACAGCTATGCCATGCTACCCTAGAATTGCCTTTAATGGGATTACTGTGACCACAAACCACTCTCCATGCGTGTGCCACATATTTACACCCCAGAAAGAAATACTGAATATAACAACATCATGTGCCGTCTGTGATATTAATGACCACAGACCAGGAGCCTCCAGTATGATTGATACAACTGTTGCACCAAGCATTTCATCAGCAGAGCCATATCTATGGAATGTTAATCTGACATTGTTATTTAATGATGTCCAAGTTAATGAGACATCAGAATCGTGTGGCGGCAGCTACAAGAAGGGAGCTAAGAACATCAAGTTCTGCTGCTATAAAGGAGACTTGCCTTGCTATCCCAGAATTGCCTTAAATGGGATCACTGTAGTTGAAAACTTCTCCTCTTGTGTAAACTTCACATTCACATCTAAGAATGAATCAGTGAAGGTCACAAAATCATATTCTCTATGTGGTTTTACTAACTACAGGTCATGTGGCTTCTGTTGGATTGGAAATGATAACTTACCACCACTGTGTGTCTATATGTTTGGAATTGGAGTCATCAATGACGGCCTAACATCATCAAGTGCTATGACGATCATCATTTTCGGGAGGACGTGAACTCCCATGGTATATGGTGGATAGGCGGCAGGAACCATTGAAGGCTATGTCTGAAAAGTGTTCCTTCTAGCAGTTTCCTCATATTCCAAGTCCGGCTTGTTGCAGGAGCTACTGAGTTAAGTGCTCTGTGCACACCGTGAGCTGTGTGTCTCATCCGTTTTGATCCTGCTTCGATATCCCGCTTGTTTACGATGAATGATGATATCGTATGACAGGGAACAGTTGGCTGTGTTCACTTTCTGCGCGGTTTCGCCTTATGTCTTTTGGCGTGTGCTGAGACTGCTACGATGGGGACTATAGTTACCTTTCTTTGTTTGGGAGATGAGTTATAATTCGGATGATGCCACTGGCACGGGCGGTTGAGCAATTATGGATTTTAATTCGTTTGCTGTGATACCGAGGCCTTCCATAACCAATAACCAATAACTATATCTATAGAAAACTTGGTTACAACTGCGCGGAAAGAGATATCGTGGACGACAAATTGAGAAGATACATATTCATGGCTTGGTTTCGAGATATGGACAAATGTCATCATCAGAACTGATAAGATGCTCTGTGGAAAAAGCATTGTGGAAAGACATGATCGTCTATTAATGTTGGTAAGGCACATGATGATGATGACATTGTAACAGTGGCAGAATACGGTTGTCTTGCTCACGGAGATTAAGTAACGACGCTTAAGTAAAATTAGACAAACTTTAAATCTTTACAAAATCGTCAGCAGATATCGAGCATTATTAAGCTATTAAACATCTACAATAGCGACTGGTATGGAAGTCTCGGCCATTCTGATCAACATAATCAATCGTAATTAGCGTACTTTTTGGTTACTGGGCTATCACCTGGTGTAATTATCACCCTTCATGTTTTTCTTGTAATTCTCTAACTACTTCTTATCTTATCAAATACTTTTGAACTAGTTAAATCACATATTACGGTACAGTGAAGATCTTATCCTTCGGGGCTGTCGTCTTCAATGAACTAATCCTCTGACTGATACTCGTGGCAATCAATTCTCTGTATCCGACTACCACAATGCATGTCTATTTCTCAAATTCGTCCACCCAATCTGAACTGCTTCATTCAATTGGCCAGAATGTAAACTAATAACGTTTCATTGGCGGCATGTCTCCGACATGACCCATTGTAGACATCAGCGGCAATCCTCTAAGAAAATGTTGATAGGGAAACAGCACTTACTACAAATAATTAGGGTGCTCATCTTATGTAATCAGAAGTAGGATCTTTATCACTTCTGATTTACTAATTCTGATATTCAACGGTGAATCGCCTGATAGATTTTAATCCTTTTTAATATTTGGTGTCTTGGACTTATACATGATTGATTGTGTCCTTGGTTTTCATAAATTACAATTTTGAAAGTACATGACATAAAATAATGGATTATCCGCTGTGGTCAACCAATGCTGGAAATTTTGAATGGCATCAACGGACTCGTAGGCGGGAAGTTGAGTCATGTTACCAAGAATGGCTCATTAATGAAGTTTGGACTGAAAAATAGATAATCCGACATGAGCCAGCTCAGGCGGTCTGTTTCATTTCCTGTCGATCCATCGCCATGCAACATTATAGCTCGATAGATGATGTTACTCAGAAGTTAGGTTTCATACATTTATATCTGACCAATAAAACACATTCGTGTAATTTCCAGTGGGCGCAAAGCCATGCAACAGAGTTCGTGCTCGTGGGTCAAGGTTCAGCTCAGAGGTTCTCAGTATTTCCAGAAAAATATGAATGTGTCTGGTTTACAGTGGTGATGATCATAACATAACATAACATAACATAACATAACATAACATAACATAACATAACATAACATAACATAACATAACATAACATAACAAGAACATAATTATGAGCAGGCAAGGCAGTGGTAGTCATAAACAATTGTAACTATACACCAGCACCATAAGAACAGATAGCTCAGTGGTTAGTGAACTGGATTACAAAGGACAAGAGGTAGGGTTCGATCCCAACCGACGGTTCCGGATTCACCCAGCCTTTAATAGGTACTGGATTTTTTTCTGGGAAAGTAAAGCGGCACGGACATAACACCCACCACATTACCCCAAAAATCATGTGCCGAAGGTCTGTAAAATTTATGGTCACTAACACCATATTCCCTATACGCCACTTGGCGTGACGGAGGTACTTTACTTTTTTTTTTAAACCATAAGAACAAGAGGAAAAGCAGTTAATAATATCAAGTACACTTTTGAATTTTATTTTATTTCTTTGTTGGATGATTATTTGGGTGTATATGTAGCTGATTTATTAATTGAATGGCAGGCTGACAGGATGGCTGGTTGTTTAATAATTGGTGTGTTAGTAATTCGTGGAAATTAAATAGTTCTGAAGAATTCGTGGAAATTAAACAGTTCTGAAGAATTCGTGGAAATTAAATAGTTCTGAAGAAAGTGGATATTAATTTAGAGACCAGCTCATAACGTTTCAGAATCACTCTTTTTGTGGAATCAACATAGAAAGAAAAGTAGAGGAAGCCTGGCGAGAATTACACACACATGGGTGTACATACACATATGGGTGTACATACACATACAGAGAGAGAGAGAGAGAGAGAGAGAGAGAGAGAGAGGAGAGACAGAGAGAGAGAGACAGACACAGAGAGAGAGACAGAGAGAGACAGCCAGAGAGAGAGACAGAGAGAGAGACAGGCAGAGAGAGACAGATAGAGACAGAGAAAGACACAGAGAGACAGTCAGAGAGAGACAAACAGAGAAAAAGAGAGACAGAGAGACAGAGAGAGACAGACAGAGAGAAGAGAGACAGAGAGATACAGAGAGAGTGACAGACAGAGAGAGACAGAGAGAGACAGAGAGAGAGACAGACAGACAGACAGACAGACAGAGAGAGACAGAGAGACAAACAGAGAGAGACATAGAGAGACAGAGAGAGACAGACAGAAAGAGACAGAGAGAGACAGACAGATAGAGAGAGACAGAGAGAGACAGACAGAGAGAGACAGAGAGAGACGGAGAGAGATACAGAGAGAGACAGAGAGAGACAGAGAGAGAGGCAGACAGAGAGAGACTGAGAGAGACAGAGAGAGACAGACAGAGAGAGACAGAGAGAGACAGAGAGAGACAGAGAGAGACAGAGAGAGACAGAGAGAGACGGAAAGAGATACAGAGAGAGACAGAGAGAGAAAGAGAGACAGAGAAATACAGAGAGAGACAGAGAGATAGACAGAGAGAGAAACAGACAGCGAGAGAGTGAGACAGACAGAGAGAGACAGAGAGAGACAGATAGAGAGACAGAGAGAGACAGACACAGAGAGACACAGAGAGAGACAGAGAGAGACGGAGAGAGAGACAGAGAAAAACAGAGAGAGACAGAGAGGGGCAGAGAGAGAGAGAGCCAGACACAGAGCGAGACAGAGAGAGACAGGTAGAGAGAGACAAACAGAGAGAAGAGAGAGACAGAGACAGACAGAGAGAGACAGACAGAGAGAGACAGACAGAGAGAATGAGAGACAGAGAGAGGCAGAGAAAGAGAGACAGAGAGAGAGAAACAGACAGCGAGAGAGTGAGACAGACAGAGAGAGACAGAAAGAGAGGGAGACAGAGAGAGACAGAAAGAGAGGGAGACAGAGAGAGACAGAAAGACAGACACAGAGAAAGTCAGAGAGAGACGGAGAGAGATACAGAGAGAGACAGACACAGAGAGAGACAGAGAGAGACAGAGAGAGACAGAGAGAGACAGAGAGAGACAGGCAGAGTGAGACACAGAGAGACAGAGAGAGACAGGCAGAGACAGGCAGAGAGAGACAAACAGAGAGAAAGAGAGACAGAGAAAAACAGAGAGAGACAGGCAGAGGGAGACAGACAGAGAGAGACAGACAGAGAAATAGACAGAGAGAGAGAGAGAGAGAGTGAGACAGACAGAGAGAGACAGACAGAGAGAGAGAGAGAGAGAAATGGAGAAACGAGGGATGGTCATGGCACTGAAGGAATGTGGAAATGTTACATTTTGAAATAAAAAAACAAATATACATAACAATTTCTTGAAGACCTGGTTTCGATAACAAATTTACAATTTAGTGATGGCTTATGACGACGATGGCAGCCGCGATAGCTCAGTGGTTAGTGAACTGGACTACAAATAACAACGGGTAGGGTTCGATCCAAACCAACGGCTTCCGGGTTCACCCAGCCTTAAATGGGTACCGGATTTTTTCTGGGAAAGTAAAGCAGCACGGGCGTAATACCGACCATATTCCCCGAAAAATCATGTGCTGAAGGTCTGTAAAATATAGGGTCACTAACACCATATTTCCCTATACGCCACTTGGTGTGACGGGGGTACTTTACTTTTTTTTTTTTTATACTTTTATGACAACGATGATACTGATAGTGGTAATAGTGATGGTTGCATTAATGGCGATGGTGGTACTGGTTACAATAATAATGTTGATGGTGGAGATAACTATATTAATGATGACAGTGATGATTATAATCACAACGTTGATGGTGGCAATAATAAAGATGGTGGTGACAAAAGCTATGATGATCAAGTTTATACAAATTTTAATGACGGTAATGGTGAAAATTCACTGGAGTCTGTAGAAATGTGGTTTTACAGAAGAATGTTGAGAATACCGTGGGCAGCTAAGAAGAGTAATGAAAACGTTCTGAAAGAGGCCAAAGCAAAAAGAGAGCTAATTTCTAATATTAGGAAGAAACAATCATCATTTTATGGCCATGTAATGAGGAGAGAACAGCTGGAATATATTTTAACAACTGGGAAAATTGAGGGACGGAGAGATAGGAGGAAGGCAAAGAGAAAAGATACCAGACAACTTAAGAGAATAGCTTGGCAGAAGGTCAACAACAGAAATGATAAATAACTGTCGAGATCGAAAGTTGTGGAGAGACATGATCACCTACGCCAGCAGGCCCGGTACTTGATGATGATGAT
Organism: Megaustenia siamemsis; assembly: GCA_032433765.1. Lineage (NCBI taxonomy): Eukaryota > Metazoa > Mollusca > Gastropoda > Stylommatophora > Ariophantidae > Megaustenia > Megaustenia siamemsis. The sequence goes on from JAVIAB010000024.1 coordinate 50,212,056, forward strand.
GAATGGTGAAAAAAGTAATGATTCTGGCTGGCTTTGTAGTCCGTTTGCTTATATAGCTTATGTAAAAGCTTTTGCTTATATAGCTTATGTAAAAGCTTTTGCTTATATAGCTTATGTAAAAGCTTTTGCTTATATAGCTTATGTAAAAGCTTTTGCTTATATAGCTTATGTAAAAGCTTTTGCTTATATAGCTTATGTAAAAGCTTTTGCTTATATAGCTTATGTAAAAGTTTTTGCTTATATAACTTATGTAAAAGTTTTTGCTTATATAGCTTATGTACAAAAACAAAAGAGGCTTTAGGGGCAGACAATTAAAGGTTTTACAGTTAATTCCCTCCCCCTCCCGCCGGTTAAAACGGAAACCCTTTCAAATTTTAAGTGAAAAATTCATTCATTCATTGGGTGCCTTCTCTACATCGCAGGTTAGCTACCATGGAGCGCCATTTTACTCTGTTGTTTTGATAGTGTACGTTGTCATATGTTCGCTGTCCACCTTATATGTGCTATCAGTCCACTTTAGCCTTGGTCTGCCTCTGCCACATATGCCTTTCACTTTCCCTTCCAAGATGACTTTTAGAAGTGTATTATATCTCTTTACATGTCAAACAAAATTTCAGTTTGTCTTTTTCGAAGTGTGTTAAGTAGTTCGTTCTTTTCATTTTCAGCTCTGATTCAGAAGTTCCTATTTTATCTTCTTTTCTTTCCACCCAATTCTCCCCATTTTCTTATAGTTCTTTATATCAAAGGCTTCAATTTTCTGCTGTTTAGTGTATCCCGAATCTTTACTGTCAATATATAAACTTGACGACATCATTATGGTATATTTACTGAGCCTCAGTCAAAGCCTGAGCCTCAGTCAAAGCAAACATTCAATAATGATCATGTAAGAATGTTTAAGTCATGGCCCAAAAGCCCAATAATGATCATGTTTTGGAATGTTTAAGTCATGGCCCAAGAGCCCAATAATGATCATGTTTTAGAATGTTTAAGTCATGGCCCAAGAGCCCAATAATGATCATGTTTTAGAATGTTTAAGTCATGGCCCAAGAGCCCAATAATGATCATGTTTTAGAATGTTTAAGTCATGGCACAAGAGCCCAATAATGATCATGTTTTAGAATGTTTAAGTCATGGCCCAAAAATGATATTTTGCTGAACCTGAAACAACCCAAGAGCTCCATGATGATTTGTTAAATGAATCTAAATCGAGCTAAAAGTTGAAAAATAATCTTTTATTGAACCTGAAACAATCCAAGAGTTTCAATGTGATCTTTGTAACGAATCTGAATCAACCCAAACGTTGATGGCAATTTTTCTTTTACAAACCCTGTATCAACCCAAAAGTTGCATGAAATTTTTAGCGAACCCGAGTCAATCCCAAAATTTCATGATTATTTTTTTTAACCGAACCCGAATCAACCCAAAAGTTGCATGATGATCTTTTTAACGAACCTGAGGCAACCCAAAAGTTGCATGATGATCTTTTTAACGAACCTGAGGCAACCCAAAAGTTGCATGATGATCTTTTTAATAGCACGTGAATCAAACTTCTCAATTATCTTGTTTCAGCATCTGCTATATTTTCTATATTAATTAAGACAGAGCACGTTTATTTTCTTTTTGCTCAAATGCTTCCTTCCCTTCTATTTCCCCCTGCTCTATTGTCGTTCCTCGTGTGCCTGTGAGCGTCAAAGGGGGGGGGGGAATAAAGTGTAAATAAAATTACTGATTATTTCAAGAAAGCAGCTCTCTTATCATCGACACCATCTCTATGAAAATTGACGTCCTACGCGTAATGCAGTCGATGCGTAGTATACAGGTTAAACTCTACCCTAACACTTAAAGAAAACAACTTTTCACTCTATTGATAATCGAACCGCGACAATCTAATTGGACTGGTACTACTACTTGGCCCCGTCATTTAAAGATACTGTCATCATCATCATCATCAAGTACCGGGCCTAGTGGCGTAGGTGATCATGTCTCTCCACAACTTTCGATCTCGGCAGCTATTTATCATTTCTGTTGTTGACCTTCTGCCAAGCCATTCTCTTAAGCTGTCTGTTATTTTTTTTTCTCTTTGCTTCCCTCTATCTCTACGTCCCTCAATTTTTCCAGTTGTTACAATATATTCAAGTTGTTCTCTTCTCATTACATGGCCAAAAAATGATGATTGTCTCTTCCTAACATTGGAAATTAGCTCTCTTTTTGCTTTGACCTCTCTCTCAGAACCTCTTCATTACTCTTCTTAGCTGTCCATGGTATTCTCAACATTCTTCTGTAAAACCACATTTCTACAGACTCCAGTGATTTTCTTGTCTGTTGTCCTTTTGTCCATGACTCGCATCCGTATGTTAAGACTGGCTCTATATAACATTTAAGAACTCTTTTTTCTTTAAAGATACTGTAAATAACTTTAAAGAAAAAAATACACATACACAATAAAAATTAACGAACGATCGGCTTTAGCGAATAATATTCGTGAATTTGGGGACTTGGTGCTACTTCCAGATCATCATTTTAGTCCAGATGGGTGAACAGAGGATTTTTGAACCAATTTATCGCTTCACTCTGCGGGATTTGCTGGGGAGAAGATCTGAGCTTTTATGGACTGTTTTTCGATGTGCGATGAGGATAATCCAGCGATTAACTAATTAGAGGAAAGAAGAACTAACCAACCAACCAATCAAACAACCAACCAGCCAAAGAACCAACCAACCAACAAACAAACTAACTAACTAAACAACCAACCAAACAACAAACCAACCAAACAACCAGTTAACCAACCAACCAAACAACCATCCAACTAACTAACCAACTTACTAACCAACTAACTAACTAATTAACTAGCTAGCTAGCTAATTCACTAACCAAACAACTAACTAACGAACCAACTAAATAACTACTAACTTATCAACTAACTAACCAACTAACCTACTAATGAATTAACAAAGCAACAAATTAACTAGCTATCTAGGTAACTAACAACTAATAATAATATATTATAAAAATCATACTACATCTATAATTACTATTGTCCATATTTATATAAGGAAACATTGAGAAACATTGCTACTTTGTGAAGGAATAAGGAGAACGGAAACAGAAAGCAACACATCCTTTGTCTTGAAAAAAAAAAACTTGATATAATGTTAAATTTATTATCTCGCTTCATAAATAACTGTTGATTTAAAAAATGGGGGGGGGGGGGGGAGGAGGGGAGAAGGGGGGTGTGAGTTGTGGAAAAATATAATCAATCACCCACACTAACAGATAATACTCAAAGAAGATAGTGCACGAATCGTAGCGCACATTATCAAACTACTCACAGTTGTCAAATAATTATAATTAATTAATGGCTCTTTTAAAATTTACATTTGCACTAATATTGTCAATATTTCGTATTCATAATAAAAACATTATTACATAGTTTTCTTTGTCTAAATGATAGTTTTGTAAAGTGTATGACCTCTAGTGCTACAATTGTATTTGCATTTAACAAATATTCTCCCATAAGTACAACTTTAATATGTGTTTTTTTTTTTTTCAAAAGTATATTTAGTGCATAATACAATCACAATTATACCAATTTTTATTTCCGTAAAGTAAAAGATACAACCACATGTACAGCATATTTCTTTATTAGTTAAGGTGTGCGTCTATAAGAATCTTCTTCTTCTACCTTTTTAGCTCCCAGTGGAGCATAGGTCTTCAACAAACACTTTCCAAGTCGTTCTGTTTTTTGCAATTCTTTTAAGATCATTCCATGTCTTCCCCATCATCTTCATCTCTGCTTCAATCTGTCTTCTCCAAGAATTCCTTGGTCTTCCTCTTTGTCTTTTCCCCTGGGGATTCCAAAAAAGGGCCTGTTGTGTAATACTCTCAGTTGGTTTCCGTAGTGTGTGTCCTATCCATCGCCATCGTCTTCGCTGTATTTCTTTATCCACTGGTATTTGACCAGTACATTTCCATAATTCCACGTTAGTGACTTTGTCCTGCCATTTCCATCCCTTTATTCTGCGCAAGCATCCATTAATGAAAGTCTGTACCTTCGTGATTGTCAATTTTGTTATTCTCCATGTTTCACAGCCATATAATAGAACCGACTTAACATTGGAGTTGAAAATTTGTATTTTTGTATTTAGCCTAATTTCTTTGGATTTCCATATGTTTCCCAGTGCAGTCTATAAGAATAGACCTATTAATTTTATTTATATTTAGTAAACAATACAAACATAAGTGTAAAAACGTTAATGTCTATTTAGTAAATATTGCGACCATAAATACAGCAGACTTTTGTTTCTTCTGTTTAGAAAGCAATTAATATTATACATTATCAGTAAAAAAAAAAAAGTAAAATACCCCCGTCACGCCAAGTGGCATATGGGGAATATGGAGTTAGTGACCATCAATTTTACAGACCTTCGGCACAGGATTTTTGGGGTAATGTTGTCGGTATTACGCTCGTGTCGCTTTACTTTCCCAGAAAAAAATCCGGTACCCATTAAAGGCTGGGTGAACCGAAAGCCTTCGGTTGGGATCGAACCCTACCTCTTGACCTTTGTAGTCCAGTTTACTAACCACCGAGCTATCGCGGCTACATTATCAGTAGGTACAGTATATTTTTTTCTTCGATTTAGGAAAAAAGTCAACATTATTTATCTTCCATAGGTGCAACATTTGTTTTCCTTCTGTCTTGTTCTTCTTTAAGTTAAATTCAGAAACAAGTTAAAAATCCCAACGCCCAATTATTTCCTTTTCAAAAAGAACAAAGTAAAGCCATTCTGTTGCCGTAGCAAAGAACGCCACGGTGCGTAGCGATTATTGACCGTTTTGTGGATCCGCAGTCAAAAAGACGAAGAAGATTAATAATCTTTTGTTGGAATAAAACAAACAACATTTGAAGTAGGGAAACCAAACATTCACAGATTAACGTGCATGTTAACATTATTTTATTAGAAGCTCTTGGGGGGTCAAATACTTTTCGGATGAAAGGATGGTTTGGGATTTAAAATATTAGTGAGGGCAGTAATGAAAAGAAATTTAACAAAAGCATTACTGAACTTTTCAGTAACAATCGATAACTATTTAGTTTTTGGTGACTCATGTAAATACATTTGGCTTTTGGTGTATTGACAGACGGTTGGTAGAAAAAAAAATCATGATAAGTCAGTAGTTTGGCAAAATGTAAGTGACGTATGTTGGATGTTGTTTTGCTGAACAACATCACTTGTGGCTGAATCTGCCTATATTGGACCACAGAATGAACAAAATGTAAGTGACATATGTTGGATGTTGTTTTGCTGAACATCATCTCTTGTGGCTGAATCTGCCTATATTGGACCACAGAATGAACAAAATGTAAGTGACGTATGTTGGATGTTGTTTTTCTGAACAACATCTCTTGTGGCTGAATCTGCCTATATTGGACCACAGAATGAACAAAATGTAAGTGACGTATGTTGGATGTTGTTTTGCTGAACAACTTCTCTTGTGGCTGAATCTCCCTATATTGGATCGCAGAATGAACAAAATGTAAGTGACGTATGTTGGATGTTGTTTTGCTGAACAACTTCCCTTGTGGCTGAATCTGCCTATATTGGACCGCAGAATGAACAAAATGTATTCGTGGTGTCTAGCCTCATTTCCTTTCTCCTGCGCCTTTTGTCTTCTGAATTTGATATCAACGCTGACTGGAATGTTTCTATACCATTCTTTATTTGTGTTCTCCATGTGTTACGGTCTGCATTCAGGTCCCCCAATTTTCCTTCACTGATAGAGATTTCACTCAAGCAAGCCCTGCAGACATCCTTATATCTCAGCACTGGTCTGCGCTTTGGTCTCTTTCCGTCCCTAAGTTCGCCATACAATATTTGTTTTTGGAAACGCTTGTTTGCCATTTTTCTTAAAAGACGCATCCACCTTAGTCTCCGGCTCCTAAGTGTTGCCATGATGGATGGGAAATTGGCTCGTTGTAAGACTTGAGTTGATTACTTTGTCCTGCCATTTGATGTTTATGATCTTTCGAAGGAAACGAACATGAATGCTGTTTAACCTTCTCTCCTGTCCTGCGTAGGCAGTTCAGGTAAATAACACGGAGATATAGAAATTAAAGGGGGAAAAGATTACATTTTAGCAAGTATTCTCTCTCTCCCTCCCTCCCCTTTCTCTCTCTCTTTGACTCTCTTTTCCATACACTCTCTCACTCCGCTGTTAATAATTGTTATGTCATGTCCGGTCTTTTCACATTCCCACAAGACTCACATTCCCGTTCATACCCTCTTAATGTCCTCGCAGTTTACAGCGATACTTTCCCTTCCCAAATTAACCGCGGATCTGATTGGGAACAACGAAGTTTGTGCGCTGTGCCCAGACCTCTCTCTGCGATCAGAAAAAGGGAATAAAAATTAACAGTTTGAATTTAATGTCGATGGCTCTAGAAATAAAAATTAGTAAATGTTTTGCTTTAACAAAAAATATATATTGATACTTAAATTGCAGCATTCAGCAATTCTTTCATTTTCCTATCGGCCAGAAGATGGCATAGAGGACTAAAGTCACAGTTCTGCACGATTGACGATATGCTGCTATTGTGTTTAGTTCTTAATTTGTCCCTAGTTCCATGCTTCATCCCTCCCTAGTAATAGTTCTGCGCCGTGTTTCTTTCGATCTTCCTTATTTTCTTGTTACCAGATACCTTCCATATGAACGCCTTATGGGTAAATCTTTCTTCATATCATTCTGACGACGTTTCGAGCTTGATAGCCAACGGAGACATTTGTCTATTTGTTTTCAAGCGCGTTTAATTTCCTATCTAAAGTCTGGGTGGTGATAACACTAAATACTGACTCAGAGAATCAAACCACACAATCTTAGAACTGCGACCACCTCTATTTCTCTAAAACAAACGACCGTAGAGAAAGTTGAATACATTTTCTTGTCAAGCTCCAAATTCCCCACAATGTCTATCATTGAAGTAAACGGGGGAGGGGGGCGCGGGGGGTGGTACGACAGCCTGGAGTGATAGCAACCACATCATCCTAATAATGTGTCCTTGGTTATAACAAATTATGGGCACTAACACCTTCTTGCTCACACGTCATGCAGTGGTGTGAGAAAAGAGTAGGAGTATTAAACTTCAAAGAAAGAAGTCACATAATGTGAAGGTAAGGGGGACTTGTGTTGTTCCTCACTGTTAATACCTTCTCCAATTCAGCAGTCCCGCTACGGCTTCTTTGACAGACAGGCTCATTGGAGAGTGTTAGGCTGAAAAAAACCACATTAAAACAGATATCATGGGTTATATAGCCACATATGGAAATACTACAACGGATAGATCAGATGTATCCGTAGAGAGACCTTTATTGATAAACAAGCAACACAAGCGACACAAGCTAAACATGCTACATATGCTACACATGCTACACAATCTACACATGCTACACAAGCTACACAAACTACACATGCTACACTAGCTACACATTCTACACAAGCTACACATGCTACACAAACTACACATGCTATACAAGTTACACATGCTACACATGCTACACAAGCTATATAAGCCACATAAGCTACACACGAGCTACACATGCGAAACGATAGCGATGGATTATGGATACCACATTAATGACTGTGCTCTAGAATGTGAGTGTGTGTGTGTGTGGGGGGAGGGGTGTGAAATCAACTTCTAATTATGTCCCATAAATCGAATACTTCGATCCTGACGATACTTGGTCCACTTTCTCTTCTTTCCCCTCACCCGCTTGTCCTTTCTCCCCACATTTCCTTTGCTGACATTGTTCTATGTCCTTGCCTAGGACAAGTTTGCATTCATTGACACAGATTGCGTTTAAATTAAAGCGATTGCAGCTTCTCTCATGCAAACATCCTGGAGACGACAGGAAGTACAACATTCCTTTGAATATACACACAAAGCTAGGTCACAAGCTGTGAAAAGGGCGGGCAACTGAAAACAGGAAATAACGGTTTCAACTAGCCACTACTGAAAAAAAAATGAAATAAAATAGATTTGATCAAATGAGTAGTAGAATTTTCGAAATAACTGGATTAATAGCTGCATCCATACTAAGGTCAAAATGGCGACAATAGAAATGTATCCACGTGACAAGGTCATATGATCTCCGGAAGTTCAGCCATAGTCATGTGACTAGCGCACTCATATTAAAATCTTTTATAACCTTGTTTTGTTTTCCATTTGAAAAACAAAACAATATAACGATTGTTGCTTTCATCCTTAGTTCGCAGCTGCACGAGAGTATGGGATGAATGAACGAAGACGAAATTCGATGAAAAAGACAAGGTAAAGATTCATTTGAACGTCTGAGCATTCTTTCTCTTTTAACATTGAAAGATAAATTCTTAAAGAGAAGAATTTCGCTCACGTACACAATCCATCTGTAGCTAAGAAGCTGTAAAATAACACTCTAATATGTCAGTAATAGATATTATTTTTTGTTTAATAAAAAATATATTTCTTTCACCTTGTGTTAAATTATTAATTACAATGTTAATTCACGTGGTCACGATTAATTTAATCTCGCCGCGTTAGGCTTCTGAGCATATTTACGAATACAAGTACAAATACACGGCATTCTAGATTGTTAACTGGGATTGAAGACCGTGGTTGCTAGAACAGAGCGATATTCTGGATGAAGTGAGAGGATTTGTCAACCAACACTGAACTGGCATAATTAATCGTTGAATGCTAATGAACATTTCGAGGAGAAAATCGAAGCACCTATGGGTGTGCCCGGGGTGCTGTGATGATGACCATAATTTAACATAACATAAAATATTTTTAAAATTAAAAAAATGTGTGTATAAATGTACTAGAAACTTGACTAAAAATGACAATAGTTTAAATTATACCAACGCAGCATAAATAATGTAGTAGGTAGGATGTAAGAGTCTTCCAGTCTCTAGATTTACTATGGTGAATACCGACTGATAATGCAACTAGTATTTGTCGATGTCTACGATGCCGACGCAGTAAGGTAAACCATTGGACCATCTATCCCGAATACAAAGAAATACCTTTTATCACCAAGAAATATCTTATACAGAGTATATTCGTTCCAACATTGTGCTACCAAAGTCAATCATGGACACTTACGTCTAAGCACAAAAGAAAGCTTGTCATCACAGAGACGCGATGTATGAGAAAAGCGCTTGCAGTAACCAGGAAAGTCAGAATAAGATAAGACACAATATTAGAAAGAGTAGCCATTGAGCCAACCCTAAGCTACGTACAGAAACAACGAATACATTAGTTTAGCTATCTAGAAAGAATGCCGTGGAATTCTACCATACAAAGCATATATTAAAAGAGGAGACGAGAAAAGAGCAAGAGGCAGACCCAGAGTAAGATTGACAGACAACATCAAAGAAACCTTACCGCAGAATCAATTGACAATGATTGAAGCCGCCAAAAGGGCGTAAATCAGAACTTCATTTCTCCCTCTACACCCGAACGGATACAAGAGGAAGAGAAGATAGAAGAATAAGAAGAAGAAGTAGCAGAAGAAGCCCCCAGCCGGAAATAATCTTATCATTTATAAGTTAAATAATCCGCACTCAAACTACCATGTTCATTTTTTTAAAACAAGAAGTTTTGGTGACTACTAATGGAGTCAAAATAAAACAGACTCAGTTCTCACAGTGACTTCGATATTGAGTGGGTGTAGTTTGTCTGTTCAGAAAACACCCGAATCTGATACATGAATAATGAAATTGAATGCTTGCCATGGCATGAAATACAAGAGGACAGACAAATTAGTTATAATTAACGAGTAGAAATCGGAAGAGTTGATGACACACGCAGTAGTAGATTCAGTATAGAATGTGGGATATGAGGCTAAACAACAGCGAATTTACCTTTTTTTTTCTTCTTCTTCTTCTTCTTCTTCCACCTTTCAGCTCCATGTGGAGCATAGGTCTTCAACAAACACTTTCCAAGTCGTTCTGTTTCTTCCCATTTTGTTAAGATCATTCCATGTCTTCCTCATCATCTTCGTCTCTGCTTCTATCTGTCTTCTCCAGGAATTCTTTGGTCTTCCTCTTTGTCTTTTCCCCTGGGGATTTCCAAAAATGGCCTGTTGTGTAATACTCTCAGTTGGCTTCCGCAGTGTGTGCCCTATCCAGCGCCATCGTTTTCACTGTATCTCTTTATCCACTGGTATTTGACAGGTACATTTCCATAATTCTATGTTAGTGAATTTTTTCTGCCATTTCCATCCTTTTATTCTATATTTTTTGTTGTTGGCACCCAAGAAAGGATGTGATTGCTGTGATATAACTTTACACTCTAAATATCCTGGGTTTAATTTCAGAAGGACATGCTCCAGTCACATGACAGTAACAATTTTCACCTGTAAAAATAAAAGTAGCGAGACCATCCAATTATCACATACCATTGTTGTAGGCTTTCCTTCTTTATGTTATCCAGGCGGTGGACGGACATAAAATATCGACATACTCTTTGTGTATAATCATGTAAGACAATGATAACAATATGTGGTCATTCTTCTCAGGGCTCCCAGACTTAAAATACAAATGTGTTGCTGCCTCCATTCTTCTCAGGGCTCCCAGATTTAAAATACAAATGTGTTGCTGCCTCCATTCTTCTCAGGGCTCCCAGACTTAAAATACAAATGTGTTGCTGCCTTCATTCTTCTCAGGGCTCCCAGATTTAAAATACAAATGTGTTGCTGCCTCCATTCTTCTCAGGGCTCTCAGACTTGAAACACCAGGTGTATTTCTGCCTCCATTCTTCTCAGGGCTCCCAGACTTGAAATACCAGGTGTATTTCTGCCTCCATTCTTCTCAGGGCTCCCAGACTTGAAACACCAGGTGTATTTATGTCTCCATTCTTCTCAGGGCTCTCAGACCTGAAACACCAGGTGTATTAAGAAATAAAATGTGTTATTTGTTTTGATGACAGTATATTTTTCCCTGAGAAGAATGGAGGCAGCAACACATTTGTATTTTAGGTCTGGGAGCCCTGAGAAGAATGGAGGCAGAAATACACCTGGTGTATTTTTCTCCATTCTTCTCAGGGCTCTCAGACTTGAAACACCAGGTGTATTTCTGCCTCCATTTTTCTCAGGGCTCACAGACTTGAAACACCAGGTGTATTTCTGCCTCCATTTTTCTCATGGCTCCCAGATTTAAATACAAATGTGTTGCTGCCTCTATTCTTCTCAGTTAAAAATATACTGTCATCAAAACAAACAACACCATGGCTAAAACTAAGAATAGCAAAATGTTATATATTCTCAACATTCCTGTATGGCGCAGACACATGGGCATTAGACAAGAAAACAAATGAAAATTTGAAGCCTTCAAAATGGGAATTTATAGAATAATAGGAAGAGCTGGATGGAAAGAAAAGAAACAAACTATGAAGTCTCAACACAATTAAAAATGAAAAGAGAACTTCTATACACAATTCAAACAAGACAAATGAGATTTTAAAGACATGCTTAAAGACACAACTTCCTACAAAAAGAAATAGTGGAAGGGAAATTACAAGGTAAAGAAGGAAGAGGAAGACAAAGACTAACATCAAAATGAGTAACATAAAATAATGGAGAGGTCAGCCTTTGACAACCTGCAACTATCAAAGCAAGAGACAGAGTGGAATGACACTCCATTATAGCCAACCTTCGATGCGGAGGCGGCACTCAATGATGATGATGATGAAATCTTCTCAGTACTCCCAGACTTAAAACATAAGGTTCTCTGTACTGAAAATACAGTTGCTGCGACTGGCTATTGAAATAAATACATTTGCAATGTTTCTATATCTCAAGTAATAAACCCGTTAAGGGCGAAGTAGAATCCCAGGTGTTTTATATTCTGGTAGTGCAGACACAAAAATGTAACAAACTATAATTCCCCTTGTTGAAATATTGAGCATAAATATTACCCATTATTATTGCGTTTATTATCTACAGAATAACATATCCTTTACGTGCATTGAATCACAATTGTATAAATATTAGTGACGAATCAATTAAAGAATTATGTAAAATAATGATTAAAATTTCTCGAGTTCTAGATATATATATATATATATATATATATATATATATATATATATATATATATATATATATAAGTACACGTATGTTATATCTTGAATGAAATCACTAAATCTATCTTTATCTTTGGGAAACACAAAACAGAAAAGTGATTACTGTTTGTTTCTCATTTTTGTTGAAACTTTTCTTTCAGTGTTACTGTAACTAGCAGATATCTGAATGTAGTTACTCATGATATTAACTTCTAATCTTCTATTGTCGTCGGTATAATTAGCGCAACCACTTCCTTCTTTTCTTTTCAAAAATGGTTTATCCCTAGGATTAAGCTTAACCTGCCTGTTAACCACAACCATACTCTCCTTTTTTCTATTCAAAATTATTCCATTACTTTCATTCTCTATAGCTGTTTCTCATTGATGCTGTCCTGAATGTGTTAGTCGTCAATCAAATCCAACACAGACAAAATTATAACCTTTATACAACAGTGGTTTTCAAATTGGGCAGTACGAGTACTTTATGGACTATAGGAATTTCAGAGTGACGGGGCTGGGAATACGATGATGGGAATACGATGATGGGAATACGATGATGGGGTAGCAAATAATTTTAATTGATAACTTCAGGGAATGACATGATTGTGGGTTAATGTGTTTGTTGGGGGGTGGGGGTGTAAGGGGTAGGGGTTTGGCGAGGAAATAAATGTTTCGTCAGCCTTGGGCTTTGACTTGTTAATGAATGTATAATCTGTTAGTTGTCGTAAACGGGGAGGGGGTGTTTCCTCTTGACACCACCAAAAGGCAAACGAAGAGTTCATAGCCTCTCATTCACCAGCTGCTGTGGTTACTGAACGACAGGATCGTCTCTGTGATCTTGGTATGCCTTAATTCGAGACCACTGCGCTACTATGCCCAAGACCACACCTACACGTGGTTCTCTTACCCCCCTTTTCCCTCAAAGTTGGTCTTGGGTGCGATAGAGTTGCAGGCGGTATAATTTGGCAGGAAGAAAGTGAGTCCCTATAGATGCATGACCAACGCCCACCGATGTGTGGGTACACGCCATGGTCCAAATCCATTCACCCTCATTCTCTCTTGAGCGAATGCCCTTTTTTTTTGTCTCGATGCTACCTCTATAGGTACGATGCATTGCAGACAGAAGATTGTATAAGAACATGATCGCTTGCACACAATAGTATGGCACATGATAAGGATGATGAATATGATGATATGAACCCCCTGTGGATGGGATGGAGTGTGCAGTTCCTAATAGTTTTAAGGCCGCTTAACCACCCACGCAGAGGACCGACGGCTTCAGCTTGATGAGGAGACCACCATGGTCTATCTCCAACAGGCTTGTATCGCACAGACACAACTGGCACATGGACGTGACGATACAATTGGCCTCCATATAATACTTCTGAAAGAGCGGAGCACGTGCCAGCAGGTGGCGTGGAATGGGTCTATGATAATCCAGCCTGAATCCATGGCCTGAAGGAATGAACACATGGATGGTCGATATATCGGCAGAGTCACAGCGTGCCATGGAGGGAAGTTGTCAGACTAAGAAGCTGGCACAAATTTGTCATCACTGGGGTGTGAAGAGGCCCGCCCCTTCTCCCCGAATGACAATACCATTTGTTGTCGTACACAATTGTTTGTCATTGCTATTTTAGTTGATTTGCTCAATTGCACGATTTGTCTTTAACACATTCAAGTGATTAGAAGAAGTTGCATCTTAAAAATTAAAAACTTCTGTGGCTAAAAATTGAATATTGCACCGCCTGAAATGCAAAAATTTGCCAATGTGTGAGCTTATTGTTGCAAGCATTAACCACTCAAATATTCTTCTTCTTCTTCCTTTTAGTTCCCTGTGGAGCATAGGTCTTCAACAAACACTTTCCAAACCCTTCTGTTTCTTGACATTCTTTTAAGATCGGGGGACTGGTTGGTCTCGAGGCAAGACGCCGGTCTCGAGACAGAGAGGTTGTGAGTTAAAATCTCAGCTGCACAATTTGGGAATTTTATTTATGATTTCTCTCTGCGGCAACCCGACTTGAAACTTCAATCACTCATGGACGGAAAAAAATATTAGTACCTCCGAAGACGGATTTATCTGCCTGTGTGGCGAGGAACTCCTGTGCACACGGCTGCCAGGGAAAAACGGAATAACACGCAAAATTCAGTTCCTAGTCTCTAGGGACTTCGTCAGAGGTAAAAAGCTGTAAAACGAAAAAAAAATATCGTTCCATGTCTTCAACATCATCTTTATCTCTGCTTCTATCTGTCTTCTACAAGAATTCCTTGGTCTTCATCTGAGTCGAATAAAGCACCTTCTAAAAGGCAAAGTTTTGCCGATCTGTGATCTTTTTTTTACAAGTACTAATTACACAAATATTGTTCACGTATAACAATTTACTTTAGCTAAACATTTTACGTTTTGCATGTGGTGTCATCTATATTACTACCCAGATGTAGATAGAGAATATATATAGATAAAGAAGGGGGGGGGGACAGAAAATAATACCAAAAAAAGGATATCAAAAGCAAGAGGAGCTTTTGTTGCATTGGGAAACACGTGAAAATCCAAAGAAATTAGATTAAATACAAAAATAAAAATTTTCAACTCCAATGTTAAGTCAGTCCTATTATATGGCTGTGAAACATGGAGAACAACAAAACTGACAATCATGAAGATATAGACTTTCATTAATGGATGCTTAAGCAGAATAAAAGGATAGAAATAGCTGGACAAAATAACTAACATAGAATTATGGAAATGTACCTGTCAAATACCAGTGCATAAAGAGATACAGCAAAGACGATGACTCTGGATAGGACACACTGCGGAAGCCAACTGAGAGTATTGCACAACAGGCCCTTTTCGGAATCCCCATGGGAAAAGACAAAGAGGAAGACCAAGGAATTCTAGGAGAAGACAGATAGAAGCAGAGATAAAGATGATGGGGAAGACATGGAATGATCTTAAAAGAATGGCAAAAAACAGAACGACTTGGAAAGTGTT
This sequence comes from Megaustenia siamemsis, assembly GCA_032433765.1. Lineage (NCBI taxonomy): Eukaryota > Metazoa > Mollusca > Gastropoda > Stylommatophora > Ariophantidae > Megaustenia > Megaustenia siamemsis. The sequence continues at coordinate 50,227,142 of JAVIAB010000024.1, forward strand.
TGTTGATGACCTATGCTCCACAGGGAGCTGAAAGGTAGAAGAGAGATGTGTCATAAATTTAAACTGCTTTAATTAAAAAAATATATAAGAAAGCACTTAATTTATCATTGGGATAGATCAGTGGTTAGTGAATTGGACTGCAAAGGACAAGAGGTAGGGTTCGATCCCAACCGACGGCTTTCGGGTTCACCCAGCCTTAAATGGGTACCGGATATATTTCTTGGAAAGTAAAGCGGCACGGGCGTAATACCGACCACATTGTCCCAAAAATCATGTGCTGAAGGTCTGTAAAATTTATGGTCACTAACACCATATTCCCTATACGCCACTTGGCGTGACTGTGGTACTTTACTTACTTAATTTATCATGAAGCCAGGTAAGAATAGATTAATGTAATTCTATCGTTCAGAAAACGCTTCAATAAAGCGAAGAATAGATTAATGTAATTCTATCGTTCAGAAAACGCTTCAATAAAGCGAAGAATAGATTAATGTAATTCTATCGTTCAGAAAACGCTTCAATAAAGCGAAGAATAGATTAATGTAATTCTATCGTTCAGCAAACGCTTCAATAAAGTGAAGAATAGATTAATGTAATTCTATCGTTCAGCAAACGCTTCAATAAAGCGAAGAATAGATTAATGTAATTCTATCGTTCATCAAACGCTTCAATAAAGCGAAGAATAGATTAATATGTTATTCGATCGCTGAGAAAGCACTTAATTTATCATGACGCCAGAGATGAATATATAAATGTTATTCGAACTTTGAGAAAATGCTAAATGAGTCTTGATGGCGGTAAAAATTCATATAATTCACAAAGGTTTGCAGGAGGTTTACAAGGTTTGCCATAATTTGCTAACAGAATTTTGTTTTTGCCTTATGTCCATGACCAGTGTACATGCACGGAGAGTGTCTATTATTAATTATCCCTATTTGTTTATTGATAACACAGAACGACCTCAGCGCAAGCAGGAAAACTTGCGGGCATTCTGTTTATTGATAACACAGAACGACCTCAGCGCAAGCAGGAAAACTTGCGGGCATTCTGTTTATTGATAACACAGAACGACCTCAGCGCAAGCAGGAAAACTTGCGGGCCATCTGTTTATTAATAACACAGAACGACCTCAGCGCAAGCAGGAAAACTTGCGGGCCATCTGTTTATTGATAACACAGAACGACCTCAGCGCAAGCAGGAAAACTTGCGGGCATTCTGTTTATTGATAACACAGAACGACCTCAGCGCAAGCAGGAAAACTTGCGGGCCATCTGTTTATTGATAACACAGAACGACCTCAGCGCAAGCAGGAAAACTTGCGGGCCATCTGTTTATTGATAACACAGAACGACCTCAGCGCAAGCAGGAAAACTTGCGGGCCATCTGTTTATTGATAACACAGAACGACCTCAGCGCAAGCAGGAAAACTTGCGGGCCATCTGTTTATTGATAACACAGAACGACCTCAGCGCAAGCAGGAAAACTTGCGGGCCATCTGTTTATTGATAACACAGAACGACCTCAGCGCAAGCAGGAAAACTTGCGGGCCATCTGTTTATTGATAACACAGAACGACCTCAGCGCAAGCAGGAAAACTTGCGGGCCATCTGTTTATTGATAACACAGAACGACCTCAGCGCAAGCAGGAAAACTTGCGGGCCATCTGTTTATTGATAACACAGAACGACCTCAGCGCAAGCAGGAAAACTTGCGGGCCATCTGTTTATTGATAACACAGAACGACCTCAGCGCAAGCAGGAAAACTTGCGGGCCATCTGTTTATTGATAACACAGAACGACCTCAGCGCAAGCAGGAAAACTTGCGGGCCATCTGTTTATTGATAACACAGAACGACCTCAGCGCAAGCAGGAAAACTTGCGGGCCATCTGTTTATTGATAACACAGAACGACCTCAGCGCAAGCAGGAAAACTTGCGGGCCATCTGTTTATTGATAACACAGAACGACCTCAGCGCAAGCAGGAAAACTTGCGGGCCATCTGTTTATTGATAACACAGAACGACCTCAGCGCAAGCAGGAAAACTTGCGGGCCATCTGTTTATTTATAAAGGCAGCAGTCATCTTAACAGTTTGAGAACTGCGTTTACAAATATCAAACAGCTTAAAGACTGTAACAACTTTTCCTACTAGCCTTCCTAACAGTTTCGCAATACAGATCATAGCTATGTCTGCAGTAAAAGCAATTCACATTCACAGACCGACAGCGGCTGAAAAAACAAACAGGAAACGCCTTTTATTGATAACACTCAATATCCACACACGGAGTCGGTTATAAAGATTATCGTCACGGTTGAGAACATCCCGCACTTTTATAAATGTCACGACGAAACCAATATCGTACAAAGAAGCCTGAACGGTCGGTCGTACAACGACAGCATCAGATTGACAGATAGAGAGCTCTCGGGCCCTGTCAAGTTCGACTCGCCCGGACACTATTAACTTTGGCCTATTATTCCTCCGCGGAAGTTTTTTTTTTTTTTTCTGTGGCGGTTATTAAATGCCGCCAAACACGTGTTCTGAGATAGCCAGAAAACACAAGGTGTTAAATTATCCATACACAACACGGCGTGCAAAGTATAAATATTGGATTGTCAGTTGAGAAACCGTAGTAATTATAGTTAAATCATCTGCCCTGTGTTGGTATGAACAGTCAAATAAGCAGTGTTCGGATTAAAAGTTTACGGTTTGAGCGCTGTCCCCGTAACTCATAGTGTACGGATTTCTATTCATTATTCACATAGTTATATGTTATGTATTTTTTAACGTTCACAATTGTTGTTTATAGAATACTATATTGGAAGCCCACAACATTGTAATATGTTACAGCACCATCAGTTAAATCGACTAAAAGAAAAATAATTGATATATTCTTGTTTTCAAATCACTAATTAATTCAAGATAGCAGGTCATTTCTTTTTAATTTGTACAAATTTTATTTGGTAATACTTTCAATCACCCGACAAACCTTTTAGTATTAATTTTTTTAAAATTTGTTATATTTTTGACGCATTATATTTAAATCTTTATCTAAAACTTATTTGATAGGTTTATGTTTTTATTTTGCTCACCGCAAAAAAAAAAAAATAAATAAATTTCTTAAATATTTCTTCTTCCCTTATGCTTTAATATATTTACATCTTTCGACGAATTTTTGTGTGTAACAGAAACAATAATGTCAGATTTGATTAATTAAGTTGTCTCATTATCTTAATTCTCCGAACAATAATGTCAGATTTGATTAATTAAGTTCTCTCATTATCTTAATTCTCCGAACAATAATGTCAGATTTGATTAATTAAGTTGTCTCATTATCTTATTTCTCCGAACAATAATGTCAGATTTGATTAATTAAGTTGTCTCATTATCTTATTTCTCCGAACAATAATGTCAGATTTGATTAATTAAGTTGTCTCATTATATTATTTCTCCGAACAATAATTTCAGATTTGATTAATTAAGTTGTTTCATTATCTTATTTCTCCGAACAATAATGTCAGATTTGATTAATTAAGTTGTCTCATTATCTTATTTCTCCGAACAATAATGTCAGATTTGATTAATTAAGTTGTCTCATTATCTTATTTCTCCGATAACATAGACATTTGTGTTATATCTTCAATATATTTTCCTGCTTAAATGTCAAATTAAGTTCTCTCTCTCTCTCCCCCCCCCCCCCCCCCCCCCCCCAGCACAACCAATACATTTAGTCGCAGTCATTGTTTCAATAAACACAGAATAGTAACACAACAATAACACAACAAACACAAAATAGTAACACAAAAATAACACAACAAACACAAAATAGTAACACGACAAACACAGAATAGTAACACAACAAACACAGAATAGTAACACAACAAACACAAAATAGTAACACAACAAACACAGAATAGTAACACAACAAACACAGAATAGTAACACAACAAACACAGAATAGTAACACAACAAACACAGAATAGTAACACAACAAACACAGAATAGTAACACAACAAATACAGAATAGTAACACAACAAACACAGAATAGTAACACAACGATAACACTGTTGTTACTATTGGTTATTTTTTCCACGTTCCAGATTCTTTTTTTTTTTTTTTACTACAAACACTTTTATGCTTTCCTTAATCTGTTTAGTTGTAATGTTGCAGATATATATATCTTTTTTAAGATGTTTAAATGATTGAATAAGAATTTACTTTTTGTTACAGACTGTGTTTTTCTTTTCAGCTTTTCCTTTCACTTTCTGAACTAGGCAGTAATTTCCTGTGTTTTTGTGCCTACATAAAATTGACAGAAATAAACACACTATTTTTTGGTTGGACTACATACATTAATTGTTAATAATATTTTTTTTTTAAATATTACACTATAAAATAAAAATACAGATGTATCTTTTTTTTCGTTGTCTTTTCTTCTTCCTTGAGCTCTCAGACTATTCGTCTCTTCAAGAAGCAAACGAACGTCCATCCTACCTTTATCATTGATTATATAGAGTTGGTTATCAGTAAATCGTGTCTTTATTATTGTTTCATCACAGTTTATATTCACACATAAATCAATTGCACCACAAATAAATTAAACACAGAGTGTGTTTTTCTTTTTATATTTGGTTGTGAAATGTGTACAATTTTTGGCTAACATTTGTTTAATTAATTTACTATGGTAATAATACATGACATTGCTGTTAGATGCAGTCTACGATTACGTCATGTTGAGTGTTCTTATTTAGAATTGAGAATGTTATATTTTCAATTAAATATGTTTATCATGAGATTTATAAAAAACATTGTTTTATAAAAAAAAAAATAAACGACTAATAAAGTTTATGCTAATAGTAGAGCAAAAGTAAACCCTTCACACTTTAGGCCCACTGAGAATTCGGTGTTAGTGCAGATATGTTGTCGGTGATTGACGGCATATTCAATCAGTAATGTGGTGGGAATCACTGCGGATTGCTCTTATTTCAAGAAAAATCCAGTACCCAATTAGGGCTGGGTGAATGTAGCAGGGTCAATCAGGATCGAACCCGTTTCACGGATAACTGGTGACGGATAATTGTGTTACTCCCCTTGAGTAGTAGTACAAGTGAGCAAGGATACATTTTAAAAGTGCATTTGAAAGTTTTCTTGAAAACAGTCTTTAACGAATTATTGTGTGTGTTTATTTTTAATTCTGTGGTTAACTGATTGAGCGCTGAGTTTTTGCGATATACTGTTTTATAATAAGTTAATTATATTTAAACAATCTTTTGACGCTTAGTTTTATATTTATTCTAAATATTTGTTCTGTGGCTTTGATACATACAATTATATATTTATTGAATACATTTATTTGCAGTTTTGGTGATTATTGTTTTACAATTTTTTAATCACGTCTCTAATTAATTATTTTACTGTTGTAAGTAAAACAAGTAAAGAGCTCCATCACACAAGGTGGCTTATAGGGAAAATTGTGTTTGTGACCATAATTTTCGAAGACCTTCGGCACTTGATTTATGGGTAATGTGGTCCATATTACGCCCGTGCCACTTTACTTTCCCAGAAAAAATACAGTACCCATATTTAAGACTGGGTGAACCTGGAAGCCTTCGATCAGGATCGAATTAAACTCGTGTCCTTTTTAGTCGAGTTCAATTATATTATAGTATTCTTTAAATATGTTTTGTTCAAGTTATTTATCATTATTATTTTCAAATTCTCAAGTGTTTGGCCCTCTTTCTTTGACTATTTTTCTCTGAATAGTTGTTTTTAAGTGATATTTTTTTCCCAGAGTGTATTCTGAAAGTCTATTTTTGTGACTGCAGTTGTTGCAATAAATTTTGGGAATGCAAAAATGTTACAATATTGAATAATCTTTTCCATAAATATTTGTCTCCTATTAATTACGAAAAAATGTGCAAATTACCCTTTTATATAATTTCATCTAATCGCATCCCTTTTTATGTAATATTTTTGCTCATTTATAACTCAAGTGTTAACAGTTTATGTATTGGTTTGTTGATTCCACTGTAATAATATTTTTATGTTTTGTGTTTGTTTCAATAGAAAAAAAACAACTAAAACGTAAGGGTATCTGGACAAGCAAAAAATGAGGGGTCGCAAAAACACTACAGCCAATCCAACACCGCCGAATCTGCCACCCTGTAAAATATGTGGAGAACAAGGCACTGGATTCCACTACGGCGTAACAGCTTGTGGAGCTTGCAAAGTGAGTAGATGAAATCAATTCGCGATTACTGCAAAGAAGATTAGTTGTAAATTGTGGTGGTACACGACAGTCAGTGAAGGTAATACTAAGACAGATAACTAACGAGAACCTAATTTTACATCTCTTAGACATTTCAACTGTAACCACAGGCAACTAAAACAAGTAGAGGAATCTAAATATCTAGGAAGTATAGTGAGAAACGACAATTCACAAATAGCAGAAATAGACTCAAGATGCATCAAATCTTGTCAAATCATTGGACAGCTATCACCACTATTGTCCAACAAGGAAATAACACTAGAGGCAAAACGAGCACTATACAATACAATCGTCATCACAACGTTAAAATTGCCAATGCCAGTCCATGGCCCTAGATGCAAGAACAATAAGCAAAATAACATCTACTGAGATAAAATGTGTTAGATGAATGACAGGAAACAGCCCGAGAGACAAGATTAGAAATGAAGAACTGAGAAAAAAGTTAGAAATAGCCCCCTTCCGTAGAATATACGCAGAAACAAAAGATAAACTGGTTTGGCCACGTGACAAGGCAGAGTGATCAAAACACAACGAGCCCTTAATAAATGTTGCGAAAATACCAGACCCAAGGGTCGATCATTAAAAAGATGGATCTATGGAATATTAGAAGCACTAGGAAACATAGCGGCAACAGAAGCAAACAGAAGAGCAAAAGACCGCAAAGTATATCTCTCCTCGACGCTGAAAGGCAAATGAAGAAAGAAAGAAAAGAAGAAGAAGAAGAAACTGTAACTGCATAAATTAATTTCTGAAAATGAAAAACATCTTGTACAACAAGTCTATGTCGATAGAAGTGTGAAATAGAATTCGTTGTTTATGTACAGAGCCAATTGTGACCTATGGAAGCCAATCATGGACAGTAGACAAGCAAATGAAAAAAAAAACGATTAGTGGCCACAGAGAAAAAAGAGTTTCCTAAATAAATTGTGAGAGCTTCCTTTCAACTGAAACAACCAACAAGGAAATTCTTAAAGAGACCAGCGCACAAAAAAAAGGATAGCTAATTAAAAAACATCAGAAAGTAACAATCGACATTTTTTGGGCACATCATGAAAAGAGAGAAGCTTGAATACTTGTTTAAATAGAAGCAATTTACAATAAACTACAGTGAAATAGAGATGCGGAAGAAAAGAGACAAGATAATAGATAGCATGGTGTTGTGGCACGAAGACAATCAACAACATAACTGATACGATGCATTGTGGATAGATAAACGTGGAAGTATATGACCGTTTACGTCAACCGGTATGACACATGATGATGATGATGATAGATTAATTTCATGTTAGGACCAGAAGCTTCTGGTAAGACAGACACCACCAACTACAACATCTGCAATATTACTTTGTCCCTTTTCATCATCAGTGACCGTGTTTCTCCACAACTTTCTATTTCTACAGTTATTTACCAAATTTAGTGTTGATTTCCAACCAGACTATTTTTAAAACTGTCTATCTATCTATTGACCTTTCGAGCCGTAGCCGGCCCATAGGGCATAGACCCAGATACTCTTTCTCTTATCTAAATGTTTATTCTAGCAGTTTTCAATCCTTCTAAATATATTTTATCAAATCTCGCCATTTGTCTCTGTTCTGTGCAACAACTCTATCTCATTGAGGGAGCCGATTCCTGCAGCTCTTGCCTCTCTGTTCAATGATCTTCTCCGTGTCTCTCTGAGTCGGCCTCTTTACGCTTCACATTCATTTAATATCCTAGAGACAAGGCAAAGAAGAAACTGTCTTGTATCTTTATTTTTTCTTGTTCTCCCACTTATATATATACTAAATTCTTACCCTTATATTATTATGTTTTTCTGCTTCACAAATAAAAACCTTCATCAATCTCAGGTCGTAATATCCTTTGCAGAATATTGCTCTCACCACAACACGTCTCAAAGAATCTGTCTCTAGCCAGATCTCTCTTTCCTTTTGTCAAGGTCACTGTTTCTGTGATACCTTGAAACCGCCTTTTCCTTGGTCAGAGGTTGTCTCGTATTCCTGGAACTATATCTCTCGTATTCCTGGAACCATATCTCTCGTATTCCTGGAACCATATCTCCCGTATTCCTGGAACCATATCTCCCGTATTCCTGGAACCATATCTCCCGTATTCCTGGAACCATATCTCCCGTATTCCTGGAACCATATCTCCCGTATTCCTGGAACCATATCTCCCGTATTCCTGGAACCATATCTCCCGTATTCCTGGAACCATATCTCCCGTATTCCTGGAACCATATCTCTCGTATTCCTGGAACCATATCTCTCGTATTCCTGGAACCATATCTCCCGTATTCCTGGAACCATATCTCCCGTATTCCTGGAACCATATCTCCCGTATTCCTGGAACCATATCTCTCGTATTCCTGGAACCATATCTCCCGTATTCCTGGAACCATATCTCTCGTATACCTGGAACCATATCTCGCGTATTCCTGGAACCATATCTCTCGTATTCCTGGAACCATATCTCCCGTATTCCTGGAACCATATCTCTCGTATTCCTGGAACCATATCTCCCGTATTCCAGGAACCATATCTCCCGTATTCCTGGAACCATATCTCTCGTATTCCTGGAACCATATCTCCCGTATTCCTGGAACCATATCTCCCGTATTCCTGGAACCATATCTCCCGTATTCCTGGAACCATATCTTCATTTATTGTTCTGTCCAACCAACTATCTCCCGTGGCGGTAATCCTCTCAAATTCCCTGTAAGATGTTTATAAGTCAGTTCTCTTCAATGTCTAGTTCTTTGAACATGTCTTCTTTTCTCTTTTTCATTATCTATGATATTTTATGACACGATTTTTCTGCAGCATTTTATTTTATATGAACCTATTTTCTTCATTTTTGAAATGAGTTTGTACATGACTAATAACCAATATTACTATCGGAAATATGCATGCTCTCAGTAGTTTAAATTTTTTTTTTTTTTTTGCTGGTACAGTGCCATATAGGAGCCGCGATAGCTCAGTGGTTAGTGAACTGGACTACAAAGGACAGGGGGTATGGTTCGATCCCTACCGACGGCTTCCGGGTTCACCCAGCCTTAAATGGGTACCGGATTTTTTTTCTGGGAAAGTAAAGAGGCACGGGCGTAATACCGACCACATTACCCCAAAAATCATGTGCTGAAGGGCTGTAAAATATAGGATCACTAACACCATATTTCCCTATACGCCACTTGGCGTGATGGGGGTACTTTACTTTTACTTACAGTGCCAAAAGTTCTTCATGACATGTAAATGTTTCTTTGCTATCGCTAATTTTCTCCTTCAACAAATCTGCATTGTTAGTTTCAACATATGCCAGATATTCATATTTTGTTAAATTTCAAGTTCTCTTTTGTTGATGATAATTTTAGTTGGCTTTTTCCTTTGCAGTTGGATATTATCTTGGTTTTCTGTATTTTTAAATGTATGTTTTTCTCTTCAATGTTGTTTTTAACCGACTCATTTGCATCTTTTAATCGCCTTGTATTATTTGGGGTGAAACGAGTGTCGTCAACTGAGTTATATTATTATATTGCATCTATTGTTAACAATCACAAAATTGTTATAGCATGTGACATCTTTTAAAATGCTCTCAATATACAGTTTGAACAGCAGGTATAGAAACCATTTATATCCCAATTACACAGATAAACACCGTTTATAACATTATTACTCAGCTTAAAAAGGTAAAGTAAAGGTTCCCTCTACACCTTGCTAGGATATGCTATTAGTGACCATGTTTTTTCAATGACCACTGCACATTATTTCGTGATGTGGTCGGTATCACGCCTGGTCGCCTTTACTTTCCAGAAAAATCTATGGTACCTATTTTTAGAATCTAGGTGAACCCCGGAGCTTTGTCAGTCCGAAAAAAATCCACCACTGCTGGGGATTGAACCCAGACTCTTCTGGTCACGAAGCCAGCACACTAGCCACTACGCCACCGAGGCTTCATGTAGCTAAAACTATTTACATAAATACATGTAATTGTATTTTCTTTGGATAAAGGAACACGTATGTATATTCACAGGGGTCTTCAGAAGGAGTCTTGTGCGCAAAGAGGCCTACTTGTGCATTGGGAATGGTAACTGCATCATTGGACCAGAGACCAAGAGAAGAAAGAGCTGTCCGAAGTGTCGACATGATAAATGTTTAGCTGTCGGTATGAGCAAAGAAGGTGAGAATAAAATCGACAACTTGTAATGGGGAGCAAAGAAGGTGATAATAAAATCGGCAACTTGTAATGGGGAGCAAAGAAGGTGATAATAAAATCGGCAACTTGTAATGGGGAGCAAAGGTGATAATAAAATCGGCAACTTGTAATGGGGAGCAAAGAAGGTGATAATAAAATCGGCAACTTGTAATGGGGAGCAAAGAAGGTGATAATAAAATCGGCAACTTGTAATGGGGAGCAAAGAAGGTGATAAAAAAATCGGCAACTTGTAATGTGAGGCAAAGAAGGTGATAATAAAATTGGCAACTTGTAATGTGAGGCAAAGAAGGTGATAATAAAATTGACAACTTGTAATGGGAGTCAAAGAAGGTGATAATAAAATTGGCAACTTGTAATGTGAGGCAAAGAAGGTGATAATAAAATTGACAACTTGTAATGGGAGTCAAAGAAGGTGGGAATAAAATCGGCAACTTGTAACGGGGAGCAAAGAATGTGAGAATAAAATCGGCAACTTGTAACGGGGAGCAAAGAAGGTGGGAATAAAATCGGCAACTTGTAACGGGGAGCAAAGAATGTGAGAATAAAATCGGCAACTTGTAACGGGGAGCAAAGAAGGTGGGAATAAAATCGGCAACTTGTAATGGGGAGCAAAGAAGGTGGGAATAAAATCGGCAACTTGTAACGGGGAGCAAAGAATGTGAGAATAAAATCGGCAACTTGTAACGGGGAGCAAAGAAGGTGGGAATAAAATCGGCAACTTGTAATGGGGAGCAAAGAAGGTGGGAATAAAATCGGCAACTTGTAATGGGGAGCAAAGAATGTGAGAATAAAATCGGCAACTTGTAACGGGGAGCAAAGAAGGTGGGAATAAAATCGGCAACTTGTAATGGGGAGCAAAGAAGGTGGGAATAAAATCGTCAACTTGTATTGGGAGGCAAAGAAGGTGGGAATAAAATTGACAACTTGTATTGGGAGACAAAGAAGGTGGGAATAAAATCGAAAATTTCTAATAGGAGGCAAAGAAGGTGGGAATAATATCGACAACTTGTTATTGGAAAGTAAGGAAGATGAGAATAAAATTGACAACTTGTTATTGGAAAGTAAGGAAGATGAGAATAAAATCGACAACTTGTTATTGGAAAGTAAGGAAGATGAGAATAAAATCGACAACTTGTTATTGGAAAGTAAGGAAGATGAGAATAAAATCGACAACTTGTTATTGGAAAGTAAGAAAGATGAGAATAAAATGGACAACTTGTTATTGGAAAGTAAGGAAGATGAGAATAAAATGGACAACTTGTGATGAGGTACACAACTCTATATGATTTATTATGAAGACAGAACTGTTTCTGTTTATTTTGTATCACTAGTTTTTTCTTCTAATTTCAAACTATAATTGTTCTTATGTACCTTTGTCCTTGTCATGGACTAATCTTTCACAATCCATCCATCCAATTTCCTCGACGTCAATTTGATATAGAAGTTTTAATTTGTAGTTTCGCTTCTATCTATATACCTGCCTACCTTGAGATCTCATAGGACTTCAGTAGAATGCCTTTGTCATGGTCTTTCTCTCATCTCCTTTATCAGTGTTGTCAATTTCTAGTAAGAACTTTAATCTAAAATCTCACTATTATATCTTTGATAATGTGGCCAATCTATTTTCTTCTTAGTTTTCTTCCCCATTTTCTTTCATCTTCCAATGCAGGCCTGTAAGATGATTTTGACCACGTCGTTAGATTTTGTGACGTGCATTAAAAAAAAAAAAAACTTCTCGGCATTTTCTCATTAACGACATCTGAGGACTTATAGGACTGGAGAATAAAGAATAAAGACAATAGTATAATGTAGTCGCCGCGGTATATTCGGGTCTGATTTTTTTATTTCGCGTTTGTGATGTGCATGTAGTTTTGTTTTAGTAAACAAATCACCTTCGTAACCCAACGGACAACTCCATAAGTGCACAGATCCCCTCCTCTGTTTAGTTGACAAATAACTTTCATAACCCAACGGACAACTCCATAAGTGCACAGATCCCCTCCTCAGTCTAGTTGACAGATAACTTTCATAGCCCAACGAAAAACTCCATAAGTGCACAGATCCCCTCCTCAGTCTAGTTGACAGATAACTTTTATAGCCCAACGAAAAACTCCATAAGTGCACAGATCCCCTCCTCAGTCTAGTTGACAGATAACTTTCATAACCCAACGAAAAACTCCATAAGTGCACGGATCCCCTCCTCAGTCTAGTTGACAGATAATTTTTATAGCCCACTGAAGAACTTCATGGTGCACAGATCCCCTCCTCAGTCTAGTTGACAGATAACTTTCATAGCCCACCGAACAACTCCATAGTGCACAGATCCCCACTTCAGCACGTTAACCAGTAGGAAATACCATCCGCTACATTGAGGTGAAATAACTGAAAATAACATCATCTCAAGTGTACGAACTCCATAACAACGGCAAAGATTTTTACTCCAATCTCCTTTGTCGCTTCTTACAACATGCATGGAGGGTGAGAGTGACTATATTTTGATTCACTTATGACATGCATGCATATCAATACACATACATGCGGCAACATATATATATATATATATATATATATGTATATATATGTATATATATGTATATACATGTATATGTTTGTATGTATATGTATGTGTGTGTACGTTTGTGTACGTTTGTACTATGTATGTATTTATCTACTTATGTATGTTTGTATGTATATACTGTATCATTTTGTTACCTAATCTTAGCTATAGAACACTAACACCATAAAATCAAATTCTGCCTAATTTGTGTCCACAGCCATCAAAACGGGTCGTTACTCTTACGTCAAGAAATCGCACGACATCATTGAGATGATAGAACATCACTTTCAACACTACGTCAAACGTAAGCACATTGGTGAGTGTAAGATGCTGGCCCAGGATGATAACATAGTACCCGACTTTGAGTTTCCAAGGAAAAAAATCCGCACCAGCTGCGCTCTGGAAAAGGTGGCTGATGTTTTTAAACATCCGGGTAGCGAGTTCATGGAGTTGTCGCCAACAAAACCTGCCGAAGGTTGTCGAAATATTTTTCAATTTGAGAACCTAGAAAATAGTGGAAATCTAGGAATGAATCAACTGGGCGATATTGTTGTTTCTGAAGCTGTGAGATTAGCTTTGTCTGATGATATTTCTGTGAGCAACGATGAAGTGAGTTCAAGCATTAATGAGCAACACAGGTTTGAAGGTGCGCAGGACAACTTTCCCAACTCCTGTATAGATTTAAGACATCCCGAATTACTGTATTATTTTGATTCTCAGGCAAGCCAACAACCACTACAGTCAACGCCAGCTCATTCACCACATTCATTAGCGTCTCCCTTGTCTGAGGTATCACACTGTAAAGAGTCAATGGTGTCTATCTCTCCGCCGTGGCTTGAGTTTCCTGTTTATTCCGACAACTCTTACTCAGACATGTCCTCTGAAGGGCAGGCCAGTTATTTCCCACACCCAAACCGAGATTACGATGAAGACATTGAGTTGTACGGCCATCAACAGCGATCAGAAAATAATGAAGATTTGGAATGTGGCCAAGTAAGCTACGCCACACTAAGAGCAACAAGTTTTGACTACTTAAAAGATAACGAAATAACACAGCCGTTTACTCCATCTACACTGAAGAATCTTGGTACAAGCGAGATTTCACCAAATAGTCATGAGTATAAATCATACAGTCAACAAAATACACACTCGCAAATCAACAAGCTTCCTGTCCTGCACACGCCGATATCAAATGAGCTAGAGCAACTGAGACGATTATCGTGGGACGATATTAACTTTCATGACGATTTCTTATCTTCCAGCTACGACTACTTTACAGACAACTCAAACTTGCTGTCGAATAAAACACCGTTCGATACTAACTTTAACCGAGCTTGTTACCATGACAACAGTTGTCATTTCTCACACAGCGAACAAGAGAGTAAGGAATTCCTACCCCATGATTTGAGTATCAACTCTTACTGGGATATGGACAACACTACGCTACGAATTCAGGACGGTAACCCTAATGTAGCTAGAGTTGAACATTATGAACAGTTTAACTTCCCTGAATGTACAAATGTTGCTAAACCGTGTATTTATTCTGATCACTTGAGTAATTGTGCCAATTATTATCGAGAAAGACATGGAAGTGAATCGTCGTTGACGAACTCCCCCGCAGGTGATTCTCTGTATTCACCAACAACAATATCTACCCAGCATTCAATGCATGCAGATAAACTGGACTCTTCCTATATTCGGCCAACTCACGTAATTGATAGGGCAACAAAAGAAGACCTGTACTCAGGATGTACTGATGACCTATCGAGACAATCTGTAGGCCCTGCAGTAGCGTTACCTTCACCAGCTTCATTTACTCCGTTTCATTCAAAAAATGATGTGGCTGCAGCTCTAAATACAGAACCAGCAATGACGATGGATACTTCTACCCTGTCTTCAAAGAAATACAACGAGCCTTTAAATTTTCTTAATGTCCCACTAATATCAGACACACAAGATGAAGTAACAGCAGTTCAACGACAAAGGTCTGGTATTTCTGCAGCATCCTTTCACTACTTAATGGAAAGTAATGAATATTCACCTGAAAGCGAAGAACTGTTCAGTAACATGCTAGCACTAAAGACAGAATCAAGCCATGACGATGAACTGCTGGAGAGGTGGACGCCTTTTTCTTTAGGAGACGACGCTCCAAGGTCAATAGAAACAGAGAATGAATGCGAGAAAAGTGGGAGGTTGCAGGAGAACGACGATGAGTACAAGAACAAGCCACTTCCTTGGTGCGAGTACACCGAGGCTGAGCTGGATGAGGTGGTCATGTCACTGAAGTCATCATACCAAAAACACGTTGTTCTAGACACGAACCTCCTCTCTGATCAGGAAATAGCTGATAAACTGCAGTTGTTCTTGGTAAGATCTGCTATGTTGATTTTATTTAAGATTAACTCCAATATTGGAAATCAGGTTTTGCCAGGTCAAAGGGGACGCTCTTTCTATCTATCTATTGGCCTTTCGAGCCGTAACCGGCCCATAGGGCGTAGACCAAGATACACCTTCTCCTATATGAATTTTTGTTCTAGCAGTTTTCTTTTAAAGATATTTTATCAAATCTCGCCATCTGTCTCTGTTCTGTGCAAGCAGTTCTATCTCATTGAGGGACGCTCTTTGGGCAGAACGAAAAGACTTGAAAAAGTACGCTCCCCAATTGACCAATTTAAGTCTTTGTTTTTTTTTTCGCATATACCTTTCAGCGTCGAGGGAAGATATAATTTGCTGTCATTTGCTTCTCTGCTAGCCTCTGCTTCTGTTATGTTTCTTGTCTAATGTTTCTAATCAATTCATCTATTTCGTGGTCGACCTTTGAGTCTGGTGTTCTCGTAATGTTTATTGAAGGCTCGTGTTGTGTTTTGATATGTCTGTATTATCACGTTTCCAAACCATTTTATCTGTTGTTTCTTTATGCATTCAATAGCGGGAATTATTTCTAGCTTTTTTTCTCAGTTCATTATTTCTGATCTTATCTCGCAGGTTATTTCCTATCCAACACACTTTATTTCGGTTGTGCTTATTTTTCTTGTCACCTAATTTATAAAAATAAAAAACATACACAATTTACATTGAAAAAACTTCAGTTAAGGAAAGGAAAAGCATATTAATAAGGACACTTCCTAACATTTGCCTCCCAGCCCCCCCCCCCCAAAAAAAAAAAATATATATATATTTTTTGAATTTTACATTAAAAAAAAAAGAAATCACATAGACAAGTTGAGTATGTTTTATTCAGAGAAAGTGAAGTGGCCTGGCATGGTTCCGATTACACCGCCCTTAATGTGCTGACAGCTAGGGTATTTGCTATCACTAGAACCATATTTGTCATACGTCACAAGAAACATACATATAATATACACATACTGTATATTAGAAAGGGGGGGGGTAGGGGAAGAACAGCAGTAATATGTTCGCTATAGAACAGTCACAGAAGTAAATACTATAGGTCGTTTCAAAATATTTTGAAGGTGTTTAAAATTCCATATCTCTGCAACCAATTGATTGATAATGCTGACATTTTGCATATGGTCTTGTGATTTTTTGGTCCCAAGAAGTACATTCATTTCCTCACCAACAAACGTATAGTTTTAAATATTCTTTATTTGAAGTATACAAATTTAAGGCATTTTGGTCAAACCATATATTTGGAGGAATTACCGCTTCATATGAGTGAGCACCCACGGACTTGTCATCTTGAACGTAATGCGCGCCAATTTCCCTGTTTTAAGCACTAAAAAACACATAAAACGCGTCATAGTTATAATTTTATATCCGGTGCATCCCATTTCCTGTCGTTTTGTTGTGATTTATGTGCAACGGCGTATCCTAATTATTGGGTAATTTCGTTAAATTTGTGATCTGTTAGTCAATGGGTATAAAAGTAAAGTTCCTTACATTGCAATCAGTGGCAATAAAGGTGTATAAATATTTTTGCATAGAAGCTAAGCGTGGAAAACTGTATCGAAGCATCTCAAAGCCAGAAAAGAGAACTATTCACGCATTGGGTATAAGCAAACGCTTTTTCAAACAAGTGCTTAAAGCTAACGGAGTGTCCAGTTCAATCAAGACTAGGACGCTAGGAAGAAAGAAAGTAGTAGATAGTTTTGACAAGGAAGTGATTAGAAGAGCAATTTGTAAAATGTTCGATTCCAAAGAAACTGTGACTTTAAGAAAACTGAAAATTCGACTGAGAGCAGAAAATGACATTGTTGTGTCGAAAACAACATTATGGAGAACTGTTAGAAGCATCGGTTTTACGTTTAGAAAGTACGATAGTGGTAGAAATGTCATCTGCGAGAAGCCGCACTTAGTTTCTATGAGGAGTAAATATTTACGTGAAGTACGGGAAATGCGTAACCAAGGTTATGATATTGTATTTCTAGATGAATCTTGGATAAATTCTCACCACACAAGTGCAAAGGAATGGCAGTTATCAGATGGAAGTAATAAAAGATGTGTACCCACTGGAAAAGGACAGCGTATTATAATGGCACATGCAGGCAGCCGAAAAGAAGGGTTGGTGAAAAATGCAGAACTTATATTCACCTCTAATTATACTGACAACAGGGACTATCACACCGAGATGAATGGCCATATATTTAGAGAGTGGATTGAAAATACTCTTCTTCCAATTCTAGACAGACCATCCTGTCTGGTAATGGACAACGCGTCGTACCACAACGCTGTGGCAGAAGAAGACAAAATTCCTACATCTACCAGTACAAAAGATGTTATAAAGATTTGGCTAAGAAAGGAAGGAATTCCATTTAACGAGGGATTTTTGAAACCTGAATTACTGTCACTTGTTAAGAAATCGCAAAAGACCAAAGTATTCCAAATAGACAAAATCATTCAACAGCATGGTCATACGTGCTTGAGACTGCCCCCTTATCATCCACAATTAAACCCCATTGAACTCGTTTGGGCAAAAATTAAAGGGCAGGTGGCAGCTGAGAATACAAGTTTTAAACTATGCGATATAAAAGGACTGACATATGCTGCTCTATCACAGATTGACAAAGATTTTTGGTGCAAATGTGAAGATCATGTCTTAAAAGAAGAAAATGACTATTGGAAAAAAGATGGACTATCGTTCGTTCAGCCCAGATTAGTAATCTATATGTTAGACTCCTCTGATTCAGAATAAATGAAATAATAATGGACGTTTTTATATGTCCGCATGATCAATCTTTAGCTAAAGTTGATAACGTTTTGAAAATGTAAAGATTCTTGATATGTGTACTGCAGGCATGCAAAGAAACTATTTGTTTACGTAAAATAATGAAAGTCACATGGAAAGACATAAAACGAACAATGTAGCTCTTTACAGTGAAGAGGATCCCGTGCTTACATCGGACTCTTTAGTCACATGCGTACCCATAAACAATAACTTTGCTTGATATGTCATGCTTATCGCTCGCAACGGATAATTAATTTTTTTAAAATGTATTCTTTGTTGTATATTGTTTAAATAGTTTTCATTAATGGAACTGTTTATACGCTGATTTGTTTTAGACCGTCTGTAAAGGCTATAACATTGACATTCTCATAGTATTTTAAAGAAAGTAAACAATAGAAAGTAAACAGTTGATAAACGCCTCCAACTTTCAAGTTGTGTAGAGACGCCTATGTCGAGAAGCTGATTTCCATTAATGCACGGTAAATTATTTTCTCCAGGAGCAAAAAGATCCGTAAATTCACTGAGATCAAAGGAAAGTGCTGCTTCATGATGAAGCATACTTCCTACATCATTAAATTTTGTGAAATCGGTGGGACCTTGGAAAAACAAGGCCAGATGCAAAAAATTAAGTTTGTAAGTGCAGGGAAAGAGGAGATATTTCATGTTAATCGTGAACATTTAGATTTGAAACGACCAATAACAAATGTATATCCATATGAATATTAGTTATCTCCCCTACATTCTAACAGCAGTTTCGGCAATATATTATGTTGCCTTCTCCACCAAGGCAAACTAGATGTGGCGAGACATAGTTTCCATAAATTATCTAGTGAAGATAAATGTGAGTCATACTGTCTCAGTATCGCTCAGCTACCTTCTTTAGTTGTTCAGCATCGCAGAGTCAGACTGTCTCAGTATTTCTCAGCTACATTCTTTAGCTGTTCAGCGTCGGTGATTCAGACTGTCTCAGTATTTCTCATGTACCCTCTTTAGTTGTTCAGCATCGGTGAGTCAACTATTTTTAATGATTATCAAGCAGCGTGCCAACGTTTTGAACTGAGTTTGTGTCGGGGATGCTACTGAGTCACTTCAGTATTGTCACATTATTCTCTTGCAGCCTGTCTGCTGTGATACGAGTTGAATGATTGTCAGTTTGAAATATGCATTCATCGGAGTGCATGACCTGCGTAATTGGCAGAGGCTGTTCCTCTGGTATTTCGATGTACTTTTCTTTTTGTGAGAATTCCTGTGAAAATAAACAGCATGATGGTATCTCTTCCTGACATTCCTCTCCAAAGATGACATTTATAGGGATGTTTCTTTAGGAGAAATGAAAAAAAAAACACTAGAAATGCAAAACAAAAAAGAAAAAAAAACGGGTTGGTTAACGCTTCACCTAACAAGAGGACAACACTATCCATAACAAAGTCTCGGCTCAATAGGCCTTCAGTAGTAACAAACAATGTCTGTTATTTTTTCTCGTTGCTTCCCTCTATCTCTTCGTCCCTCAATTTTCCCAGTTGTTACAATATATTCCAGTTGTTCTCTTCTCATTACATGGCCAAAAAATGATGATTGTTTATTCCTAATATTGGAAATTAGCTCTCTTTTTGCTTTGACCTCTCTCAGAACATCTTCCTTACTCTTCTTAGCTGTCCATGGTACTCTCAACATTCTTCTGTAAAACGACATTTCTACAGACTCCAGTGATTTTCTTGTCTGTTGTCCTATTGTCCATGATTCGCATCCATATGTTAAGATTGGCTGTACGTAAAATTTAAGAACTCTTTTTCTTGTTTCTATTGTCAAAAATGGATTGCATAGTATCTTCCTCATTTTTTGGAAAGCTGCTTTTGCCTGGGCCATTCTGCATCTCACCTCTGTTGTACATATTCCGTCTGAAGTTTACAAAGTTCCTCAATATTTCAATTCATTTACCAGTTTTAATATTGTTCCACTTGTCTTTATTTTGCACTGAGGTGATGTCTTTTGCTTTGTTGTTACCATTACCTCTGTCTCTTTGCTATTAAGGCTGAGTCCTTTATTTTTGCTTTCTTTCACTATAATGTCCAACATTTCTTGTAACTCATTTTCACTCTTAGCGATTAAGACTGTATCATCAGCATACCTTAGATTATTTATATTATGACCTCCAATTGTTATTCCATGCATGCTTCTTATGGATCTTAAAATAATCTCACTATAAATATTAAACAAATCTGGTGACAGCACACAACCTTGTCTAGCACCCTATTTTATTTGTTGAAACATTCCCAATTGGTTTCCAGTTCTTATGGCCGCTGTTTGTTGCCAGTACATGTTATTTATTATTCTTAGATCTTTGCTGTCTACGTTTATGCTTTCTAAAATTTTGATTATTTCTTGGTGCTTTACTTTGTCAAATGCCTTGGTGTAATCTATGAAACATAGGTATAGATCTGTTTTCACCTCTATGGCTCTTTCTACTAAAGATCTTATGATATAAATGGCATTGCTTGTTCCTTTATCTCTAACAAAACCATACTGTTCATAGCTAATTTCTGGACTGATTTTGTTTCGCAATCTTCGCATGATGATTCTTAGAATATCTTAGTCATATGACTCATAAGGCTTATTGTGTGATGGTCATCGCATTCAATCGCACACGATTTCTTTGGTAGGGCTATGGATATTGATATGAGCATGTCGTCTGGTATATATCCGCTGTTGTAGATATCATTCAATATTTTAATTATTTTTTTTTATTCCAAAATCACCCATGGCTTCAATCTCTTCTTTAGTTATATTATCTGGTCCAGGAGCTTTGCCTGCTTTCATATTACGCAAGGCGTCTTCCACTTCTTCTTTGAGTATTTCTGGTCCTTCTCCATTATCCTTAATATTTACTTCCTTTCGTTCATCATTATAAAGATCCTTAATGTATTCTGTCCATCGTTCCCTTATGTTTTCTTGATCAATCAACAGTTCTCCTTTCTTTGATCTTAGACATCCAGTTTTTGATTGCGTTTTTCTTCCTGTTAATTCCTCAATTTGTTTGTATATAGCTTTAGTATCTCCTTTTTGTTGCATTTCAATCTCTCTGCATCACTCTTTTGGCCATGCTTCTTTTGCTTCATTGCATTTTACTACAATTTCTTTATTTAATCTCTTATACTCATCTTTATTTTCTTTATTTCTTCTTCTTGTATCCATTAGTTGCAAAATGTCATCTGTCATCCATTTCTTTCTTGAATTTGTCTTCACTGGTGGTATGAACTCTTTTGATGTTTGTTGCATTGATTTTTTTAGCATTCCCCACTGTTCATCAATGCTTTGTATCTTCTCTATTGCATTGTACCTGTTCTAAATTGTGATTTTATATTTGTCTTGCAGCTTCTTGTCTGATTTTAGTAAATCTAAATTTAACTTGATGTTAACTGAGGCTCGTTTTGTTGTTTTTAATTTTACTCTAAGCTTTCCCACAACTGGTACATGATCACTATTGCAATCTGCCCATGGTTTAGTTTTCACACACACCAGACTGTTTCTAAATCTATTGCTTATCATTATATAATCAATTTGATTACGTGTGTTGTCCCCTGGGCTTTTCTATGTCCATAGACGTCTTGGATGTTGCTTAAACCAGGTGTTTCCTATCAACATGTTGTGTGTTCTTGCCCAGTCAATAAGTTTCTCACCTCTTTCATTCCTCTCGCCTAAGCCATAATGACCAACTACTTCCTCAACTCTTTCCTTTCCTACTTTTGCGTTAAAATCCCCTAGAACTATGGTGTTTTCATGTGGTTTGCATTTATGAAGTGCCTCATTTAACTCGTAAAATGTATCAATTGTTTCCTCTAGACTGCCTGCTGTTGGTGCATAAACTTGTATAAGGTTTATGTCTATTGGCTTTCCATTCAATTTCACTAAAAGCACTCTGTCAGATATTGGGTAAAAACCTTTCACTGTTCTTGCTCTTTCTGCATCCAAGATGATACCTACTCCTCTTTGGTGTTCAGTACCTCCAGAATAGATTATTTTATGTTTATCAGAATACATCTTCCCTGATCCGGTGTATCTCATTTCGCAAAGTCCCAGTAATTGTAAACCCATTCTTTTCATTTCTTGTATGATGTTTTCAAGTTTACCCTTCTGCATGAGTGTTCTTACATTCCAAGTACCTATCTTTAGAGTTTGATTTATCTTTATTTTGATTACAGTAGCTTGATGACGATCGGGTATCACCTCTAGCACATGATGTCCCCGATCGAACGAGGGTTTTCCACAGGCATATACCCACACACATTTAAAATTTTAAAAATATAATATATGTATTTTTACAACATGCATATAGATGTTTCTTTAGCTGGCACACAGGCGTTGCAGTCTTTAGTGTAAATATTTATTTGAGCAGGATAAGACCAAACAGAGTAATCATCTGATAAACAACAGCAGTGTGCCATTTTTGCCACCAGTGCAGCAGTGTATCATTTACCATTGGGCACATACTGGTGCTCGTGACACCAGTTCAAGCACCTCTATCTGTGAGCTTTATGTGCAATGATGACGAAGTGACATATACTGTGTAATTAATCCTGTGTAGACCTCAGCTGACAGTGGCATTAGATACCGCTGTGCTTCCACTCTACATCATGCGCTGCCTTATGTTTTCTAAAATCTTCACTGGCCCAGCCACAATTATATGGGGGAGGCGCATATGGTCATTTATGCTTAATATTTTTGGCCTCCCACTACATTCTTTTGAGAGCCGCGATAGCTCAGTGGTTAGTGAACTAGACTACAAAGGACAAGTGGTCGGGTTCGATTCTGATCGACAGCTTCCGAGTTCACCCAGCTTTAAATGGGTACCAGACTTTTTTTCTGGGACAGTAATGCGGCGCGGGTGTAATACCGACCACTTTACTCCAAAAATCATGTGCCGAAAGTCTAAACAAATTATGGCCACTAACACCATATTCTCTATACGCCACTTGGCGTGACGGGGCTCTTTACCATTTTGTTTAACTACATTCTTTAGCTCGACCCATTACCTTTTTATTCTACCCACAATTCTGCAATCAGTCCTGTTCGTTGAAGAACGTTCAAGGTTTTCTAAAATGTGAAATATGTTTGTTTTCCAGTCATTCCAAAGTTGTGATAGTAGCATACGTTTTGATCTTATCAATCTCTGCCACTAGCATTAGAAATTTTCACCAGCTTTGTTATCAAAAGGATTTCACGTTAAATTTTTAATTTCTTTTATTGAGTTTGGTCACTGGAACTGGAGCTTGGAAAATTTGGGGCAAAACATATTTAATTACATTTGAGAATTTTTTTGTTCATCCACAGTGTGGTTCAGCAGTAAGACTGAACATGTTATTTATCAGCAAAATTATATATATATATATATATATATACACACACACACACACACACACACACACACACACACACACACGGGTTCAAATCACCGTGGGGTGAAAGGTTAGTTTCTTTCTAACGGAGGTGAAGTCAAACTCGAAAACAGTCGTGACGACTGTAGTGGACATGCGGCCTTCATTTGCTGGTCATAGAAATTCCGCCCATTCACCCCTCCCCCCTTTATTTTTCTTTCATTCCGGCCAGCAGACCCCCAGAAATTATAGAATACTGTGAAGACAGTTTTATTTACACACACACACAAGTGTACGAGCATGTATGAGACTAAAACATACAAAGTGAAGAATGGTTGATAAAGAAAAAAAAGAAATCGACATTAATACTTGATGGGCATGAAGACTTACCCAAGACAGACAACCACGGAGATCTACAGTGATAACCTTAATTACCAGATGACATAAAGTGCACCAATGAACAATTAGACCCCTATGCAACTCTTACATTCATCAGAACACAGGGAACAAAACTGCAAACACTATACGATTGCATTAAATATGTGTGTAACTGTATTTGTTGCTATCTTTGAAACGGCTATTGTCTGTCGGAAAAAAGTCCTCAAGATATTTTAACTGTAGTTCTGCATTTTTCCGTGGGGTTTCCGTTACATATTTTATATTGTCCCATAAATTGTATTTTATTGAATCTTGAAATGCTGTAATGTTTTCTTAGCAGCCCTTAGCGTATAGGGCTCTACTTCGGGCCGTGTTGCAGATTGTGGTACCTGCCTGATTTGGGTAAATGAGGGAGGTAGTTGAGCGAAGAAGCACTTGTTTGTCTCACTTCAAGTGTTTAATATTGTAAGGATTCAGCATTCTATGTTTAGTATGTGGTTTTATTTTTAGCGGGACACGTCAGCCAAATCTAATGGGAGTTGAGAGTTAAGGAGAAAAAAAAAGCAGCATTCATGAGGTAATTTAGTTTAACGACAGAGTTAAGTACACTGGGTAATTTGAGTTTTAGGATAGACTTAAGTACACTGGGTAATTTGAGTTTTAGGGTAGAGGTAAGTACACTGGGTAATATAGTTTTACGACAGAGTTAGGTACACTGGGTAATAGAGTTATATGATAGAGTTAAGAACACTGGGTAATATAATTTTTGGATAGTTATTTCTTAGAGAGTGATAATATATCAGGAAAGAGTAAAGTTCACCTGATGCTAGAGTTTTAGGATTGTGATAAGTTAATGGGGTAATAGCATTTAATTAAAGGTCATGGAGTGATCGAAATTTAGGACAAAGTTAAAAAGTTAAGTTCATCGATGACAGGTTTTAAGAACATAGGTAAATTGACACGGGGTGACAGAAGTTTAGGTTCTGGTTAAATTAATGTGATGCTAAATTTTTCGAAAATAAAACCTGAAATAAGTGAGGAACAATGTGGATTTGTGGAAGGAAAGATGTATATATCAATATACATCCTAAGAACATTGCTAGAAATAGCTCTATAAGTAACGAAAGATCTATATATGTGCTTTATAGACAACACAAAAACATTTGACAATGTAAAGGTGTTGAAATAATCAATGTGCTGGAGAAATTAAACATTGATGGCAAGGATCTGCGAATTATAGAAACATGTTCCAGCAATAAACAGCAGCCATAACAATTAGCAACCAAAGAGGGCAGTTCCAATATATAAAACAAGGAGTCAGACAAGGCTGTGTTCTGTCGCCAGTTGTGTTTACACTTTACAGCGAACATATTATGAGATCAATAGTACACAAGTCTACTCAAAAGTCAGGGGTCACAACGTAAACAATTAACGATATACGGATGCCACAGTTTTAATAGCAGAGATAGTGAATGAACTACAAATAAATGATAGACATAAAAGTAAAAGAAAGCAACATGAAAGGTCTCGATCTGTATAGTGAGAAAACAGAAGTAATGGTCATATCGAAAAAAAACAATCATCACTATCATGCAGCATAAACATAAACAGGTCAAATCTGAATCAAGTGCAACACGTTAAATATTTTTGCACAATAATAACATCAGATGGAAAATACACCACATAAATAAAAACCAGATCAGGTCAACATAGCATATCGGAAAATTGAGAACGTCTTATGCAATGAGTCTATGTCAATAGAAGTGAGAGATATAGTTCATCGGTGCTATAAAGAGCCAATTCTGACCTATGGAAACGAATCATGGACAGAAGACAAACAAATGAAAAGACGATTAGATGGCCACAGAGATGGGATTTCTCAGAAGAATGTTGAAAGTTCCTTGGACAGCTATAAAGACCAGAGGACATTCTCCAAGAGGCCAACACAAACAGGGAGCCCCTACAAATATAAGAAAGAAACAATCAACATTTTTCGGGCACATCATGAGAAAAGGAAAGTTTGGATACTTGATTACAACTGGCAAAATACAGGGAAAGAGAGATTGCGGGCGACTAAGTGAGAAGACACTAGATAGCTTGGTGTCATGGCATGGAAAACAGTCAACAACAGAATTGATACAGTGCACTGTGGATAGAAAATTATGGAAAGACATGATCGCCTACGCCAACCGGTATGGCACATGATGATGAGAGTTTTAGATTATAATTAAGTTAGTTTATTTAGTTTTAGATTAGTTCTGGATACTCTAGACCATGTAGTTTAGTTATTCTTCACTTTTTGTCCGTTTCTGTGTTCATATTTTCTTAAGAGGGCCGCATGTGCGCCGAAACGTCAAGATTTTGTTTCGTTCCTCTTTTGTAAAGCTGTCACCATACCTTGTAGGAGTGTACGTTCGTTAGCCCCACAATTGTCTCCTTGCTATCAGCTTACGGTAGCACTGCAATTACTTGTCTGTTCTGCCCTTTTGCTTTTACAGTTGGGTAGATGCTGAATATCAGGGTAGAAATGAACCATCCCCATGAACATTTATCACAAAGCCTGGGCGTTAACCGCCTAACCACTACGTTAATAGCGTTCTTGACTTGGAATTCAGTCAGTCAGAAAGATAGTCAGGCAAGCAAAGTGCTTCACGTATTGTTTTGTGAGCGTAGGCCACAGGCACAGTCCCTCCATTTTTTGTTGTTTGAAAATATTTTCTATTTCTTTCAAGTTAAGGCCATTGTCTTCAAGGTTTTACCTTATTTCATTTTCTGCTGTATTCTCGGACCCTCCTTGTATTATCTGTCCCTGCTGGATATTGGAAGCATGAGCAAAACAGAGTAAAGAAAAACAAAGAATGTTAACACTGACAAATGAAATAAGAAAAAGACTTGAAAACCACGTGGAGTCTTCACAAAACCGACCCAGATTGTGCATTTAAACGATCTAAAAATAGAATGTTTCAGTTCTCATGATAAGACACAATTACGAAAAAAAAACCAAGACTGAAATATATATGACTTTGGCACTCTTGTAAAAACATTTGTTTAAATAGCAACATTACAGGTCGTAAAGTCGATGAGCCGGATTTTCTAAAAATTACCTTTGTTGATTTAGTCTTTCATAATCGAAGTGCCTAGCACATTAGACCAAGCTGGGTCAGGAAAGTATTCAAGGGGACATCAATCTCTCTGAATCATTTCTACTTGCTATACTCAACGTATCAACAGTGAACCATAACGCGGTTTTTTTTTTATTTTCATGTCATTTTGAATACTGGTTTGGTCGAGTTCAATGCAGTCTGATATAGTGGCAAGAATAGACGACAATTTGTTTACCACTTTTACACTGATTGCCTAGTGCTTTAATTGGTTTATGTGTGCCCTTAACCATGAACTATTTCAATACCTTTCATAATTATCATCATGTGCCATACCGCTTGTAGTAGACGATCATGTCCTTTCACAATTGTCTGTGCACAGTGCATCGTATCAATTCTGTTGACTGTTTTCCGTGCTACGACACCAAAATATCTAGTATCTTATCTCTTTTCCCTTATTTTGCCAATTGTAACGAAGTATTCCAACTTTCCTATTCTCATGATGTGTGCGAAAACTGTCGATTTTTTCTTTCTGATGCGTTTTATGAGCTCCATTTTTTTGTATTGGCCTCTTTGAGAATTTACTCGTTCGTCTTTTGTTTTCATGTCCAGGAAACTCTTAACATTCTATGGAAAAATTCCAGTTCTGTTGTCTCTTATCATCTTTTAATTTGTTGGTCTACCATCTATGATTCTCTTCTATAGATCAGAATAGGCTCACTGATGAACTACCATCTATGATTCTCTTCTATAGATCAGAATAGGCTCACTGATGAACTACCATCTATGATTCTCTTCTATAGATCAGAATAGGCTCACTGATGAACTCCCATCTATGATTCTCTTCTATAGATCAGAATAGGCTCACTGATGAACCACCATCTATGATTCTCTTCCATAGATCAGAATAGGCTCACTGATGAACACTTTTTCTTACTTCTATTAACAAAGACTTGTTGGGTGCTCAAGATGTTTTTTTAAATTGTTTAAATGTTACTTATGTTAGTCATATCTCATATCTCGGTGTGTCCGTGTTAATCATGTCTCATATCTTTATGTGTCTGTGTTTAGTCATATCGCATATATTAGTGTGTACCAGTGTTAGTCATATGTCATATCTTTGTGTGTGCATGTCTGGGTTAGTGATATCCCATATCTTTGTTTGCATGTTTATGTTAGTCATATCTCATATCTTTGTATGTGCATGTCTGTGTTTGTCACATCTCATATCCTTGTGTGTGCATGGCTATGTTAGTCCCATCTCATATCTTTGTGTGTGCATATCTATGTTAGTTATATCTCTTATCTTTGTGTGCATGTCTATGTTAGGCATGTGTCATATCTTTGTGTGTGCATGTCAATGTCAGTTATATCTCATATCTTTATGTGCATGTTTATGTTAGTCATGTGTCATATATCTTGATGTGTGTCAGTGTTAGCCATGCCTCGTATCGCTGTGTGCGTGTCTGTATTAGTCACATCTCATATCTTTGTGTGTGCATGTCTGTGTTAGTCACATCTCACATCTTTGTGTGTGTATGTCTGTGTTAGTCACATCTTTGTGTGTCCGTGTCTGTGTTAGTCACCTCTAGTGACTCGGGCAGATGGTGCTCGTAAACCTGGGAGGGCCTACCATCTAAGGGCAGAATCCCCCTACAGAAAAGATCATCTGCTGCCTTGCAGGAAGATTGGGGACAATCAAAGGCTAGGGAAAGCAAACCCGAATAAAATGCTGGCTGAAATCGGATGCACTGGGCCACTGGCGCAGAACACAGTGCAACGTATTAACGGGTGTTCAGTCAGAGTGGATCTGACAGACTCTAATTGTGATGTTCTGTCTGTGGGGGTGATCAACACACTTAGCCTGACAGCTGACTTCATATGAGAGTCTGGAATCCTTACTCTGATTGAGTCCTGAACGCAGAGAGAGAGAGAGAGAAATGTTACTTTAGCCTGTGATAATATAATAATAACAAATACAAATAAGAATGTTCAGAATGCTAGTATTATTACTAATCTTATTGTTTTTGCTGTTATTATTTGTTCCAATACTGTGATGAGCATTCATTGATTCATTAATGTGATGAGCATTCATTGATTCATTAATGTGATGAGCATTCATTGATTCATTAATTTGATGAGCATTCATTGATTCATTAATGTGATGAGCATTCATTGATTCATTAATGTGATGAGCATTCATTGATTCATTAATGTGATGAGCATTCATTGATTCATTAATCATGTAAGCGTGTCGATCTTTGGGGCACTGTTAACGAAGTCTTCACACTTGTCCTCCAACCTTCACATTTTGGGGCTGCTTCTGTGATATGATATCTTGTCCATTCTCAGATATCTTCCCACTGCTTTCTGTGTTTGTCTTGTCTTCTTTTTCCTGGTATTGTGCCCATCATTATGATATTAGCTGTAGATCTTGTAACATGTTCGTTAAATTTTAATTTACCTTCTTTAACATTGGCAGTAAGTCTTTAATGGGTCCTATGGATCGTTGGGTTTTTGTTGCGCTGTTCAACTCTGGTGATATGATATATATATATATATATATATATATATATATATATATATATATATATATATATACAAGGTATAGGCTAGATCTTATCTCATATCCAAAGGTTTGATGATCGGCGGTGTCTGTTTTGCAAGTGTGTACGTTTATTATATAGGATACAAATGTCACTACTGTTAAAAATAATACTAGTTTTGTTTTTTTATTATTGTTACTGTGATTATGACCATCATCATTATCATGCATGCATTGTGGTTGACAATTATATACTGACTTGCTATTTTAGCATTTCTTTGAACACGTGATACCATATGTCGGTTGTATGTGCTCTTCTCATATTCTGCTGTGCTCCCTCGATGACCGTACTTCTTCATCGTTCGTCCTTATGAGAATTATAATGGATACAAATGCGTTTTGATGTATTTTTTACCAAATTACGATGTCTGTGCCTTTCTGCTAACAAACATTTGACTTCATCAACGAATTTATGGATACTAGATTGTTTTCCAAATCTCCACATGAAAATTGATATTTTTTTGTTTGGTTTTCCCGTTCAGACACGGATGTGAGTAGAATAATGATCAGTTATTTTTCGCTTAAATCAACAGTCAGCTATGAGTCGTCAATCACATTTCATGTCTTCTCATGCATCTTGAGTCTGTAAGTGTTTTCAAATTGAGGGAGCAGTTTACAGAGGGGCGTAGTTCTTGTAACTGCCAATCTGAATGTTTCTCATTGTCTAGAGTTTAGATATTTGATGCCTCGTTGTTGTAATCTGTAGGAGGTAATTATTGTTTGATGCCTCGTTGTTGTAATCAGTAGGAGGTAATTATTGTTTGATGCTTTGTTGAGTGTAATCTATAGGAGGTAATTATTGTTTGATGCTTTGTTGAGTGTAATCTGTAGGAGGTAAATATTGTTTGATGCTTTGTTGAGTGTAATCTGTAGGAGGTAATTATTGTTTGATGCTTTGTTGAGTGTAATCTGTAGGAGGTAATTATTGTTTGATGCTTTGTTGAGTGTAATCTATAGGAGGTAAATATTGTTTGATGCTTTGTTGAGTGTAATCTGTAGGAGGTAATTATTGTTTGATGCTTTGTTGAGTGTAATCTGTAGGAGGTAATTATTGTTTGATGCTTTGTTGAGTGTAATCTGTAGGAGGTAATTATTGTTTGATGCTTTGTTGAGTGTAATCTATAGGAGGTAAATATTGTTTGATCCTTTGTTGAGTGTAATCTATAGGAGGTAATTATTGTTTGATGCTTTGTTGAGTGTAATCTGTAGGAGGTAATTATTGTTTGATGCTTTGTTGAGTGTAATCTGTAGGAGGTAATTATTGTTTGATGCTTTGTTGAGTGTAATCTATAGGAGGTAAATATTGTTTGATGCTTTGTTGAGTGTAATCTGTAGGAGGTAATTATTGTTTGATGCTTTGTTGAGTGTAATCTGTAGGAGGTAATTATTGTTTGATGCTTTGTTGAGTGTAATCTATAGGAGGTAAATATTGTTTGATGCTTTGTTGAGTGTAATCTATAGGAGGTAATTATTGTTTGATGCTTTGTTGAGTGTAATCTGTAGGAAGTAATTATTGTTTGATGCTTTGTTGAGTGTAATCTATAGGAGGTAATTATTGTTTGATGCTTTGTTGAGTGTAATCTGTAGGAGGTAATTATTGTTTGATGCTTTGTTGAGTGTAATCTGTAGGAGGTAATTATTGTTTGATGCTTTGTTGAGTGTAATCTATAGGAGGTAAATATTGTTTGATGCTTTGTTGAGTGTAATCTGTAGGAGGTAATTATTGTTTGATGCTTTGTTGAGTGTAATCTGTAGGAGGTAATTATTGTTTGATGCTTTGTTGAGTGTAATCTATAGGAGGTAAATATTGTTTGATGCTTTGTTGAGTGTAATCTATAGGAGGTAATTATTGTTTGATGCTTTGTTGAGTGTAATCTGTAGGAAGTAATTATTGTTTGATGCTTTGTTGAGTGTAATCTATAGGAGGTAATTATTGTTTGATGCTTTGTTGAGTGTAATCTGTAGGAGGTAATTATTGTTTGATGCTTTGTTGAGTGTAATCTATAGGAGGTAAATATTGTTTGATGCTTTGTTGAGTGTAATCTGTAGGAGGTAATTATTGTTTGATGCTTTGTTGAGTATAATCTGTAGGAGGTAATTATTGTTTGATGCTTTGTTGAGTGTAATCTATAAGAGGTAAATATTGTTTGATGCTTTGTTGAGTGTAATCTATAGGAGGTAATTATTGTTTGATGCTTTGTTGAGTGTAATCTGTAGGAAGTAATTATTGTTTGATGCTTTATTGAGTGTAATCTATAGGAGGTAATTATTGTTTGATGCTTTGTTGAGTGTAATCTGTAGGAGGTAATTATTGTTTGATGCTTTGTTGAGTGTAATCTGTAGGCGGTCGAATTTTTTTTATACCTCCAAGAATGTAATCTGTAGGCGGTCGAATTTGTTGATACCTCAAAGAGTGTAATCTGTAGGCGGTCGAATTTTTTGATACCTGGTTGAGTGTAATATATAGAGAGTCTTCTTCTATCCTTCCTCCATTGCCGTTGGCGTCGAAGGGAGATACAATCTGCGATTCTTTGCACTTCTGTTGGCCTCTTCTGGTGTTATCCCTCCTAGTGACTCTAGTATACCCTTTATCCATCTCTCCCTCTCTCGGTTTTCCTCTTAATCTGGCGTTTTCGTAGCGTTTGTTTAAGGCTCTCTGAGTCATTGTTAGTTCTTTTTGTCTTGTTATGTGGCCGAACCAATGTATCTGTTGTTTCTTTATGTATTAGATGGTTGGTTCAATTTCGAGCTTCTTCCTCAGGTTGGTGTTTCTTACTCTGTCCCTTAAGCTGTTTCCTGTCATTCTTTTGACACATTTCATTTCGGTGGTCGTTATCTTTCTTATTGTTCTAGAGTCCAGCGTCCAGTTCTGGCACTGATAGCACAGAGTTGGTAGAAA
Organism: Megaustenia siamemsis; assembly: GCA_032433765.1. NCBI lineage: Eukaryota > Metazoa > Mollusca > Gastropoda > Stylommatophora > Ariophantidae > Megaustenia > Megaustenia siamemsis. Next base: position 50,259,714 of record JAVIAB010000024.1, read on the forward strand.
CATTGATTTGTATATTGCCCTTTTTGCTTCAGCAGTTATTGCTTTATTTTTTTATAGTGTTGATACTTGGCCTATAACTTGGCATGCTTTGTTACACATTATATCTATCTCTGTCTCTTGGTTATTGTCTTGTGTTAACGTGCTACCCAGATATTTAAAATTGTCTACTTGCTTCAGAGCTGTATTATCTATTATGATGTTTAGTTTTTCTTTCTTTCTCGCTATTGCCATTACTTCGGTTTTGTTTATGGTGATCTTCATGTTGTATTGTTTACAAGTGTTGTTTAGTCTGTTGATATGTTCTTGCAGGTCCTAAGTTGTTTCATGTATCAGAACTTAGTCGTCTGCAAATAGTATTTCATTTATTTCTTCCTCTCTTCTGCTGTTTTCTGGTACGTATATTTTGTTCTCTATTGGTTATCGCTTGTTATAGAGAGTCGACCTGTTTAATACCTCGTTGAGTGTAAGCAGTAAGGAGTCGTTAATGTTTGATTCTTTGTTAGTTGTGATCTGCATGGAATCGAATTTTTAATGTATGAGAGAGTGTAATTTGTAAGAAGTCTTTATTGTTTGATGTTTCGCTGAGTGTAACCTGTTGGGAGTCGTTATTGTTTGATGTTTCGCTGAGTGTAACCTGTTGGGAGTCGTTATTGTTTGAAACCTCAGAGAATATAAACTGTAGAGTGTCTAGTTATTTTGATACGTCAGAGATTGAAATCTTTAAGTCAATTTTGGGAGTCAAAATTACTGTGGTTATATCGTATGACTCCGTTCTCACTTTCTCTTTAAAACAAACCATCCATAACGTTTCTTTCAAGTTAGGTTGATGTGACAAAAGTATGTGTTTACTTTGCTCCATGATACTCACTAGTCAATGTGTGTTTACTTTGCCCCATGATACTCACTAGCCAATGTGTGTTTACACTGCTCCATGATACTCACTAGCCAATGTGTGTTTACTTTGCTCCATGATACTCACTAGCCAATGTGTGTTTACTTTGCTCCATGATACTCACTAGCCAATGTGTGTTTACTTTGCTCCATGATACTCACTAGCCAATGTGTGTTGACTTGCTCCATGATACTCACTAGCCAATGTGTGTTTACTTTGCTCCATGATACTCACTAGCCAATGTGTGTTGACTTGCTCCATGATACTCACTAGTCAATGTGTGTTTACTTAGCCCCATGATACTAACTAGCCAATGTGTGTTTACTTTGCTCCATGATACTCACTAGCCAATGAGTGTTTACTTTGCTCCATGATACTCACTAGCCAATGTGTGTTTACTTTGCCCCATGATACTCACTAGTCAATATGTGTTTACTTTGCTCCATGATACTAACTAGTCAATGTGTGTTTACTTTGCTCCATGATACTCACTAGCCAATGTGCGTTTACTTTGCTCCATGATACTCACTAGTCAATGTGTGTTTACTTTGCCCCATGATACTTACTAGCCAATGTGTGTTTACTTTGCTCCATGATACTCACTAGCCAATGTGTGTTTACTTTGCTCCATGATACTCACTAGTCAATGTGTGTTTACTTTGCTCCATGATACTCACTAGTCAATGTGTGTTTACTTTGCCCCATGATACTCACTAGCCAATGTGTGTTTACACTGCTCCATGATACTCACTAGCCAATGTGTGTTTACTTTGCTCCATGATACTCACTAGCCAATGTGTGTTTACTTTGCCCCATGATACTCACTAACCAATGTGTGTTTACTTGCTCCATGATACTCACTAGCCAATGTGTGTTTACTTTGCTCCATGATACTCACTAGCCAATGTGTGTTTACTTTGCTCCATGATACTCACTAGCCGATATGTGTTTACTTTGCTCCATGATACTCACTAGCCAATGTGTGTTTACTTTGCCCCATGATACTCACTAGCCAATGTGTGTTTACTTTGCCCCATGATACTCACTAGCCAATGTGTGTTTACTTTGCCCCATGATACTCACTAGCCAATGTGTGTTTACTTTGCCCCATGATACTCACTAGCCATTGTATGTTTACACTGCTCCATGATACTCACTAGCCAATGTGCGTTTACTTTGCTCTATGATACTCACTAGCCAATGTATGTTTACTTTGCCCCATGATACTCACTAGCCAATGTGTGTTTACTTTGCCCCATGATACTCACTAGCCAATGTGTGTTTACTTTGCCCCATGATACTCACTAGCCAATGTGCGTTTACTTTGCTCCATGATACTTACTAGCCAATGTGTGTTTACTTTGCTCCATGATTCTCACTAGCCAATGTGTGTTTACTTTGCTCCATGATACTGACTAGCCAATATGTGTTTACATTGTCCTATGTTATAATTAGTCAAAATGTGTTTACTTTGCCCCGTGTTATCACTAGTCAGTATGTGTTTACTTTGCTCTTAGATGTTCACTAGCCAATTTATGTTTACTTTGCCCTTTGATACTCACTAGCAATTATGTGTTTACTTTTAGTTCTCCTAACATACTTTTGTTGATTATTTTGCCAAACCATCATTGATGAGAAATTCTATAAAATGGTCTTTTTGCAGCATAAATTAATCCCCATTCTGTTCTATTCCATCAATGGAAACAGTTTCTCTGCAGTCAGGAATGTATTATATCCGCTGAATCAATTGCAATAGCATTTCCCAAAAAGCATCGATAAAGTTCGTTGACAAGTACGCTCCGTGCACGCCCTACTCTACTGTACAGGCGACAGTTCCGAACCTCCTTAATCGCCCCTTACCTCATTCATGGCTGGTAACATTGGCTCTGCTCTTTTCTCTCCTCCCCATGGGGCCTGGTAGCCACATGTTTCACATACCATGAATGCTGTGTTTTATTTTATTAACATATGATAAAAAATGTAATCGATGCATAAAACATGCACAAAATATAAATGATAACATGTATTAAATTAGAGAGTGACATTATAGCAGAAATATGAAAGATTCAGCTTCTCTTTGTCACGATCTTTACTTAAATGTTGTATTTTCCATATAGGACATCTTGCAGTTACGAGAGCAGACGTTTGGAAAGTTCGCCCCCATCAACAGAGAAGACTATTATAAAATTCTGGAAGCTACAGGTATCGACCTGGGAGGCAGACGAGAGTGGCTTGAAACCAGTGCCAAGATTTTCAACAGAACGTTGCAGAAAACAGTTCGCTTTTTTCGGTCCGTACCTGGCTTTAAAGACATCTGTCATGAAGATAAAACTATTCTGGCAAAATGTAAGTCGTTATGTGAAACATGTTTTTTTATTGTTTAAATATTTATCAGGAGGACTGGTTGGTCTCAAGGCAAGACACCGGCTTTGAGACAGAGAGGTTGTGTGTTCAAATCCCGGCTGAACCAGTTGGGATTTTTATTTTTGATTTCTCTCTGTGGTAACCACCCCTGGTCTCAACAGGGAGACCCGGCTTGAAACGTCCATTACTAATCGGCGAAAAATATATGAGTGCCTCCGAAGACGGAGTTACTCGGACGGAGTCTGCCTGTATGACGAGGGAATCCTGTCCACACGCTGCCAGTGAAAAATGGATTAACACGCAAAATTCGGTTCATAGTCTCTAGGAACTTCGCCAGAGGTAAAAGTTGGCGAAAAAAAAAGTATTTATCAGATTTGTAACTAACACATATAAATGTACATTGGAAAATATTAGAAGTAAAATGTATTTATTCACTGGATGCCGACTCCACGTTGAAGGTTGTCTGCAATGAACGTCATTTTACCCTCTCTGTTTCCTTCACAGTGCACTTTGTCATAGGCTCACCTGTTCATCTTTTAATCTTATAACTTTAGTTTTGCCTGCCCACACCCTACTAGAGTTTAACTAAGGAGTCGGGCTGAAAAAAGAAATTCCTGAACCACCCAAATTCTGTGACGTGTACAGCTATGCGATGTCATTGTTACTCACAACTGTCCCTGCTCGTAAAGTGAACGTCACAAGCTTTGAGTGATTCTTTTCAGCCCGTGGGCCTTACTGAAACTATAGATGGCCGTGGTCTGCCTCTGCCTCGTCTACCTTGTGCTTTCCCTTCCAAGATGACTCTAGGGGGTATTCTTTCTCTTCACATGTCCCTAAAATATCAGTTGTCTTGATCGGATTGTATCAACGAACGAGTAAAATGAATGTCTCATGAAACGTTCAATGTCTTCATCATCATCATCGTGTGCCCTCTCCGCAACGAAGGTTGGCTACCATGGATCGCCATTCTACTCTGTTTCTTGCTTTGATGGTGCAGGCTGACATAGATTGACTTGTCCATCTTTTGATGTTACTCGTCCATGTTAGTCTTGGTCTGCCTCTGCCTCTTTTGAATTGTATTTTTCCTTCCAATATTACTTTTAGTAGGCTGTTGTGTCTTTTAACATGCCCCCAAAATTTAATTTGTCTTGTCTTATATGTGTTCAGTAGTTCTCTTTTTATTTTCAGTTGTTTTAAAATTTCATCGTTTGTTATCTTTTGTTTCCATCCAATTCTACCTATTCTTCTATAAATACACTTTTCAAAGGCTTCAATTTCCTGTTCTGTTTTCTTGTCTAATGTCCATGTTTCTGCACCATACAGGAATATTGAGAAGACGTAACATGTTGCCATTCTTAGTTTCAGCCCTGCTGATATTTGTTTTGTTGTTAGTATATTTTTCATGGCATTAAAATTACTTTTTGCGATATCTATTCTTTTGTTTATTTCAGTTTTGCATTTTCCATCATTGGTTATAGTATGTATGTAGTTGATTAATGTCTTAGGTGAGTGAAACATAATATCGTCGACTGGAACAAAGCATTTGGAGACGGAGGCCAGTGGTCTCCTAGCTGTTATTACCTTCACAATCTAATTAAGAGATTCTTTTCTCAGCTTGGTTAAACGTCAAGCTGTTTTCGAACATTCTTTCATTGTGTTGCCATGCCAACGCGATACAGATGTGTTACTTGAGCTCTCATGACACATATTGAACAATTTTAAGATAAATTACAATGTAGTTTTCTTTTTTTTTAAATTGTATTCTATTCATGAAAATAAGAGTGAAAATGAGTTACACGAAATGTTAGAAATTATAGTGAAGGAGCGCAACATTAAAGGACTCAGCATTGGTAGCAAAAAGGCAGAAGTAATGGTAACAACAAAGAAAAAGACATCACCACAATGCACAATAACGACAGGTGGAACAATATTAAAACAGGTAAATGAATTTAAATATCTGCCAACAAAGTTAACCTCAGATTGTATATGTACAACAGAGGTGAGAAGCAGAGTGGCTCAGGCAAAAGCAGCTTTCCAAAAAATGAGGAAGATACTGTGCAATTCATTTTTGACAATAGAAACAAGAAAACGAGTTTTTTAAATGTTACGTAGAGCCAGTCTTAACATATGGATGTGAATCTTGGACAATAGGACAACAGACAAGAAAATCTCTGGAGTCTGTAGAAATGTGGTTTTACAGAAGATTGTTGAGAATGCCATGGATAACTAAGAAGAGTAATGACAACGTTTTAAAAGAGACCAAAGCAAAAAAACAAAGAGCTAATTTCCAATATTAGGAAAAAACAATCATCATTTTTTTTTACCATGTAATGAAAAGAGAACAGCTGGAATATTTTGTAACAACTGGGAAAACTGAGTGAAAAAGAGTTAGAGGGAAGCAAAGAGAAAAATACCAGACAGCTTAAGAGAATGGCTTGGCAGAAGGTCAACAACAGAAATGATAAATAACTCTCGAGATCGAAAGTTGCAGAGAGACATGATCACCTACGCTAGCAGGCATGGCATTTGGTTACGATGATGATCCATGAAACCAGTTTCACTCTAGTCAGAAATTCTCGATATGCGCTCTACCACTTCTTACAGCTTTTCCGAAAATATGTCTGTAAATTCCGTTGACAAGGCCGCTCTGTGCACGCCCCGTGACTGCATAGACGACGATACCAAACCTCCTTAGTCGCTATTTACAACATGTGTGGCAAGGAACATATAGTTGTACACAGGTAATTACAGGTACAGAAAATACCATCAATTATTTTTAAAACGTATATATTTGTAATTACAAATACTGGAGATACATGTTCAAATTTTTATCTCCGTGTTATGATTTTTTAATCGATTACTAATTGCCCATGTTCGAATTATGTGAAGAGAAGAAGAAAACAATGAACGAACCCTTAAAACTCTCCATACCGTATAAGGTACACAATTTTAAGGTTCCGTGAAATTAGTGAAATTATTCACATTGTGGGAAGATCTTACGGTCTGCTGTTTGATGTGCGACGGGGATAATCCGACGACTACCTGTGTTGTATATGTTCGGAATTGGAGTCAAAAAAGATGTCCTAACATCAGCAAGTGCTATACATTTTTAAAAATAGGGCGATCATCATTTTCAGGAGGACATGAACTTCCGGTCAATATGGTGGATAGGCGGCAGGAACCATTGAAGGCTATATCTGAAAAGTGTTCCTTGTTGCAGTTTTCTCATATTCCAAGTCCGGCTTGTTGCAGGAACTACTGAGTTAAGTGCTCTGTGCACAACGTGAGCTGTGTGTTTCATCCGTTTTGATCGTGTTTTGATATTCCAATTGTTTACGATGAATGATATCGTATGACAAGGAATAGTTGGCTGTGTTCAATTTCTGTGCGGTTTCGCCTTATATCTTTTAGCGTGTGCTGAGACTGCTATTATGGGGACTACAGTTACCTTCCTTAGTTTGGGAGATGAGTTAGTAATTCGGATGATTCCACTGGCACGGGCGGTTGAACAATTATGAATTTTAATTCGTTTGCAGTGATACCGGGGCCTTCCATAACCATAACCATAACCATAACCGGGCTAGTTCAATAACCACTGATCTTTCGTGGCTCTCTTCAAATGATGTGGAAGGAACTAAATGAAAGAACCATAACTCATGGCGAATGATGACAGTCATATACTGCGTGACATGCTGAGGAGGGGATCTGAGCACCTTTGGGCATGTTCGGAGTGCAATGATGATGATGATCCGCAAATAACTCAATAATACGGTATTGCCTTGGTTATCTTTCTCACTTTCAATGCCGCAGAGTACATTTTTGACAGGTTATTTTTTTTCCAATATCTGAAAACTTGTTTTGGTCTAAACGATCGTGTATTTTTTTATTTTTCATTCTACACTACGCTATTTTTTTATTTTTATTTTTGCAATTATGAGCAATCTCACGTCAAAACCTGAGATAAGGCTTCAGGAAACGCGTCATAAATACAAGTTTACAAATTGTTTGCTTATTTAGTGTTTCCGGTGCGCAGTTTTGACATCGAGGCTATAGTTTTGTTATTGATATTTTACTAACGGTATAAACTCGGAAAACAGCTGAATTTCAGCGTAGATTGTTTTATATATTTATCTTTTAAGTAATAAAAAAAGGCGTAATGATTGTCAGAGATATGAATTATAGCCAATGGAAAAGGGTACTCTCTCTCTCTCTCTCTCTCTCTCTCTCTCTCTCTCTGTCTGCGATCAGGACTCAATCAGAGTAGGATTCCAGACTCTCACATCAGCTGTCAGGTTAAGTGTGTTGATCGCCCCCACAGACAGAACATCACAATTAGTCACATCTAAAAAGGGTACTGATCATATACAATTGATAGGTGTAAAATGTTGGTCTACATAGACTTTCAAGTGACGCAACTTTATACAGACAAGATGGATGTTACAAAACAATGGGATGGCTTTTATGAAATATGAAAAGAAGAAAAAACGCAAAAAAGGCACTGAACCCGCAGCTATGAGCAGACTTCACGAATGCCAAGGTGGGAGATGCCAGACGAGGGCTCCACGTAGGAATCTAAAGATAAAACATAAATATATTTACAAGAGCTGACTGTGCTCTGCTATTTATCTGCCCTGGCATCCCTAGCTTAGTTGGCCTTGTGCTCTAGCGTTTGTCTCTCCTGGCAAGGGGCTGTGTCGATGAGTAATGGTTTGTTCCTGCTTCGGGCTGTTTATTGCACTTTGTTTACTTCTGTTGTTGATTATTTATGATTTTTTTTTTAGAGGGGTGTAAACATACCTATTCTCCTGAAATGATTCGCTGATGTATCGCGTCGGAAGTTTCCTTGCACACAAATATTCATTTCCTATTATCTGTCTCTTAGGAGCCGCGATAGCTCAGTGGTTAGTGAACTGGACTACAAAGGACAAAGGGTAGGGTTCGATCCCAACCGACGGCTTCGGGTTCATCCAGCCTTAAATGGGTACCGGATTTTTTCTGGGAAAGTAAAACAGCATGGGCGTAATACCGACCACATTACCCCACAAATCATGTGCTGAAGGTCTGTAAAATATAGGGTCACTAACACCATATTTCCCTATACGCCACTTGGCGTGACGGGGGTACTTTACTTTTTTTAAAAATCTGTCTCTCCCTTAGCATCCCTAGCCATGCGTTAAAAAATATTGTCCGTTTTGTTTATTTTAGTTTCGCCCACACTCTCGTGTTGATGTCCCTGCTTCTGCTTGACAATGTATCCATACTCACTCACAAATGAGGTTTTATCAAAAGTGTTATTTAACTCCAATTTTATATTTATAAGTTGTTTTCATTGAAGCAACATTTCAATTTGCTCAGCAAAAACATGTTGTGAGAACATTACAGTAAAGTTCATGACAAAACAAATAATTTTATCAACAACTTGTTTCAAAACATAAATGATAAAACAATTTAGCAATTACACGCGTCTTTGTTATTGTGAATATTGATTTACCTGCGGGTGGTTGAAGAAGTAGATACAACTGTGCTTGTGCATTGTAAACAAAATGCATCTAATGGAATTATTTATTTGGACATTCAACCAATCCTACGCTACATACAGAAACAACAAATAAACCGGTTTGTTCATCTAGAAAAAAAATGCCGTGTGATTCCTTACCATACAAAGCATATATTAAAAGAGGAGAAAGGAGAAGAGCAAGAGGCAGACCAGGAGTAAGAGGGACAGACAACATCAAAGAAACGCTACAACATCAACTGACAATGAGTGAACCCGCCAAAAGGAAGCAAGCCAGAACTTTGTATCTTCCACGACAACTGAATGGGTACAAGAGGCAGTGAAGAAAGAAAGAAAATCACATTTAATTTTCTATTTAGATACATGGCAGGTAGGAAGACAGATTAAAAGTCTGTCATTTACTAATAAAGAAAATGCTGGTTTGATGGCACATACGATCAAGACTGTAAACATACAATGACGTTATTATTTCTATCCCCTCAGCACGCTCCAGAAATAAAACAAAATGTTACAACGTGAGTGTATTATTTCAACGTAAAGCCCATTATACAGTGTCCGCGTTTAAAAATCTATATTGTTATGAGTGATAATTGAAGCAGATAATTTTATTTATGAATTTTGTGTGTGTTATTATTGAGTATTACTATTGTAAAATTAAAAATTCTTGTTCCTTTATTCAGCTTGCATGTATGAGTACATTATCCTAAGCTGCTACAGAGGCGTTAACATTGAGAAACAAGTCATACTCGACGCAGAACACAAACTGGCCTTCAATATGGATTTCTTCCGTCTAGTTTTCCCGGAAATGGAAGAGCATGTCTTAGACGTCTTTGAGGTTTCTAGGAAACTTATGGATCTGAAATTGTCGTTTGAGGAAACCCTTATTCTCAAGGCCATTAGTATACTTTCTCCAGGTAAAACTAATAGATTTCGAAATTAATATAGCTTTTTGTTGGTGTTGTCACTATACTAAAATGCGAATCCTTTGTTCTTTTTAGTTAAATTTCGCAAAAAATGTTTCTTCCTATTCTTATGTGTCTCTCCTTCTTTTCTCCTCTTCTCACTTTCCTTCCTCTTCTACTTCTTCTGCTTTTAATTCTTCTATTTGCTGTTTTTTTCCCTCTAGTCCTTTTTCTTATTATTTTTATATTTTCTGACGTTTCTTTTTAATCTTTTCTACTTCTCGTATTGTCTCCTTCTTCTTCCTCTACTTTCCCTACTTCTCGTATTGTCTCCTTCTTCTTCCTCTACTTTCCCTACTTCTTATAATTGTTGTTTATCTATGTTCGTAAAACAAGTTACTTTGCATTATATGTTGCACCTTACCTCTCAATGCATCCATCTTCAGCACGTATGTATTTACATATACATCATATTCACGTATATCTATCCTCCCTTGACACCCTAGCATTTGGTTTCACCTCATGTTCATACAGGCAGGAATTTGTTTGTCATTTTTAGAGTAGGACTCTTGTAGAAATCAATATAAATATTAACAGATTTCATGTAGGGTTTTTTTTCTATTTTGTCACCGCACCTTCTACTAGTCACCGCACCTTCTACTAGTCACCGCACCTTCTTCTAGTCACCGCACCTCACCGCACCTTCTACTAATTTCTACCAAGTGATTTTAGTCGTCCTCATTTGAATCAAACTCGGTTTTGCAAAAAAAAGGGGAGGGGGGGGGGGATAAACAGTGCGTTCCTCACCCTCAAATAACTGACAGGACAGTAACTACAAACCCCTAAAAAAAATCTTTTCGTGTAAACTCGCTTACCACAAGTAGTCAACAAACTAAAATTATATGCGGGTAAATGTAAGCAAGTTGACAGCTTTACACTGTGAGAATAAAGCTTGTCCAAGAAAGTAAAAAAAAATATATAACAGCAGAATATTTTTTTTTTTAATTCGGCCATTGATTAAGTGAGACAATTAGAGATTATTAACCATTTCAGGCACAAGAATGATCATAACTCAGGGGCGGACGATGGGTTAGATACTTTTTGTTTTGGGGGGGGGGGTGAGAGGCAGGATGTGACGTAATAAGTGGACGCGTTACATGTCAACAGAATAAACAGGCTACTCGTATAATCGTAGAAAGGCAAACTTATTAGTAGAACAACAGTTGTGATGGCAACCAGGGGAATGATTGCTGAAATAGCCTAACCAGTTGTCAACATTGCAAGATCGATAGATGTTGTAGTGTTTTTATAATTTTGATCTCCACAAACATCGAGACCTACCCATTACTTTAGTAATGGCTCGAATTACAAGACTTGAGTTATATCACGGCAGTCTGGAATACGGTGGATTGTAGTGGTTCTAGACTAAAGTTTAACTCATAGATCTAGAATGTGATTGTGTAACGTATTTTGATACAATATTAGATGCGTCGTGGCCTCCATTGTCTCCTTTGAATATCCTCCCCTGCCAGGGCTAAAAATAAATAACAAAGATTAATGACAGCACAGACAAAGACAAGAAAGCTGAAGCAACCAATCTCATTCATAACCAGCTTTGCAAATTTATGTAAAGGTAAAGGTCAAGTACGAGACTTGAACCGGCGTCTTAGCACGCGAGTTTACACCAAAAAAAAAACACTTATATTCACAACAGAGATGCCACAGTATTTTTGGGAGTAGCTGGGTTCTTAAAAACATGATAATGTACAAATAAGGAAATTGCTCTTAAATGAAGTATGTGAAATGGGTCAGTAATTATCTCAAGGATAGAAAAGCTAGAGTATAATTTCAAAAACTAACCAGCAAATTATCGGTCGAAATCGATATCTTCAGGGCCGAGTTCTCACCAACGTTATTGTATAAAAAAAAAAAAAAATTGAGGAATATTTGGAGCATCACTAGAGAGCGTTCACAATTGTGTATTTGTTTATGACGTGTCACTGTGAACTTAGAGAACACAGCTCTTTGTTGTCATAGTGCCACTTTAGTTCTACCCTTGAAATCTTGCATTATGTATGGATGGGATAATACCGTAAAGATATATTTTTTTTAAACAGATGAAGATATCCTGAGTTGAGTACATTCCACTCATTCTTAACATTGATATTTTATGGGAGTGGTTTCAAATTGTGACACCAGACACACACAAACGTCAAGTTTTTACTTAAAGAAAATATTTATCTATAAACGGCATTGTATAAATTAATGCCCATAACAAGCCGATGAAAGGTTAGTAAACGGGAGAGTTTTAAGGGGCGCAATATTTAATTTGTAACCACAACCATTTTTTTTTTATTTGTGAGAACAGCTTCTTCTAATCACTTTAAATAAATGTATCATAGAAAATATGCGACTTTGAACAAACTAACTGTGATAGAGCTTTCTAAAAAAATTAGGAAGATACTCTGCAACCAGTTTTTGCCAATAGAAACAAGAAAAAAAGAGTTCTTAAATCTTATGTAAAGCCAATCTTAACATATGGATGTGATTCATGGACAATTGTCCTATTGACAGTTGTCATATTGACAGGTCTAAATGACTCTGCTAAGGCAAAACTTAGAAAAGAAAAGACTCATGAAAAAAAGATGAAAAACCCTATGGACCAGTGGGCCTGACTTGTTCATTCTGTGACCGCGTGTGTTTGTCAAACATTGGTAGAATTAGCCACGAGAGAAGCTGTTCGACAAAAACAAATCCTTAAAAAAATACACAATAGCCTCTACAAGACTGTCTGATAAGACGAAAAAGGGCCATACATTGTAGAAATAAAACCATATTCATTATGGGCTCGGACTCTCTGAACGTACAATCTTTCTTCATTGTAGGAATGTTGCACATCCCATCCAGGTCGACCCCTGAACATTAGAAGTAGTGCTCTCCATCTCGAAGTATTCACAAACTTTTATAACTTTATCAATGTTTTTTCTCTGATTTGTTAATATCATTATTTCACCCTTCTATTCATTTATTATATATATATATATATATATATATATATATATATATATATATATATATATATATATATATATATATTTCGGAAACAATTGCTAAGTCCAGAAAAATGGACTTTAAAATTTGCTTTATAATAGAATGACTTAAATCGCTACCTCTTGAGTGGTATTTAACAAACTCTGTACGTTAATGCATTTATTTCACAACAATGTCAACAAAAACATGTTATCCTTCACTTGTAGCAAACATCTCTCAAATTTTATTTGTAACAAACATGTCTTAACTTTTATTTTTAACAAACATCTCTTAACTTTTATTTGTAACAAACATTTCTTAACTTTTGTTTGTAACAAACACCTCTTATCTTTTATTTGTAACAAACACACGTACACCCCAAAAGACATAAGGCGAAACCGCACAGAAAGTGAACACAGCCATCTATCCCCCGTCATACGGTATCATTCATCGTAAGCATCCGCATTATCGAAACACGGTCAAAACGGATGAAACGCACAGTTCACGGTGTGCACAGAGCACTTAACTCAGTAGCTCCTGCAGCAAGCTGGACTTTGAATATGAGGAAACTGCAGTATGGAACACTTTTCGGACACAGCCTTTAACGGTTACTGCCGCCTAACCGCCATTTTGACAAGAAGTTCACATCTTCCTGAAAATGTTGATCGTCATATTTGTTTTAATGTATAGCATCCTCCTGACCGACATGAAACTCCGGGAGTCACACCGGAGCTGCAAAGTCATGAACAAAACTCCGCCATTTTACCCTTCATTATAAGCATACGCCCAGTTTAGGGACATACGATTAGCCCTCATGATGACATACCACACACAACAATGGATGCGCCCACAAACGACCGATTAATCTACTGAATGCAGCTAACAACGCACGAAACGATGGTACAATATCCCTACAGTGAAACCTTCTGTTGACTTGGCAGAGCAGTCCATATTAATGAGTTGTAACTTGTACATAATCGGGGTCAAACAATTTCGACAACGGCCATTAAACAGCACTCAATGTGTTGACGTAAACCGCATATCAACTCCAAGACGAAGGAAGGTCGCATTCACAAGACATGACCTGCCAAAGAGGAATATTGCCATTACCATATTGACATTGTAATTTATTAATCCTTTAGCTCTAAAATTGTTGTACATTTTGTAAATTAGGCAAATATATCACAGCAGCACCAGTGCAAAACTCCATTAAGTGGAACATCAGGTTGGCTATAACGCAAAAATCATCATTGACCAACTGAAATTAATCAGTCTCCTAATGCAAATCCTGCATCGGTCGAGAGAACATGAATTCCATTTCACCATCCTGGAACCGGAAGTCAACGAACTCATCTTTTTTCTTATTTGTAACGAACACCTCTTATTAAAGAACATTGAATCCATGGCTTCTTCGTGGGATTACCCTCCTCTGTTCTTTTGATAGTGAGATCCTATGTCTAGCCCTCTCGGATAACGACAAAATACTTTAGACTCCAAGGAGTTAACAATTGAATGAAAGGAGTAGGTAAAAAAATAGCCGCTGCTCGGGCAAAATTGTCAGAAAATTCTACCCAAACCGATGGATATCAACGGAGTTTTTGCAGGTGGGCCAGGGTTCTCCTGGGAGATTCTATTTATAGCGGAAAATCGGAGCACTTATGAATTCGTCCGCTGTGCAGTGATGATGATCCAAACATAACATAATCTCTTACTGCTTTTTCTTTGTAATAAACTCCTCTTATTTTTCATTTATAAGAAACGCCTCTTATTTGAAATAAACATCTCTTATTTGAAATAAACACCTGTTATCTCTAGTTTGAAATAAACAACTCTCTCTCTCTTTCTTCTCACTTGTAATGCACACCTTTTATCTGTGACCAGATCGAGATAAGCTCAAAGAGTTTGACAAAGTGGACCGGATGTACTGGCGACTTCATTGTTGTCTACTCCTAAGCCTGTGGCGTCGTGTGACCTCCCCCTGGCAGTTCTACGCTAGAGTTATCTCCGTTGTTACTGACCTGCGACAACTGGCCTTTAATGGTCGGCAACTCATGTGTAACCTCAGACCGGATATGCTAAAACTGACAAAGGACATCCAAGTACCGCTGTACTTGGAGTTGATGTTTACACAAGCTGATTCCATTCCTGAGCGTTAACTGAAGTAAACATTATTCCATTTCTTTTATTTTGTTGATAAGCGGTAAGCTAATCGTATGTGGTGAGAGAATCACATCCAACATAAACTACAACCACACATTTTGTTTGAGACGTGTAGGGGGTTTTTAAAAAAAAATTTTCCAAAAGGGAGAAAGAGTATAATACTTTATTTTAAAAAAGTAATTCAATTACTTTATTTTAAGGAGTCAGAGAGAAAGAGTTTGTGGGGATGAGAGAGGTACAGAATGAATGAGGTGGATGAGAGAGATACATTTAAAATAAAAGATGTATTGAAGGGAAAATGGACAACAACAAAAAAACAACAAAGAGGGAAGAGGCAGACAGAGAGCGAGAGAATAAAAATGAAAAATAGTCAGGGAGACATGGAGATAAAGTAAGGCATAAAGGATAGTGGAGGAAGGAAATACTCAAAATGAGAGAAAGCGTGGTAGTCTGAGGAAGTGAAACCACATGAATCTGTTAAAGTCTATTTTGGTGTTTTAATTTACTGGTCAAGTCTTTATTGACTGATTTGCTTGTTTTGTAATTTATTAATCCTTTAGCTCTAAAATTGTTGTACATTTTGTAAATTAGGCAAATATATCACACATAAAATGTAATTCAGTAATTACATGTATATGATGTCCTCGATTTCCTTACACATAGTAACTCCCAGCATTTGAAAGTACCGGTAAGATGGTTTTAACATCGAAAGAATACCTTATGACTTTATACAGTTCAAGGAATTTACGTCTAAGAAAAGATGTAGTAGCAGACTGAGAGTTAGTTGAAGTGATAATCTCGAGGTGTTTCTATCTATCTATTGACCTTTCGAGCCGTAGCCGTCTAGGGCGTAGACCAAGATAATCACTCTCCCATTTAGATTTCTACTCTAGAAGTTTTCAATTCTTTTAAAGATATTTTATCAAATCTCACCATTTGTCTCTGTTCTGTGCAAGCAGCTCTATCTCATTGAGGTTGCCGATTCCTGCTGCCCTAGCCTCTTTCATCAATGTTCTTCTCAGTGTCTCTCTGGGTCTTCCTCTTTTCCTCTTACCTGTTGTCTCCCATACGAGGGCTTGCTTTGTTATTCGGTTATTATCTCTTCTCATCACATGTCCAACATATGACCATCGTCTTTTCTTTATTACTGAAGATATTAGTGGTTGATTGGCGATTTCTCTAATTTCCAGTCACTTGGTATAGTGTGGAATAATGCAGTCCAGTTCACTAACCATTGAGCTATCCCGGCTCCCAAGATGCCATAAAGAGGAATATTATTTATATTCTATAAGTTTTCCGATAGTTATTATTATATATGTATATATATTGAGATATTACTTATCTTCTAGAGGAACAGGAAATGACATCATATATACAGGTACATCTGTATTATCATACATGACTGTGGACAAAGTGATGTTAATTCTGTTTATGTTTTTTAAATTATTAATTCTCTGACTTACACTATAAAGATGCAAACAAGATGTTATTTCCATCAGAGCTGACTGGATCGTGTACATGTTTCAAAAATCAACCTCTTGATCGGGAGTCCATGTACTAACTAACCATTCGACACTCCCCTAGTGTGCAAATTGTACATTAATTATAACTTCGGTGTACTTTATAAATGAATGTTGTACAATTTATATTCCTTACAACCTGTGCCAAATATCTACCAGAAACGAAATGACAGTTATAAACTAATGATTTATGAAGGAGCTCGATGTTTTAAAATATTCACATTAACTTTGTTACATAAATTATTCCGGATAAATATATAACTCGAAATAGTGCTTGTTTATTTGTATATGTTGAGTGCAATTAGTAGATGTAAGTGTAATTATACATGCTATGGGATCAAGAAATGACTTCATCCACAAGTTTTGCTAACGGAAGAAACATAAAAAAATAGAGTAGAAACTGCTGATTGGCCGGTGTTAAATTCCGTGTCTGAAGGAAGAGATTATATGCTTGTTTGCGTTCGCTCGTTGACTAAAGTATTCTAGAGTATTCTGGTAGACTAGAATATTCCTCTTCATCATCCGCCCTTAAAAGGACGTAGTGGGCGTGTCTGCGTTGTGTTGTGGTTTGAAGTATAACTGTGATATTTGCGCTTTTCGGCCCAACACATCCGACTTTAGCACGACATTTTTGAGTCCCGGGTTGTCTTCTCTCTTCGATCCCTGCTCGCTTGGCCGGACTAGACAGGTTAGTCTGTTACTAGAGGCACCGAGGAGAGGTGGAGCAGGGTCTGGATGGTTTTGATTCACCAATCCTGGCGCAAGCCATCAGCTGTGGGTGGCTGACAACTTCTAGCTCTGGTGCTGGGAGGCGCGCATTCGCCTCCGAAGAGATTATATTATTATTATTAATCTCTTTAAATTGTCATTGTTTTGTGTGCTTTTCTAGCCTGCTTTAAACAATTATTTCAAGGCGTAATTAAATTTGACCGCCGTCCCATCTCTCGTTTTCTTTCATATTGTCCAATCTATTGATGGTCACATGAGAACGGATGTCTCCAAGCAGCAATTTCTATATCTCTACTTTCACAAAGGGCAGAAAGTTAGTGAAATTTTGACCTGTCAATTCTTTCTTTGATATTGTCATCCAGAGACTTTACTTCCCCATTTCAGTCAATTTGCTGCTTGACTTTAACTTGATCATAAATGTGCATCTATGTTTCTCTGATGTTAAATTCAGATGTTGTCTGTCGCTAATACACCCTATCGATTCTTGTCCTTGAAATGTGACTGTTAATATAGTTGAACTAATATTGTTTCTGTTAATAACTAATTAAATAAATACAAGATTTAGTTAAAATAAAATCGTTGCTTTTGAGTTAAAGCAGACACTCCTGCATGAGTTGCAACTTTAAAGATGTTACTTTTAGTAGCGCAGTGACGAAGAGTATCAGTCCAGAAGAAGATGACAGCACTCGGAAAAAATGTATGTTAAGAGCTCCAGTAGCTCCATGTTAAACACACACACTTGTTCTCAACCTCAACCATCGTCCACTTTTACTCTTACATTATTTGATACTAGATGTATCAACCATTCACACCAACATCGTAAGATTAGTTATGTATATACAACAAATACATTAGTATACATTTGTGAAAACTTGAGATTACACCGTTAATTCATCATCATCATCATCATCCTCCTCCTCATCATCATCATCAATTTGTAGGTTGTAATGGTGTGGGGATTAACTTTATAACAAAGTGTTCAAACAATCTCGACCAATGCTGTGAGAAGCTGCGTGAAAGATGGTGAATCAAAACTTATCAGTATTTCGTGTTGTCTCCCCGTTGTTTCTCGCCCCTACCTCTATTTCCATCGCCTCCAACATTTGACCGGATTTATTTAATCCAGCCCTGACAATCGGATCACGGGACCGTACCACACAAGTATACATTTATTCCCAGAATTAACAATCTACTTAAGTTGTCTCGTTTCCTGCTGAACCATATTGCAGATGTCAACATTGGTCACATAACCTAGGAGGGTCAAGGCGAAGGAATCCACTATAAATGCATACAAATGCGAAGCTGCAGTAAAGCTAATTGTAAGCAGAAATGAAATAAATAAATACATAAATATATATATTTTTATATATAAATAGAACAAAACGGTATGATTAAAGCTTTACATAATAAGTCTTCTTCCTTTCAGCTCCCCTTGGAGTATAGGTCTTCAACAAACACTTTCAGCTCCCCGTGGAGTATAGGTCTTCAACAAACACTTTCAGCTCCCCGTAGAGTATAGGTCTTCAATAAACACTTTCAGCTCCCCGTGGAGCATATGTCTTCAACAAACACTTTCAGCTCCCCGTGGAGCTTAGGTCTTCAATAAACACTTTCAGCTCCCCGTGGAGCATATGTCTTCAATAAACACTTTCAGCTCTCTGTGGAGCATATGTCTTCATCAAACACTTTCAGCTCCCTGTGGAGAATAGGTCTTCAGCAAACACTTTCAGCACCCTGTGGAGCATAGGTCTTCAACAAACACTTTCAGCTCCCTGTGGAGCATAGGTCTTCAACAAACACTTTCAGCTCCCTGTGGAGCATAGGTCTTTAACAAACACTTTCAGTTCCCCGTGGAGCATAGGTCTTCAACAAACACTTTCCAAGCCGTTCTGTTTCTTGCCATTCTTTTAAGATCATTCCATGTCTTCACCATCATCTTCATCTCTGCTTCCATCTGTCTTCTCTAAGAATTCCTTGGTCTTCTGTTTGTCTTTTTCCCTGGGGGTTCCAAAAAGGGGCCTGTTGTGTAATACTCTCAGTTCGCTTCCGCAGCGTGTATCCTATCCAGTGCCATCGTCTTCGCTGTATCTCTTTATCCACTGGTATTTGACTGGTAAAAAAAAATGTAAAGTACTCCCGTCACGCCAAATGGCGTATAGGGAATATGGTGTTAGTGACCATACATTTTACAGACCTTCGGCACATGATTTTTGGGGTAATGTGGTCGGTATTTCGCCCGTGCCGCTTTACTTTCCCAGAAAAAAATCAGGTACCCATTAAAGGCTTGGTGAACCAAAGCCGTCGATTTGGATCGAACTCTACCTCTTGTGCTTTGTAGTCCAGTTCACTAACCACTAAGCTTTCGCGGCTTTTTATTTCACTGGTATATTTCCATAATTCTATGTTAGCGATTTTGTCCTGCCATTTGCATCCTTTTATTGTGCGTTATCGTCCTTTAATGAAAGTCTGTATCTTCATGATTGCCAATTTTGTTGTTCTCCAGTGGACGACACAAATTAGAACGACATTTCAACTCAATAGGCCTTCATCAAGAACCAACATGCAACACACACACAGTATTTACATTTTAAAATTATAAATAAGAAAAAAATAATTGCCAACTGTTCGTAAAGTCGCAGTGCAGTGAATATTTCTAATATTCAGTAAATGACGTAATCATCATCTACGTACCACAATTTTGTAAACCACATTTATGAACAAACCGCTGCTTCCTTTACAGTTTTATTTACGTAAAGGACGGGCACTACGCTACTTTCACTGTCTCATTGCTTGAAGGAAATGGTGTTGACGATTGAAAACAGGGTATTTCTGGTTGAGCATGTCTTTCGTAATGGCGGTAAATATACGGATGAGGTCATTAGACAATTCGTGAGGAAATTTCCAGACTCACAAGTCCCTCACCGAAATTCTGTTACAAAATTGATCAAAAAGTTTCGTGAAACCGGTAGTGTGGTAGATGCATACCGATCTGGAAGACCTTCAATTTCACAAGACCAAATTATGGAACTCCAAGACAGATTTACAATGAGTCCAAATACATATTTAAACCACTTGTCTCAACAGGTGCAAATATCTAAGAGTTCTGTTCACAAGGTTTTAAGAAGTGAACTACACTATCGTCCATACAAATTAACTGAAGTGTCTCAACTCCAAGAAAGAGATTATGAATCCCGTTTAATCTACTGCATGTGGTTTCAGAATTTTATTTATGAACATGGCGGTGCCATCCTTGACGTCACTTTTTTCACTGATGAGGCCTGGTTTCATTTATCCGGTTATGTGAACAGTCAGAACAATCGGCTGTGGAGCAGTGAAAACCCCCATGAATTTCATCAAGTGCCGCTTTACGATCAAAAAGTCGGAGTGTGGTGCGCTATAAGTCGTATGCGGATAATAGGACCTATATTTTTTAATGAAACAATAAATGCAGAACGTTACCGTACTTTAATTCTGGAACCGTTCAAAGCACACCTTACAGAACGGGAAATTATGGAATCCTGGTTTCAGCAGGATGGGGAAACAGCACACACAGCCACAACAACACTCAATTATTTAGAAAGCATATTTGCAAATCGCATTATTTCACGTGGAATCTGGCCTGCTCGTTCACCAAATCTAACACCCCCAGATTATTATCTGTGGGGGGCATTGAAGGGGAAAGTTTATGAAAATAATCCGCAGACAATTAATGACCTAAAGACTGAAATAGTAGACAAGATTAAACAAATATCACCAGACATTATTCTGAAGGTTTTCGCAAATATGGAAAGATGAATCACGACATGTCTTGAGGCCCGTGGTGGACATTTTCAACATATGCTTTAGGCACAACTTTATTGTGTTAATACCAACATTACCCATTATAAGCTCGCCGATAGCAGTCAAGTATATTTGAATAATACCATTTATTTTACAATTTGTGTGACGCATTAGTTAACCGCATTTCTGGTGACGTTTTTTTCTTTAGAGAGTATAAATTCACTGCACTGCGACTTAAAAAACACCCTGTAGAATGAGCAATAAAAATGTGGTTCATGTACATCGCGCTGTGGCCAGAAGGAACATGAACGTTAGTGCGCACGGGTACGTGTCCGTACACCCAAATGAAAATGTGCCACACAACACGCATCACCAGAGGTTCCCACACACAGGTCAGTGTGCAAAGACAAAGCGTAAAGAACAGACCAGAGGAATAACCTAGATTTGAAACAAGCAGGATTTTTCTCAAGCATCTCTGATGCGTAAGATTGCCCATTACTTTCTTTAATATCAACATTTATTAGTGTGTTATTTGTCTTTTAAATATATATTTCCGTGCCTACATGCACACAGCCAGCCGTCTTATACAAAGTGATTAGGGAACTACAACTGAGGACAAGAGGTCGCATTCGATCCCAATCGAAGGCTTCTAGGTTCACCCAGCCATAAATGGGTGCTAGATTACTTTTTGAAAAACAAAAAAACGGCACTGACGTAATGCTGACTAATACACGATAATATGCAAATGATAACAACAACAAAAACATGTGGGCACTTTCTAGAGATGGGATGGGTATCTTAATTTTCTTCTTCTTATGTAAACAATTTTTTTTCGAATACTGTTGAAATTATGAAAATGATTCAAGTCGTAGATTATATATGAATGCATTTAGATATTTGTACCGAGGACGAATGTTCCTTATATTATTACACATAACCAAAAAAATAATTTATTCATAAATTAATGCCAATTTATTATTTATAAACACACAAACGTGTCATCGTTTTTGATAATGCATACTTACTTTTGTAACAACTTGTATTCGGAATAATACAATTTATTAATATTGTTTGTTCTATGATCAATGGATATACCGTGTACTAATTTATTATAATATAAATGTAAATATAAATAAATGCATGCTTTAAATTGTTTTTTCCCCACTAAATCGGAGCTTTAAATGTAAAGTTTTAAATGTATTCATCTTTCCATTCATCTCGTGTAATTTCGCGACCTCAAATTGAAGTTTGCATATGTTTTAGATTATAACTAGGAATTCTAAGAATTTCTCCAAATTTCTGTTTTTAACACAATTCGCAGTATTAGAAAATGTATTGTAAATACATGTCATTATCTGACCGATCTTGTATGTGTAACTTACAGTATTTAACGTGTTTTCATGAAGCGTTTTGTGCCGAAGATAGCAGTTAATGTACGCACTTTTCCCCCATATATACACTTATGTACATTATCATTGTTTCCACCTGTATGTTTCAAAATATTACACCAGTGGTTTGTTTGGTATGCAAATATAAGCTTTAATTTCACGCTGAATTTATATTGTGCACCACTATTGTGTTCAAATGTTATTACATTCGGTCATTAAGCATACACGCTCTAACTGTGTGCTTTTTTGTCGCGGTAGTGTCACCATTAAGTGTTCCAAATTGTTACTTTACATTTTTTTGGCAAGCAAGCGTATATTTACGACATTAATACGTTCTCAATCCCGTGTTCATAATTGTTTTTTTTATTAATATTTTGTGATTTGCAAGCGTTTACTTTAACCATTAATATGTTCTTACTTCCTTGTTCATAATTTCTATTTGATATATATTGTGGTATAATAATGCAAGATGTAGGAATATATTTGTCATATTAATATCTTCCACCAGATATGTGTTCAAAACTGTTCCTTTGTATTTGTTGGTATGTACATGCAACTGGTATGGTATGTTCCCTGCATTAATATCTTCCACCAGATATGTATTCAAAACTGTTCCTTTGTATTTGTTGGTATGTAACATGCAACTTGTATGGTATGTTCCCTGCATTAGTATCTTCCACCAGATATGTATTCAAAACTGTTCCTTTGTATTTGTTGGTATGTACATGCAACTGGTATGGTATGTTCGCTGCATTAATATCTTCCACCAGATATGTGTTCAAAACTGTTCCTTTGTATTTGTTGGTATGTAAACGCAAATGGTATAATGTTGCCTGCTATATTAATATACACCACCAGTTATGCTTTCCTAACTGTTACTTTGTATTTAGTATATACAAGTGCTATCTCATAATTACAATTCCAACAATTTTATGTTCCTAATACATTTTCGTGTATCGAGTTAACACAAAAACTGTCAGCTTTATAATTGCAACATCTTCCCGCGTATTCCGAGTTTTACTGTTTTGTTTTGTAGCCACTGCCTTCTTTGATAAAAGTGCAGTTAGACAATAGATAATATATGGAGTGAGCAAATCAACACTCCTTGATTTAAATTGAAACTATAACCAACCGGTTGACTCCAGATCTAGCTCCTGAACGTTATGACTATATTTTTCAAGAATATTGGTCATCGCAGCATAGTCATTTTGCTGTCTGTAAATTTCTCATAGATCACCAACCAAATGACGGATTGTCCACACTGGACAAAAAGACCAAGTATTTTGCAAGTGGTTACTGGATAACCGGACAAAGCTGTTTGTGACTTTTTATTTGGGGAGTACGTGAAGATCAGAGTGAAATGCGCTTCCATAACTCACCGAAAACCTGGATGACCTGAAGGAGCGCATCACAGAAGTTGTAAATAAAGTGGATCATGCCGGATATGCTGCAGAGTCTGGTCCGAGCTAGATTGTCGTATTGAAGTTTGCCGAGTAACGCAATGGGGGCGGGGTCAAACCGAATGTTTGAGATACCAACTTATACCACATGAAACATGAAATGATGCAAATGAAGCCACATATGTGCAAAGAGAGGCAAGAGCAGTAGGAATCGGCTCCTTCAATGAGATAGAGTTGCTTGCACAAAACAAATTGCGAGATTTGATAAAAGATATTTACAGGGATTGGAAACTGCTAGAATAAAAATTTACATAAGAAAAAGAGTATCTGGGTCTATGCCCTATGGGCCGGCTACGGCTCGAAAGGTCAATAGACAGACAGACAGACAGCCAGACAGAAAGACAGACAGACAGACAGACAGACAGACAGACAGACAGACAGACAGACAGACAGATAGATAGATAGATAGATAGATAGATAGATAGATAGATAGATAGATAGATAGATAGATAGATAGATAGATAGATAGATAGATAGATAGATAGATAGATAGATAGATAGATAGATAGATAGATAGATAGATAGATAGATAGATAGATAGATAGATAGATAGATAGATAGATAGATAGATAGATAGATAGATAGATAGATAGATAGATAGATAGATAGATAGATAGATAAATTTGCTGGAAATTATGGAATGTTTTTGTGGTCACCCTATAATGTTGTTGATGTCTTTCGAAGAAGAAAATTTGGTTTAATTTAGAGTGGACTAAATAATCTACTATATGTGTTAACGTAAATAATAAATAATGTATCCATATGTTATTTCTAACCCCATATATGTGTTACTTTTGGACAATGTGTCTGTATTTTAACAAAATGATTGTTAATTAGCAGCTGGAAAGAAAAACAATTCCGAAAGATAGTGGATTGGTTAACTTGTTTAGTTATGATCCTACACACCCAAATACAACGTGCCCCACACGTTAGAGAACCCCAAATACAACGTGCCCCACACGTTAGAGAACCCCAAATACAAAGTGCCCCACACGTTAGAGAACCCCAAATACAAAGTGCCCCACACGTTAGAGAACCCCAAATACAAAGTGCCCCACACGTTAGAGAACCCCAAATACAAAGTGCCCCACACGTTAGAGAACCCCAAATACAAGGTGCCCCACACGTTAGAGAACCCCAAATACAACGTGCCCCACACGTTAGAGAACCCCAAATACAAAGTGCCCCACACGTTAGAGAACCCCAAATACAACGTGCCCCACACGTTAGAGAACCCCAAATACAAAGTGCCCCACACGTTAGAGAACCCCAAATTCAACTTGCCCCACACATTAGAGAACCCCAAATACAAGGTGCCCCCACACGTTAGAGAACCCCAAATACAAGGTGCCCCACACGTTAGAGAACCCCAAATTCAACGTGCCCCACACGTTAGAGAACCCCAAATTCAACGTGCCCCATACATTAGAGAAGTCCAAATACAAGGTGCCCCACACGTTAGAGAACCCCGAATACAAGGTGCCCCACACGCTAGAGAACCCCAAATACAAGGTGCCCCACGCGTTAGAGAACCCCTAATACAAGGTGCCCCACACGTTAGAGAACCCCAAATACAAGGTGCCACACACGTTAGAGAACCCCAAATACAAGGTGCCACACACGTTAGAGAACCCCAAATACAAGGTGCCCCACACGTTAGAGAACCCCAAATACAAGGTGCCCCACACGTTAGAGAACCCCAAATACAAGGTGCCACACACGTTAGAGAACTCCAAACACAAGGTGCCCCACACGCAAGAGAAGCCTGATTTCGGGCGAGCGGAGTGACTAAAACCCATCTGAATTGATGCATCAATTGCTGCCATGCGGGCGTGTGAAGTGTTAGATGGCGCTCCATCCTGTGTTTCCTTTTCCGGAGACCGCGTCATTTAGAATGGACTTTAACCACCTCGCACGCCAGGAATTCGGGTTCTGTAACGAGTGAGACACCCGATAATTTTCAGTGATTCTAAGCTGGCTACTGATGTCAGGGTAAAAAAAAAAAAAAAAAAAAAAATTAAAATAACTACTGCAGTCAGCTCAACGAAACAAACCTGATCAAGCTTTTTTTTTTAAAAAAGGGAATAATAGAACAAAGAAGTATGTGTTAGCACTCGGAAAAAATGACAGACAAAAAATAACAGAAAAAAAACAGAGAACAATATATGGTCCGAAGCAGGATTCGAACCCGTACTCCATGGCACCGCGCCTTGCCACGAGAAGTCGAACGCTTGGTACACTGCTTCGCTAAGCAGTCCTGTTTCGGACCATATATTGTTCTCTGTTTTTTTCTGTTGTTGTTTGTCTGTCATTATTTCCGAGTGCTAACACATACTTCTTTGTTCTATTATTCCCTATTATCGCCTCGGAAGTTCCCTATATAATAATATTTTCAAAAAAAAACCTTGTTCTTGGAAACAGGGTACTCCGGTCGATCAAATCAATATTGATGAGACAGAGACAAGAAAACTTATTCGGAAACTGATATGATAGAGTTGTTGAATGTACAAGCCCTTTGTTATAAGCAGCGGTACAACACAACAAACATCTTTTAAACGGTGAATAAAAAAAAAAAGAACTTGGGTCTACACCTTTAGAAACCTTTAGCTGGGATATCTGAATCCTTGTTTACCATCCAGGTCTAAAGACAGGTAAAGTATTTAGGGCTTCTGGTCTCTTGACAGACGCAGGTAAAGCAAACAATTGTATTGTTATGTGATGTAGATTGATACAAACTTTCGCCTGTGCCCAGCTGCAAGTGCAGCTAAAGCTGTCTTCATATGTCCCATATCAAATGTATCATTTTCAAACCGTTACAACTGGTTCAGCACCCGTCCGTTTGATATTTATAATTATCTAGGCTTGGATTTGTTATTATTTATTGATGTTCTGTTAATGTATTGCAACGAAAGTCAGCATTGGATTATGAAACTGTTATTACTGATGTGATTATTGTAATTGTGATTAAATACTTTAACAAATATATTTAAAATATATGTCCGATGAGATAATATTGATTATTTTAATAATAAAATAACACAGTTTCATGTGGGGAGTTTTTTGACTTCTTATTAAACACTTTTGTTTGTTAACGGGTGTGTAGAAAGAAGTATTGCATTGTTTATTTGTTAATTTACTTATGCGTGCTTACTCTTGTTAATAGAGTCATCACTTTTGTATTCTCTCTCTCTCTCTCTCTCGCTCTCTCTCTCTGCGATCAGGACTCAATCAGAGTAGGATTCCAGACTCTCACATGAAGTTAGCTGTCAGGTTAAGTGTGTTGATCGCCCCCACAGACAGAACATCACAATTAGAGTCTGCCAGATCCACTCTGATTGAACACCCGATAAAACGTTGCATTGTGTTCTGCGCCAGTGGCCCAGTGCATCCGATTTCAGCCAGCATTTTATTCAGGTTTGTATTCATTAGCCTTTGATTGTCCCCAATCTTCCTGCAAGGCAGCAGATGATCTTTTCTGTATGGGGATTCTGCCCTTAGATGGTCGGCCCTTCCAGGTTTACGAGCACCATCTGCCCGAGTCGCTAGAGGTGACTAACACAGACATGCACACACAAAGATATGAGATGTGACCAACACAGACATGCACACAGCGATACGAGGTATGGCTAACACTGGTACACATCAAGATATATGACACATGACTAACATAAACATGCACATAAAGATATGAGATATGACTGACATAGACACACACACACAAAGATATGAGATGTGGCTAACATAGCCATGCACACACAGGGATATGAGATGTGATATACACAGACATGCACACACAAAGATATGAGATATGACTAACATAAACATGCACACAAAGATATGAGATATCACTAACCCAAACATGCACACACAAAGATATGACACATGACTAACACGGATACACACTAAAATATGAGATATGACTAAACACATACACATATAAAGATATGAGATATGATTAACACGGGCACATCAAGATATGAGATATGACTAACATGACACACACCAAGATATGAGCCATGGCCAGCACACACACACACACACAAGCTAAGATATAAGCCATGGCTAGCACAGAAACACATCAAGATTTGAGCCATGGCTAGCACAGAAACACTTTAAGATATGAGCCATGGCTTCACGGAAAAACACCAAGAAATGAACCATGTCCAGTACAGAAACACATTAAGGTATCCATATGCTTGGGTTTGTTGTAGTCGGCAGACTCTTCTTAACGTGGGAATCATCGACATTCGAGACACAGGCCCCTATTAGCTGTTTACAGGTTTCGTTCAAACAGTTATCCGGAGATTGGAGAGTGCAGTCTGACCCGTAGAGCGTTCCCTTCCTCACACAGGTGTCGTTGAAACAGTTGTCCGGACATCTGAGAGTGCAGTCTGATCCGTAGTACGTTTCCTTGCACGTACAGTCTGTACTTTCCGGGTCACATATGATAACACAGCCATCAGAACACGTCTGTTTGCACTGTAGCCCACAATTACCACCGGGACAAGTGCCATTGTCACTCAGATCTCATGCTTATTCACTAAAGAACAACTCAGCACAGTGTACGATCTTCGTAACACCGACATGGGAGCTTATTGTAATCGTGCCAAGTTGGTTACTGTCATTTCAATGGTAAAAAAATACTTCTTCTGAAGTAAATCCAAATACTAAGTATTTAATGTTAAAACCAGAGAAGAACTCTGAATTTAACCATGTCTGGAATATATAACATATATATGGGTGGGTATATATATATATATATATATATATATATATATATATATATATATATATATAAAGTAAGTAAAGTACCCCCCGTCACGCCAAGTGGCGTATAGGGAAATATGGTGTTCTTCTTCTACCTTTTAGCTCCCAGTGGAGCATAGGTCTTCAACAAACACTTTCCAAGTCGTTCTGTTTTTTGCAATTCTTTTAAGATCATTCCATGTCTTCCCCATCATCTTCATCTCTGCTTCGATCTGTCTTCTCCAAGAATTCCTTGGTCTTCCTCTTTGTCTTTTCCCCTGGGGATTCCAAAAAAGGGCCTGTTGTGTAATACTCTCAGTTGGTTTCCGTAGTGTGTGTCCTATCCATCGCCATCGTCTTCGCTGTATTTCTTTATCCACTGGTATTTGACCGGTACATTTCCATAATTCCACGTTTGTGACTTTGTCCTGCCATTTCCATCCCTTTATTCTGCGCAAGCATCCATTAATGAAAGTCTGTACCTTCGTGATTGTCAATTTTGTTATTCTCCATGTTTCACAGCCATATAATAGAACCGACCTAACATTGGAGTTGAAAATTTGTATTTTTGTATTTAGCCTAATTTCTTTCGATTTCCATATGTTTCCCAGTGCAATGAAAGCACCTCTTGCTTTTGATATCCTTATTTTGGTATCGTTTTCTGTTCCTCCCTCTTTATCTATATTACTGCCCAGATATATATAAGATTGTACGTCTAGTAGAGGTATTTCTCCTAGTTTTATTTGGTTATTGCCAACTGCATTAATTCTCATAATGTTGGTCTTATCTCTATTAATCTTTAGTCCTAGCTGTTGTGATCTCTCATCTAATATACTCATTTTATCTTGCATCTGTTGGTGGCTGTGTGATAGGAGAGCTATGTCATCAGCAAAGTCTAAATCATCAAGTTTGTCAGTGACCACTGGATCCCATTTCTGTTGTTTTGAGTTATTTTCATAATCCAATCTATGGCCAGTAGAAAGAGAAATGGAGACAGAAGGCATCCTTGCCTTACTCCTGTTCTTATTTCAAATGCTTCTGTAAGCTGTCCTTCATGCACCACACTACATTTTGTTCCTTCATACATTGTTTTTATCAGGTTAATAAACTTTATGGGGATTCCATAATGACTCAGCAACTTCCAAAGCATTCTTCTGTCTAAACTATCAAATGCCTTTTCGTAATCTATGAATCCAATATAAAGTGGGGATTTTAGTTCTAAACTTTGTTCAACTATTATACGTAGAGTAGTTATTTGATCAGCACATGATCTGTTCTTCCTAAAACCTGCTTGTTCATCTCTCAAGTGTTTCTCTATAGCCTCTTTTAGTCTCTCCAGAATGATTCTGCCTAATATTTTTCCTGGCACTGATAGTAGCATAATTCCCCTATAATTTGTGCACTCCTGTAAACTTCCTTTCTTTGGTAGTTTGATCATATAACCTTCTCTCCAGTCTTTAGGTATTTCTTCCCTCTCCCAAATTTTATCCAATAGATTATGTAACATCTTGGTAGAGGTGATAATATCTGCTTTGATGGCTTCCGAAGGAATTTCATCTGGTCCTGTGGCTTTACCATCTTTTAACAGTTTGATGGCTTTCATTATTTCTTCTTTGCTTGGTTTTCCGCAGTTAACGTGTAATTCTTCTTCTGCTGGTAGTATATCTGGAGGATTATTTGAGCCAGGTCTGTTCAAAAGTTCTTCAAAGTGCTCCTTCCATCTCTCCATTTGTTCCTTTATATTACTAAGCAGATTTCCTTTCTTACCTTTGATAAAGGCGTTGATCTGTTTGTATTTTCCACCTAATTTCTTTGTGCTGTTGTACAGTTCTTTCATATTCCCTTTATTTGCTGCTTCTTCTGCCTCTTTAGCTAATTCATCTATATATTTCCTCTTATCCCTTTTAATGCATCTTCTCACTTCTTTGTTCACCTCTGTGTAAGCTTCCTGTGTCTTGGCTTTATTGCTTCTTGTTTTGCTTTTATTTATGTCTGCTTTCTTGTTCTTTCTTTCTTTAATTTTATCCAGGGTCTCTGCTGTCATCCATGCCTTATTCTGGCGTTCTCAAACAAATACCAAGTCCTCCAACAACTAGAAAATACAATAAATATAGAAGATCATTGGAAACAGGTAAAAAATATATGGAAAGAGACATGCGAAGAAACACTGGGGAAAATATGGTGTTAGTGACCCTATATTTTACAGACCTTCAGCATGATTTTTTGGGGTAATGTGGTCGGTATTACGCCCGTGCTGCTTTACTTTCCCAGAAAAAATCCGGTACCCATTTAAGGCTGGGTGAACCCGGAGCCGTCGGTTGGGATCGAACCCTACCCCTTGTCCGTAGTAGTCCAGTTCACTAACCACTGAGCTATCGCGGCTCCCACTAATTTTTAGGGAATTAGTAAAACCCAGGTGTCCTCGCCAGGGTACGAACCCCGGCTGTTGCCGTGGTAAGCCAACCGCCTATCGATTGCGCTAACCGGAAGAACTTTAAATAAAATGGCTTGGGCACTTAGAATGAAACCAGACCAAATGTCGTCAAGACCATCCTATCTAAGAACATAAAAACAGAGGATAAGAGAAAGACAACTGTAAAGATGGAATACATGACGTATACAAAGGTCAAAACATTTCCTTTTTAACAGCAACCAGGTACAATAAAGAAAGACGTTCCATTTATGAAGAGAGAGAATCAAACAACAAGCAAGCAAATATCTAGAGACATCATAGTAGATAGAAAAGAACGTTCTTTCTCTGTGACGATTAAAGGCAACAGCAGCCAGATTCAAGAAAAGAAGAAGATTTAATGGCGAATTTAAGCCTTAGAGTTCAATGCAGCAGGAGGTCGACGTTGGGAGTCTTGATCCTGGCGGGTCCACATCCCCTGGAGTGTCAAGAAGCTAAAGGGTCGAAACCCTTGCTCGATTTGGGGGGGGGGGGGGAAGGCTGCTTCAGATGATCAGATAGCCTCCTGCTGCGAAGCTCTGTATAAAGGGTTCACTATTACTGTTTTGGTCAGCCTGGAGAATATGTCACGTGACCGCATTATCTCACACTGGATTTATTCACCATAGCGTGACGACATGTATGGTATCCAATCGCTTGTTGAATTCTTTTGCGAACATCATTGTCCGTGACAAGATCCAACTTTCAGTTTCACCAGTGGGAATATTTGTCAAAAATAAAGAGAATTGATTCCGTGGCTTCTTCGGGTTTACTATCCACTGGTCTCTCGGTAGTGAGATCTGATGTCTAACTCTCTCAGATATCCTAAAAAAAAACAGGAGGTGCGAACGCACCCCCGCTCCCGTTAAAGAATGTTGGCAGTTGAACATTGAAAAGATTTAGTAAAAAAATAAAAATAGCCGGTGCGAAGGAAAAATTCTCAGCAAAGATCTGCCAACACAGATGATCCCCGGGGCAAACTACGGAGTTCGTGATCGTGGGTCTGGGTTACTCCTCGGAGATTCTAGAAATTTCAATAGAAAAATCGGAACACCTTTGGTTTCATCCGGTGTGCATTGATAATGGTGAACCTATCATGATATAGCAATTTAACAAAATATAACATAAGATCTAATTTTGAGATGCACACGGATTTTTTGTTTTTTTTTTTCTAATAAAATATTTCGTCGTCATCATTTTATGTTGTTGGAAGTCAGGAAACGTGATTTTTACAGAACAATGTTCAACATTCCTTAGACTGCAACAGGAGAAACGAGAACGTTATAAAGAAGACCAAAGCATAAAGACCACTTATTTCCAACAGCGCGAGGAAATAATCATGTTTCTTTGGCCGTGTAAGGAAAACTACTTCTGGTGCCAGTTCTCTCTCTCTCTTTCTCTCTCTCTCTCTCTCTCTCTCTCTCTCTCTCTCTCTCTTCCGCCTCGTACTATTCGCTGAGTGTTTTTTGCCTCACTCTTTGTTTTCTATTAATCCGCTCCACGCTTAGCGCTTTGATGATTCAAGATAATTTCCATATTCACTTCAATCGACAACACTACAGTTCTAAACTTTCTTATTTTTACGCGTTTCTGGTATATTATAAGAGAAAATAACAAGCAAAAAGCCTTTACTTTGGACACTCTGTAGAGGATAACAAAGAATGAGTGAAGTTACATTTTGTTGCCGCCTTTAAAAACATGTCACATGCATGGAGTACAGGCCATCAACTGTTTTGTCGATCTCGGCTCAAGGAGAGAAGTAAATAGTAAAGTGCAACATAACACTATAGCACAACACTATAACACAGCACTATAACATAACACTATTAGCACAACACTAACAAAAACATTGTCCAGTGGGAATAAAGTTGAAGTGGACGATAGAAAAGATTGACTCGAATTATTTGTTTTATTAGCAATCACCTGCAGTTTCGCTATCAGAGTGTCAGTGGGCTAGTTCCTGTTCACAGCGAGCTAGAACTAACAAGACGCTTAATTGGTTAAGTGTTTGAGCGATCACTGTTGGAGACAGGTGCAGCAACAAGTGACACATATTGAGAAGATACACGAAATAGGTTGTTCATTAAGTGACGTCAGCGCACGAGCATATACACCTTGGGGGAATTGGAACTCTCGTTGGTATCAAGTATTTGAGTTGTGGATTAGTCAGTGCTTCACGAGATGTGACACTCGATAAATAAACACGATTTGTATGTGTGTCCGCTCCCCCCCCCCTCTCTCTCTCTTTCTCTCTCTCTCTCTCTCAATCTCTCTCTCTCTCTCTCTCTCTCTCTCTCTATATATATATATATATATATATATATATATATATATATATATATTTCTCTCCTTATTTTGTATACTTATGTTATTTTATATACTCCTTATTTTTTGCTTGGTTTTATATATCACCACAAAGAAAATATTCAAAACCAAGCAAAAAATAAGGATTACATATGAATATCTACAAGACTAAAACTATGATTATAAGCAGAGTTAACACTCAAAACCTACAACGGGAGATTAAAGTTGAAGGAATAGACCTGTAGACCGTTCAGAACTACAACTACTTTGGACATACTATAACCAGTGATGAAAAATGTAAAACTGGAAAAAAAAAAGAATAGGAATGGCACAAAGTAATTTTAATGTCATGAAAAATATACTAACATCAAAACAAATAACACCAGGGCTAAAACTAAGAATAACTAAATGTTATATCTTCTCAACATTCATGTATGGTGCAGTAACATGGACAATAAACAAGAAAACAGAACATAAAATTGAAGCATTAAATAATGTAGATATATAGAAATATAGGTAGATCGGGTGGAATGAAAAGAAAATAGACGATGAAGACTTGAACCAACTAAAATGAAAAGAGAACTATTAAACACAATTCAACAAGACAAATAAGATTTTTGGGGCATTTTAAAAGCCACAGCAGCCTACTAAAAGTAATATTGAAAGGGAAAATACAAGGTAAAAGAAGCACAGGCAGACCAAGATTAACGTGGACGAGTAACATCAAAAGATTAACAAGTCAGCCTATGACAACCTTCACCATCAAAGATAGAAACAAAGCTGAATGACGTCCATGGTAGCCAATCATTGATGCGGAGGCGGCACTCAATGATAATGATATCATAATCATCAAGTACCATTGCTGCTGGCGTAGGTGATCATGTCTTTCCAAAACTTTCGATCTCGACAGTTATTTATCATTTCTCCACCCAGGACGAATCCATAAGTGCTCCGAAATCCCCTATGAGAATCTACAAAAAATCAACAAAGAATCCTGGCTCACATGTACGAACTTCGTGACGCGGCCTGGGATCCACGTTGTGGGTTGGTTGTTACTGACAAATTTGCCAGGACAGCGACCATATTTATGGCCTACTCTTTTTTATTTTAGTTGTCAACGGGTCTTTAACATGCGCGAATCTACACGGGACCTCCTGTTTTTTTCCCCCTGTTATTCGATCGGGGCTAGACTTCGGATCACACTACGCAGGAGCTCAGGGGAAGATAACGTCACGAAGAAACCACGAATTAATGTTTCCTATTTTCGAAAAACAACCACCGCCTATGGTGGGGTTTGAACGCGGGTCCTTCCTAGCCTGAGCTCCTACCTCTAGACTACCCTGCCACCCCCCTCCCCAACGTGTTGACAACTGCCATTGCGACGTTTGTTATAGGATAGAAAGGTGCAGCTCCCCACGACAGTATCTGCCGTATAGCACAAAACATATTTAGTTTCAAGACAATAACAAACAAATTATCAAAACAAAAACGAGAAATCATAAAACAGTATCTTCAAACACTTCAAAGTCTCTATCACTATCATCATAATATATCATATCTCCTAGCTAGATGATTAAGTCTCTTACAATTTATCTTTTCTTCGCTGTTAATTATTAGTAAGTAAGTAAGGAGGGATGTCTAGATTCAAGAGGACTACTGTAAGATCGAGGGTAGACATGCGAGCTGGTTTATCATTTCACAAATTCACCATTGCTGGGAGATCGTACGGTCTGCTGTTTGATGTGCAACGGGGATAATCCAACGATTTACTGTGTTTCATATGTTCGGATTTGGAGTCAAAAACGATGTCCTAACATCAACAAGCGATATACATAAAAAAAAAATATGACGATCATCATTTTCAGGATGACATGAACTTCTGGTCAATATGGTGGATAGGCGGCAGGAACTGTTAAAGGCTCAGTCTGAAAAATGTTCCTTGTTGCAGTTTCCTCATATTCCAAGTTCGGCTTGTTGCATGAACTACTGAGTTAAGTCTCTGTGCACATCGTGAGCTGTACGTTTCATCCGTTTTGATCATATTTCGATATTCCGATTGTTTACGATGAATGATGATATCGTATGACGGGGAACAGATGGCTGTGTTCACTTTCTGTGCGGTTTCGCCTTGTCTTTTGGTGTGTGCTGAGACTGCTATCATGGAGACTACAACTATCTTATTTGTCTGGGAGAAGTGATAGTAATTCGGATGATTCCACTGGCACGGGCGGTTGAGTAATTATGGATTTTAATTCGTTTGCAGTGATACCGGGGCCTGCCATAACCATAACCATATAAGTAAGTAATCGAATGGATAGAGTCGACAAAATGCGGTAAGTTCGGGTTAAAATCACGGTAGTGTGAAAGTGTGTTTATAGAAACTTTGACCGGAACACCTCACTGCGGCCTTACACAGCAGGCGATCTTTGATCCTCATGACATAGAGTCATAAGTATACACCAGAAATAGAAACTTAAGATATGACGATAGTTATTTAGTAATTCAACTGTTGGCTTTCTACTATACTATTCTCATACTATACTTTATTATACTTTCTCATACTATACTTTATTAATTCAACTGTTGGCTTTCTACTATACTATTCTCATACTATACTTTATTATACTTTCTCATACTATACTTTATTAATTCAACTGTTGGCTTTCTACTATACTATTCTCATACTATACTTTATTATACTTTCTCATACTATACTTTATTAATTCAACTGTTGGCTTTCTACCATACTATTCTCATACTATACTTTATTATACTTTCTCATACTATACTTTATTAATTCAACTGTTGGCTTTCTACCATACTATTCTCATACATTGTATAATATATTTTTCCCCTCTGTTTCCCTCTTTCGTTTCTTAACTCAAATGTTACAATTGTTATAATATATTCAGGCTGTTTCATTCTTTTAGCAGAGAATAAATATTATGATCGTTTGCTCCTGATGTTGACAACAAGCATTCCTTTTCATTCGACTTCTTTTACATTTCATCTCTTCAATATTTAGCTCTCATCTATTGCCTTTCTTCTCTACTATATTTAATTATTATCGATTACATTTCCTCTCTACCCTATTTATTAATCCATGCTATTCTCAAGACTCTTCTATAAAACACAATGTATGTGGTCTATGTTCCATTGTCAAAAATAAGATGTATCTTTCTTTTTGTCATTTATATTGATAAAACCTTTGTCTGAACTATTCTAGAACTCAATTCATTGCGAACTCCCATCCACAGTTGAAATAGTGACAAGGTATATGGATATATTGTTCTCTTATAACACTATCTCATTTATTTTAATTGTAGTTTTGAAAGAAACTATTTGTCCTTTGTTGCGATCATTACATTTATCCTTTTGTTGTTTTCGTCCAAAACAAGACATGCAATTTATATCTTCCTTCTCTACTGTTTATTCTTTTTCTTTCTTTCTTTCTTTCTTTCTTTCTTTCTTTCTTTCTTTCTTTCTTTCTTTCTTTCTTTCTTTCTTCTTTCTTTCTTTCTTTCTTTCTTTCTTTCTTTCTTTCTTTCTTTCCTTCTTCCTTTCTTTCTTTCTTTTTTTCTTTCTTTTTTCTTTCTTTCTTTCTATCTTTCTTTTTTTTATTTCTTTCATTCTTTCTACATCTTGTACCTTCTCGGTTGGACGTAGTCGTTAATGACGCCCCATAATCTCCTAGCCACAGTTTACGTATCAATTCCGCTAGAGCGTTTCTGGCATGAAACAATATTAAAGGTTAGAGTAATTTATCACTGTCATCCATTGTCTTTCTTTTCCTGTATCTTGTCAGTTGTCACTTTACGATCCATTTTGACTTGTTTTTCGTTCACATATCTTTAAACAAAGAAGTGATTTCGGTAATTTAAGCAAAGTGCATTAACACACGTCTGAAACTAATGCTAGTGTCTTTAATTGCTTAGTTGATCATCAAGTGCTGTGCCAGATGGTGTGGGTCAGTATACCTACCACATCTCTCTATCTATACATTTGTTTCGTATTTCTGTTATTAACTTTATACTAAATTATTCTCTT
The DNA here is from genome assembly GCA_032433765.1 of Megaustenia siamemsis. Taxonomy (NCBI): domain Eukaryota; kingdom Metazoa; phylum Mollusca; class Gastropoda; order Stylommatophora; family Ariophantidae; genus Megaustenia; species Megaustenia siamemsis. Next base: position 50,297,000 of record JAVIAB010000024.1, read on the forward strand.
AGAACTTTTAACAGTTTAATGCATCGGTTGTTTAACACAATACGCTGACACAAAACACATCATTTTTTTTCAACTCGTTATTTATTTTAAACACTTCTTTTACTACATTACAATTTTATTCCGAAACATTATGTATCACTAAATGATGTATTTATTTTATTATGTAATTGTCCGTTTCAATCACTGTTTTCTTCAGTTTTTAGTTTCGTTTTGTTGTGAGCGTAGTTTTTGTTATTTCTTTATGCTATTACGATGTGATTTAATTCGGCCCTTTTCTACAACATGACGCCCTTAACCCTAACACTTGTATTGCTCTGAATCAAACAAAGCCTGATATTATTTCTTTAAAAAATACAAACAGTTATCTGGGATAAAATAAATAAAGGTCAATAAATAAGGTCATTGGCTGGTACAACGAAGTTCAAAGAGTTATCAGTGTGTTTACATTTAAGGTAGTTGAAACGAAATATTGTATACAAGAAAGTTCCACAAAAACCGACTCTGTGATTTTATTAAATAACAACGTTAAGATAGCCTGTTCTGCGCCCAGGTGGTTGAACTGTCAAGCCATGTTAACACCTTTCCAGCAACTCTTTATCGGCGTGATTGAGTACTTCACTAGTCATCAGAGAAGCCACTGCTTGCATCATCATATCTTAAACACTACATATTCCAGTGACTTGTAGTATCTGGAACAGTACCACTAGTGACTGTTATGACCCGTTTAAGTGGAACCTTTTATTTATTATAGCATCTGAAGTGCTTCAAGTGATTTAACATCTGTAGAGTACTTTAGTACAATTCTGAGTACACTGCCCATTCCTTTATCTAGTCTGAAATTATGATTTTCTTCCTCTTTGTTTTTACTCTTTTCAAAGTTCTTATGGCATTTATTTGTGTTCTTGTTTATTTTTTTCCATCGCGTCGTTTCAGTAACACTAATTCACACGTTAATGTGTTAAAGGTCAAACCAAGTACTTACTCGACTTCTTATAGCAATCATCATCATCATCATCATCATCATCATCATCATCATCATCATCATTGAGTGCCGTCTCCGCATCGAAGGTTGGCTACCATGAAGCGCCATTCCACTCTGTCTCTTGCTTTGATGATGCAGATTGCAATAGGTTGCCTTGTCCATCTTTTGATGTTACGTCTATGATAGTCTTGGTCTGCCTCTACCTCTTTTACCTTGTATTTTCCCTTCAAATATTACTTTTATTAGGCTGTTGTGTATTTTAACATACACCCCCCCCCCCACATACACATTTCATCTGTCTTGTTCTAATTGTGTTTAGTAGTTCTCTTTTCATTTTTAGTTGTTTTAAAACCCTCATCGCAATTAGCAATATGCTCTGTAAAATAAACCTGTGTAATCATCTACCACGCGCAATTTTTTTGAGAAGTTTCGACGGAGGATAGTTACGACTTTTCCTGTTTACATCAAACATTTCACATCATTATTAACGATACTGCCTCCCTAGATTGTGGATTTTAATTCATTGATCAAAACTGTACATTACGGTTTTCATTCCATCGTTGTGCTACCAATGCCAACCTTGAACTCTACATTAAAAAACAAAACTACTGTCGAGATAAAATGTGGTAAACGAATGACATAAAACAGTCTGAGAGATAAGATCAGAAAAAAAGAACAGAGGAAAAAACTAGTAATAATTCCAGCCGTAGAATACATAAAGAAACAACACATAAAATGTTTGTCCACGTGATAAGAAAACAATACCAAAACAAAACACAACGAACCCTGAATAAACGTTGCCAGAACACCAGACTCAAGAGACGACCACGAAAAAGATGGATTGATGGATTATTAAAATTATTAGGAAACAACAGCAGCAGCGGCCAACAGAAAAATAAACAATCACAAATATATCTCGACCTGACCTCGACGCTGAAAGGAAAACGAGAAAGGATAAATGAAGACCAACTCGTATTGAACTCTCTTACGTCAATCTCTGTCCCTCCCCCCCCCCCCCCACACTTCCCAGATAAGCTTAAAAACATCATTCATTCAGTTTAGTAGAAATCTTCCTTTATGGAAACCAAGATTCATTTTTATTATGACGACGTCAAAAGAGGTAGAAATGTGCAAAATTTGTGAAAAATTAAAACAGAAAAGGTAGTCCCACATTAATTAGAAAAAGTTGAATTGAAATATATATTTTAAAAAAACCTACTGATGCCACATTAGGAAGGAATGTATACATGAACGAGTACATTATCTTATTAAAGTTAACTAAATGAATATGCTTCATAGACTAAGCTAAGTATAGAATAAATTAAAGAAAATTAATATTGTAACTTAAACTAAATTAAATAATGAATAAACAAAACTAATCACCAGGATAATTTTTAAAAATTAATTATAAAAAAAAAAATTATAATGATTAACATTAAACTGAATAATAATTTTGTTCTAAAAATACGTTTTCTGAGGAGAAAAAGTACAATTGGTCTCGAGAGAAGAGCAAGAATAATTTGAGATAAAACAACTTATTTTTTTTCTTTCTCAAGGTGAGACTTTGCTAAACACCCTCAAGGTGAGACTTTGCTAAACACCCTCAAGGTGAGACTTTGCTAAACACCCTCAAGGTGAGACTTTGCTAAACACCCTCAAGGTGAGACTTTGCTAAACACCCTCAAGGTGAGACTTTGCTAAACACGCTCAAGGTGAGACTTTTCTAAACACCCTCAAGGTGAGACTTTGCTAAACACCGATGCAATAAAGTAAACAGATTGCAAATTAATTTTGCAGCTGGTTAAATCACGCGACCACAACGATAATATAGTATAATTCACCTTGTATTTACGAAAGCTAAAATTACGTTGTGATATATTAAAGTAAATTAATCATGGTGTAATCTTGAAGTCTAAACTACTAAGCACAAAAACAAAGCTCTGCATTTTAAAATCAAATGTATTATGCACTCTAACTTATGCACTCTAACTTATGCACTCTAACTTATGCACTCTAACTTATGCACTCTAACTTATGCACTCTAACTTATGCACTCTAACTTATGCACTCTAACTTATGCATGCGAGAGCTGAAAAACAACTAAAGTAATAAGAAGAAAGTAGATGCATTTGAAAACAAGTGGCTGAGGACATGTTCCATATACCACGGAATGAGTTCAAGACTTGTGCAAAAATAAGAGAAATGGCAATGCATCCAATTATATCAACTATAATCACTAAAACCATGATCCTACTGAGCTGATAAATGACAAAGACGGACAACCAATATCAAACAACCAATGTATGCAACAGAGATGGAAATAATATTTTGAAGACCTGTTAAACATTCCAAATACCAACAAGACAACAAAAACCACGCTAGAACTCATAAATACTGAACCCAACATCATGAAAGAGGAAATCGAAGAAGTAATCAAATATGCACCAAGAAACAAAGCACCAGGGATAGATAACATTCCAATAGAAATAATAGCAGCAGCGGGAGAAACAGGAATGCAATGGCTGCACATAATATTTAATGCAGCATGGCACCAACAACAAGCCCCAGAAGACTGGCAACAGGCAATCATCATACCAATATGGAAAAAGAAAGGTAGCAAAAGAGACTGCAATCAATATAGAGGTATATCTCTGCTCAGCCATGTAGGAAGGTTATACGCCAAAATCTTGGAAAAAAGACTGAGATCAATAATAGAACTACAGTTAAGCGATTCTCAAATGGGGTTCCGAAAAAACAGAGGATGTACCGACGCACTATTCACACTAAAACAGCTTGCAGAAAAAACGACAGAACACAACCAAAACTTATACATAGCATTCATTGACCAGGAAAAAGCATTCGACAGAGTGAACAGAGAACAACTGTGGGAGATGCTAACAACATACGGAGTAAGCCAACATCTAACCAACATTATTAAAAGTTTCTACGCCAACAGCAGCTGCAGGGTCAGAACAGCAACAGGCTACACAGACCACTTCGAAGTTAGATCAGGTGTAAGACAGGGGTGCGTACTATCCCCCCTACTGTTTATTACATACATGGACCATATATGCAAGCTAGCCAACCCATCAGAGACAGAGGAGATCAACGAGCTTCTATTTGCAGACGACCAGGCACTAATACAGGAAACAATAGAAGACCTACAAGAACACTTAAACAAACTCAACATCTTAGGAACAAAATACAACATGAAAATCAACATCAACAAAACAGAAGTCATGAATGTCGAAAAAAATAAACAGAACATCAACATAACTATAGAAGGCAGACAACTAAAACAAGTAGAGGAATTCAAATACCTATGAAGTCTAATGACAAACGACAATTCCCAAACAGCAGAGATAGAATCAAGATGCAACAAAGCTTGTCAAATCATCGGACAGTTATCACCACTATTGTCCAACAAGGAAATAACTCTGGAGGCAAAACGAGCACTATACAATACAATCTTCATCCCAACGTTGTGCTACCAATGCCAGACCTAGACTCTAGATGCAAGAACAATAAGAAAATAACCTCTACAGAGATGAAATGTGTTAGACGAATGACAGGAAACAGTCTGAGAGATAAGATCAGAAATGAAGAACTGAGAAAACAGCTAGGAATAGCCCCAGCCATATAATATATAAGGAAACAACAGATAAAATGGTTCTGCCACGTGACAAGGCAGAAAGAACAAAACACAACATAACGAGCCTTCAACAAACGTTGTGAGAACAACAGACCCAAGGGTCGACCACGAAAAAGATGGATCGATGGAATATTAGAAGCACTAGGAAACATAACAGCAGCAGAGGCGAACAGAAGAGCAAAAGACCGCAAATTATATCTCCCCTCGACGCTGAAAGGCAGATGAGGAAGGAAAGAAGAAGAGAGGAAGAAAATCACGAGAATAAGATGATTATGTGTTTGCCATGTAACGATAAGAAAGAAAGTTTACAGGAGTGCACAAATTATAGGGGAATTATGCTACTATCAGTGCCAGGAAAAATATTAGGCAGAATCATTCTGGAGAGACTAAAGGAGGCTATAGAGAAACACTTGAGAGATGAACAAGCAGGTTTTAGGAAGAACAGATCATGTGCTGATCAAATAACTACTCTACGTATAATAGTTGAACAAAGTTTAGAACTAAAATCCCCACTTTATATTTGATTCATAGATTACGAAAAGGCACTTGACAGTTTAGACAGAGGAATGCTTTGGAAGTTGCTGAGTCATTACGGAATCCCCATAAAGTTTATTAACCTGATAAAAACAATGTATGAAGGAACAAAATGTAGAGTGGTGCATGAAGGACAACTTACAGAAGCATTTGAAATAAGAACAGGAGTAAGGCAAGGATGCCTCCTGTTCCCATTTCTCTTTCTACTGGCCATAGATTTGATTATGAAAATAACTCAAAACAACAGAAATGGGATCCAGTGGTCACTGACCAAACAACTTGATGATTTAGACTTTGCTGATGACATAGCTCTCTTATCACACAGCCATCAACAGATGCAGGATAAAATGAGTATATTAGAAGAGAGATCACAACAGCTAGGACTAAAGATTAATAGAGATAAGACCAACATTCTGAGAATTATTGCAGTTGGCAATAACAAAAATAAAACTAGGAGAAATACCTCTACTAGACGTACAATCTTACATATTTCTGGGCAGTAATATAGATAAAGAGGGAGGAACAGAAACTGATACCAAAATAAGGATATCAAAAGCAAGAGGAGCTTTCATTGCACTGGGAAACATATGGAAATCCAAAGAAATTAGGCTAAATACAAAAATAAAAATTTTCAACTCAAATGTTAAGTCGGTCCTATTATATGGCTGTGAAACATGGAGAATAACAAAATTGACAATCACGAAGGTACAGACTTTCATTAAGGGATGCTTACGCAGAATAAAGGGATGGAAATGGCAGGACAAAGTCACTAACGTGGAATTATGGAAATGTACCGGTCAAATACCAGTGGATAAAGAGATACAGCGTAGACAATGGCGATGGATAGGACACACACTACGGAAGCCAACTGAGAGTATTACACGACAGGCCCTTTTTTGGAATCCCCAGGGGAAAAGACAAAGAGGAAGACCAAGGAATTCTTGGAGAAGACAGATCGAAGCAGAGATGAAGATGATGGGGAAGACATGGAATGATCTTAAAAGAATTGCAAAAAACAGAACGACTTGGAAAGTGTTTGTTGAAGACCTATGCTCCACTGGGAGCTAAAAGGTAGAAGATGTAACGAGAAGAGGCAACAAAAGAATATCAAAACAGGCAAATGGGAACCAGAGGGTAAAAGCAGTGATCGTCCTAGAGAAACACTAACAAGAACGAGAGACAACAACAGCAGGCATTAGTTCCCTCGCCGAGATTGAACAACTCGTCCAGAAGAGAGCCGCGAGGCGAGACACAAGGAAGTACATGTGCAAGCTCTGACAGTTGGAAGATCGTCTGACACAAGTTAAGAGTTTCTGCCTTATGTGCCGTCTTCGACTCGAAAGGACAATAAATAGATAGATAGATAGATAGATAGATAGATAGATAGATAGATAGATAGATAGATAGATAGATAGATAATAAATAGATAACTAGACAACAAATAGTTAAATAGACAATAGATAGGTAAATAGACAATAGATAGATAGAATCTTGTTATTGATATTACGTCCCGATATTGTGGCAAATTATTTGTTCTTAGACCCAGACTAGTGACAAGACTGGCTGAAAAAAAGGAAGTTTTCATTTCCCTGATCTTTCTGAATACGTTAGAGTGTTTTAATCTAGAGGTAGAACAGTTGATGGTCTTCGTTTTAATCTAGAGGTAGAACATTTGATGGTCTTCGTTTTAACCTAGAGGTAGAACATTTGATGGTCTTCGTTTTAATCTAGAGGTAGAACAGTTGATGGTCTTCGTTTTAATCTAGAGGTAGAACAGTTGATGGTCTTCAACATCAAAATAGACCTCTATGAAAGCTTTCAGGGGAGCTTATTGATGGATGACGTCATGTTTTTAATCACATCTGGGCCGTCCTACAAAAAAAAAATAATCTAAGTAAAAACAAAACTAAATGAACGCTGCAATAATATAAACTATTCGTGTTTAGTTTAGTTTAGTTTAGTTTAGTTTAGCTTAGATTAGTTTAGTTTACTTTAGTTTAGTTTAGTTTAGTTTAGCTTAGATTAGTTTAGTTTAGTTTAGTTTAGTTTAGTTTAGTTTAGTTTAGTTTAGTTTAGTTTAGTTTAGTTTAGTTTAGTTTAGTTTAGCTTAGTTTAGTTTCAGGACATCCTCATTGCTCATCGGTATGTGCATAAGTGCTCAGATCTCTTCCGAAGCATATCCCACATCGTGTAGCCACTAACAACATCGGTGTAGTGTTGGCTGTTAAGTCTTCTTTGAATTTCTATATATCGCTCTCGTCTGGCATCTCAAACCTTGACATGATATTTGTGAAGTATGTTCATGGCTGCGAATATCAGGGTCGTTTTTGAGCCGGTTTTCTATGCATCGTCATTGGAGGACATTCAGAATATCACAGCGGTCCATTGCCTCATCGCACTCAACATCAGCCAAACTGGTATGCCTGTCAGCACGTTCATTACTTCTAACACCCGCGTGCCCTGGCACGAAAACGAAGCAGACACTTTATTTTAGAATAGACTTCTCCATAGACCGTAACCACTGTCTTCAATCAAAGCCAGTTGCGATCTTTTTGAGCATACTCATTGAGTCACTGAGAAAACACACATGTGTATGTAGCTGTGCCTCAACAACCATACATTTTCATAGTCAAACTACCTGTAGTCAATGCGAAAGCATCACTGTCTTCCTTCACCGTTCTGGCAAGAACACAAGCCGTTAAAGAACTTCATTCATGCCGAATAACAGAACCAGCTATGTAAATTAGTGCGTCACAACAAGAATATTTCACGCAGATCAAGGTCTGCACGTCTACCTTAACGACTAAATGGTTTAGTTCTCTACATTTTCTGTTCAGTGTGATGAAAATGAGAAATGACATAATGCAATCTGACGTCACTCTTACCCATTCTTCCCCAAGTTCCTTGGTTGAACACATCTGTTGAACAATATCCTTAGCTTGCCCCATCATGGTTTTTATCCTTACAAACTGCAGCCTTTTGTATCAATAAATTCACGGTTAATCTAAGGTAAAGTACGAGACTTGAATCGGCGTCTTAGCACTCGAGTTTTCACCCATATGTGCTCGGCCGCCTATCCAGAAGTACTCGGAGAGATATGGATAATGTCGCTTCAAGCATCGAAACTCACGATGCGAGGCGGCATTCCTTACCTTTCCAGGGTACTACTAGCCTGGTGCCCATTTCTGCCAGCGGCTGGGTCGACTGGGTATATTTTTTTCCAACCACGAGTACGACTCACACTGCTCCCAACGGGAATCGAACACGGGTTGTCTGAACGTCGGTAGTCCAGTCGGGTGGTTTTCCCAACTAGGCTACCAAGGCTACCTATTCGGTAAATTCACGATATAGCGGATGATGTGGGTCTGCACTGATCCAAAACTAGGCAGCTGCTAAGCAAAATATTAATCTCTCTGCCATGTTGGGAAAATCGAGAAGGTAACGCATCGCCCTAGACTCAGTATCATTGGTGCAACCAAGGAAAAGGTAGTAACTACTCAAGTGATAAATAAAACCACATTCTTTCATAATAAAATACATTAAATCGGTTGTAAAGTAAAATTAATTATTAAGAAATAAAAGTGAACTAAATTAATTTAGGATAAAGTTACAGAACTAAAAAGAAAAAACTAAATTAAATTAATCGTGTGTTAGCAAAAAACAAGTCTTCCAGATGTCACGTGCTGAGGTTACCCAGTGGGCATATTATCTCTTAATTGCAAAGCGAGACACAAGATAATAATGAACTCGTTGGCTTTATGATAATGTTTCATAACAACATCGAAGGTAGTCCTGCAGGTGGGAAGTCTGTGGTTGAGTGTCGTATCAGAAAGTAGAGTGGCTCAGGTGTCAACAGCTGAAGTGTCCATTTTTAGGACTTCATTTAAAGAATTGCACATTACTTTAAACTTAATATTTGTTTTTGTTTTTTCCATCCCATCGTGTTAAAGAAATTATTTTAAACATACTATTTCTTTCTGTTTTTTTTCGTGCCTATAAAACGTAATTTTATATATAAAAAAGCATTAAAATAAAGGTGCTGTTCATGACCGTTGTTGGATTTGCTTGACGCAAGTTATTTCCATGTTACTTATTAATGTGAAATGCTTCGTCAGCCGCAGTTTTATCTCTTTAGGGAATTTGCACCGTGTTCTGTTCGTCGTAGGCTACATTAATAGTTCGTTTCAAATCATGTACCCAACTTCAAAACGCTATTACTCATTAAACATTTGTTAAAAACTGTTGAAATTTTTCAAATGTTATTAGAATGCAAAAGACCCTTTAAATGTATATTTAACAAATATCTGGCAGCTGCAGTTTTCTTAAAGCGGCGAATTTCTTTGATGTTTGTCAAAATTGTAAATTGTGAACCCCTAAAGAATAGAAATTACCGTAGTTGCTGGTCTATGATTAATTTTCACTAGGTAAAGGCGTGGCCGTAATGGGGAAATAACTGGATAAGACAAAACACCAGGAGAATTATTGTCTGCTCAGTTCGAGGGCTGACGATAATATCAAGGTATACCTGTATGTCCAATTTTCATAGTTGTGTGGTCCTGAAAAGGACCGTTTGTTGAACTAATTTAAGGTAATATAGGGGCCAACATTGTGGGGGCTATATACTTTCATTCTGAATCAGACGAGTCTAAAAGATTAATAACTGTTTGGGGTTGAACATTCCACAAACCATCATTTTTCCAATATTCCTCTTCCTGTTTTAAGACGTGGTCTTCACATTTAGCCCAATAATCTTTGTCTATATTTAATAAAGCGAGATTAGCAAGAGTCTTTACATCGCATATTTTGAATGTTGTATTTTCATCTGCCACTTGTCCTTTTAATTTTGCCCAGATTAGTTCTATTGGATTTAAATGAGCATGGTAAGGTGGCAGCCTCAAACTTATATGACCGTGCTCTTGGATAATCTTATCTATTTGAAAAATCTTTGTCCTCTGTTTTTGCTTTACTAGAGATAGTAATTCAGGTTTTAAGTACATGTTATTAAATTGTATGTGCTCCTTTGTGAGCCATATCTTAATAGCATCTTTTGTACTGGATGACGTCGGGACTTTATCTTCAAGTGCAACAATGTTGTGGTACGCTGCATTGTCCATTATTAGGCAAGATGGTCGATCTAGTGATGGGAGAACAGAATTTTCAATCCAATGTCTAAATATGTGACCATTCATCTCAGAGTGATAATCCCGATTGTCTATGGATTTTGAAAGAAAAATTAGCTCTGCATTCTGTATTAGTCCATGTTGTCGACTACCTGCATGAGCAATTACCAAGCGCTGTCCTTTGCTGCTAGGTATTAATCTCTTAATCTTTCCATCTGATGACTGCCATTCCCTTTGGTTAGTGTGGTGAGCATTGATCCATGTTTCATCCAAGTACACAATATCATAACCTTGCTTGCGCACCTCTTTTACTTCACGTAAGTACTTGCTTCTCATGACTACTATATGTGGCTTCTCACAGATGATGTTTCGTCCATTGGAATACTTTCTGAATGTAAAGCCTGCAGCTCTCACATTCCTCCATAATGTAGACTTTGATATTTCAATACTGTTGTTCTTTTTCAGCGATACTTTTAATTTTCTTATTGTAACAGTTTCATTCATACCCAACATTTTGCGAATTTCACTTCTAATAAGTTCACTGTCGAAATTATCCAACATTTTTGCTCTTCCTTGGGGTTTTGTATATTTTGAACATTGATGGTCACGTGTTTGAATCCAGCGATTAAATGACCGTTTAGATAAATCCAAAATGTGTCTTGTCCTATTCTCAGGGTTTTCTAAAGAATGAAATAATCTTCCTCGTTTAGCCTCTTTGCAAAAATAGTCATACATTTTTATTGCGATGTTTTGTAAACTGCAGAATTTCATTTTAAGACTCATGATAAATGTTATCGTTCCACGTCTACACCTATGAGTGAACGGAAATGGAACACACAATTTCTCAAGTGTCTAATTGTGTCAAAAAAAACCACGGCGAAAGCGTGCAAACACGTCAATTTTACCGTGTATGGATTTTTACTCGCTATTTTTAACTTAAAATACTGTAAACATTAAGTTTTGACTACATCAATGGGTCGTTATAAATTTATATAAATCAAATAAGCAACAATAATAACCAAATGTTTTTTTTAATGAAATTAATTCCCTGTTGGGTTCTAATCATTATAACTTTACATGCAAATTTTGGAGAACTTACAAAAAACGTTTAAAAAGATATCGATTTTAAAAGTTGGGCATGGGTTATGAAACGGACTATAGAGTAATCAGGATTCTTAAGACGCGTCATTGCAGTGCGTCCGACATTATTATGTGTGCTACGTCATCGTAATGGCTCATCGTAAATCCCTAGACCGGCCTTACGCTAATCATGCGGTCTGTTGTTTGATGTGCGACGGGGATAATCTGACGACTAACTGTGTGTTTATATGTTCGAAATTGGAGTCACCAACGGTGGCCTAACATCATCAAGCGCTATACATTTTTAAAGAAATATGACGATCATCACTTTCGGGAGGACGTGAACTTCTGGTATATGATGGATAGGCGGCAGGAACCATTATAGGCTATGCATGAAAAAGTGTTCCTTGTTGCAGTTTCTTCATATTCCAAGTCCATGGGGGACTTGTTGGTCTCGAGGCAAGACCCCGACCTCGGGGCAGAGAGTTTGTGATTTCAAATGTCGGCTACACCGGTTGGGATTTTTATTTCTGATTTCTCTCTGCGGCAACCACTCCTGGTCTTAGCAGCGAGGCCCGGCTTGAAACGTCAGTTAATCATCGACGGAAAAAACATGAGTACCTCCGAAGTCGGAGTTATCTGTCTGTGCGGCGAGGGACCCCTGTGCACACGGCTGCCAAGAAAAAATGGATTAACACGCAACATTCAGTTCCTAGTCTCTAGGGACTTCGTCAGAGTTGAAAGCTGGCGAACGCAACAACAACAACAACAACAACAACAACAACAACAACAACAACAACAACAACAACAACAACAACAACAACAACAACAACAACAACAAAATAAAGAATTTCAAAAAATTCTTCAGTCTTTCGATCTTGTGAACCCGACTCTTTGTCCTGTATAATACTGTGTGTGTGTGTGTGTGTGTGTGCGTGTGTGTGCGTGTGTGTGTGTGTGTGGGTGGGTTGAATGGGGGAGTGGGATATCATAAAGCTATATTAAGTAAACTAAATAAATTCAGTATGCTATTTCTTTTGTTTATTAATTCCTCATTTGCTTTTCAGAGCAGATGAAAGAGACCGCTAGCGGTCTTTTGCTCTTTGGTTGATTCCTTCTGCAGGGTCATGCTTCTGAATGTTTCTAGTATTTCGTCTGTTCTCTCCATCTGTTGTTTTCGTAGCGATTTTTGATCACGTATAATCTCTCATTTCCACCTCTATCTCTCTTTTACCTCTCTCTCTCTCTCTCTTCTACCTCATTCACTCCCTTCCACCTCTATCTCTTTCTTTCAACTATCTCTCTCTCTTCCACCTTACTCTCTCTCTCTTTCAATATCTCTCTCTTTTATTTCTCTCCTTCCATTTCACTTCTACCTCTATCTCTCCTTTAGATCTGTCTCTCTCACTTCCATTGCTCTCTTTCACTTATCTCACTCTTCCACCTCATTCTTTCTCTTCCACCTCAATCTCTCGCTTCCACCTGTCTCTTTCTCTTCCACTTGTCTCTTTCTCTTCCACTTGTCTCTTTCTCTTCCACTTGTCTCTCGTTATCTCTGATTTCTATATTTTAGTTACCTGCCCAAAATGTTATCAACTCGGTTTCTCCACTGCGAGGTCCGGGCAACGAGCCCCGTTGATCGTTGTTTGTAAAGAAATCGCAACTCGTGACATGACCGTCTTTAGGTCCGTGCCCGCCGTCAGAAGGCAATGACAAACCACTGACGTATGCACAACCTAAACATATGCACAACAACAACAATGTTGGGATAATAACAACGTTCTGTAAAAGATATGCTACTTGTTTTTTTTTTTTTTTAAACCGAGCACTGAATTGTTCTTTTGATCATTGAATAACACACTTGTTTCCTGAAACGACATAAACTGCGGAAGCCTTCTGCGAGTATTACACAACAGGCCCTTTTTTGGAATCCCCAGGGGAAAAGACAAAGAGGAAGACCAGAGAATTCTTGGAGAAGACAGATAGAAGCACAGATGAAGATGAATGGGAAGATATGGAATAATCTTAAATGAATAGCAAGAAACAGAACGACTTGGAAAGTGTTTGTTAGGGACCTATGCTCCACAGGGAGCTGAAAGGTAGAAGCAGAAGACTGAATTGTTCTTTGGATCATTGAATAACACACTTGTTTCCTGAAACGAGATAAACTAATGCTTAAATATGAAGAAGACAACGCATAATTTTCTATAATTTGTAAAGTAAAATATTTAATTAAACACTTTAGTCGCAACTAGAGCTTCCAATGTTGAAAACTTAAATCGCAATAGTTAAGATTTATGCCACCAATATCTTTAATTCGTTGAGTAAATGAGTAAATAACCAGGATTGATTCATTTAAGGTTTGAAACAAGTTTAATTTGAGCGAGAAAACTAACCTCAACCCAAACCTTTTATCAAAAGAATATTATTATTTTCTCTAGACGAATGTGTAATGTTATTTAAAACTAGACTATAATTAAGAACTGTACTACACAAAATAATGCCGATAGGCATAAATGTATGTTGAACTATGAATATCATTATGATGTGCCACACTGGGTTGGGTGGGCGATTATGTCCTTACAAAATTTTCTATCTACTGTGCATCGTATCAATTCTGTTGTTAGCTTTTTTCCATGACATGACACCAAGCTATCTATAGTTCGTTCACAAATTCGTGCCCACAGAGTTTATCAATTATCTCGGAAACTGTTTGATTAATTTCTGTAATTCTTTTTCATGAAATCTTACTTTTCCACCGACCTTAAGTCTGATTTGTTACCCTAATGTCATGCATTTAGGAAATATTTTTGCTTCTCTGAAGTATATAAAAATATTATTTTCTTGGTTGTCCTAATTTTTTGGATTTTATAATAACCACATTTGTTGTAATCAACTCACAATTTAAAAAGGCAAAGTTCACGTGTTCACACAATCTTAGCACCATTTCGCATTCACTGACCTTTAACTTGTAAGACGCAACCCACTGAGAGGTTTGTTAGAAAATTAACATAATTTACAGTAAAAACTTATGTTTAGAGCACACGGTTTTATATTTTTATAATATTACATTAAAAAAAAAAAAACGATTTGCGCAAAATTCAGACTACCTTTGTGCTTAAATGGTATATAATTTTAAGGTCGCGAATAAAATTAGATTTCATTAAAAATAATTACAGAAATTCATCAAACAGTTTCCAAGATAATTGACAAACTCTGTGGGCACGAATTTCTGAACGAACTTTAGTATTTTCTCTCTTTGTCTTCGGCGAAATCTCTCTTTCCCTGTATTTTGTCAATTGTAACCAAGAATTTCTTCAAGATGGCGTGCGTGTGTGGACAGTGTTTTCCGTTACAGCGTGTGTTGTTTTGAAATGCGCCGGTTACACGCGGTTTGCTTCTTGGGATTAATATTCTGCTCATACCTGTTGTTGTTGTTTAACTTCTGACAGGCTGGTGGATGGTGGAAATTCTCGTTGTTAAGTGGGTATTTATCTTCTTTTCATTCATTGTTTTTCACTGTCGCACCAGACAGACGGAAATGTCCTTTCCGAATTGTGCAAAGTCTGCAACGGTAGATGGAACGAAAGAATCAGAAATGACCAACGGCCCAGAAAGCGAAAACAGCAGTGTGTGGTACACAAGAGGCATGTTCAGGACACGAAAGACGAATGTGGCTGACCACCGTGAAAGAGCCTCATCACGTACTAGTCCAGTGGAAGCCATGGAGAGGAATTCGAACTTATGTCGGAGGAAAGATCTTAAACTAAGTACTTGGTATGTTAGGACTCTATATCAAGAAGGGAAATTGGAAAATCTGATTCAAGAAGCAGAACGAATAAATATATATATCTTAGACATATCAGAGACAAGATGGAAAGAATGTGAGTACATAGAGGACGAAAAATATACATTTATATACTCAGGAAATACAACAGAACATCAAAGGGGGGTAGGAATGCTGATAAAAAGAGAGCTACAAAAATATATAAGTACCCACTGGACATACAGTGATAGGATTATACTACTCAAGTTAAAAGCAAAACCATTCGACATAGCAATAATACAGACATATGCACCTACTCAAGACTACACAGATGAACAAATAGAGGCATAATATGAAGACCTAAATAAAGTTATGAAGCAAGTGAAATCTTCAGACATCTTGATTGTAATGGGTGACATGAACGCTAAAGTAGGAATAGGTAGATATAAGACCATTATAGGAAATCATGGTTTAGGAAAAAGAAATGACAGAGAAGAAAGATTAATACAATTCTGTGAAGAAAACAGGCTGATAATATGTAACACCTACTTTGAGTAAGAGAAAAGGAAACTATACACATGGACAAGCCCTGGAGATAAGAAGAAGAATCAAATACATTACATAATGATAAAAGAAAGGTTCCGTAACAGCGTAAAGAAAGCCAAAACCTACCCAGGAGCAGATATTAATTCAGATCACAATCCTGTAATGATTAAAATGAAAATCAAACTAAAGAGAAACAAGCAAAAGTCTAATTCATCAACAAATCCACTAGATATAACAGCTTAAAATCAAAAAGATATTAAAGATACCTATACAATACAAGTAAAGAACACATACCAGAAGCTGCTAGAATAAGGAATTGAGCAATACAGAAGAGAAAATCCTGATGAAAAAGTAACAACCAAATGGCAATGCTTAAAGAAAAGTATAGAAGAATCCTGCGACACCTTATCCAAAAGAGAAAAGAACAAAAAACAAAAAATGGATAACTAACACAATCTTAGAAAAAATGGAAGAAAGGAGACAAGCGAAGAACAATGTCCAAAGTAGTATATATCCAGTGATTGGACCACTGAATGTGCGTTCAAACGCGCATAAATCCTTATATAAATAGTCTACACGCAGATCAACGCACATTTTTTGGTGCGGTTTTTCCTTATATGAGAGTCTTCATTTTTTCTTATATGAGAGTCTACCCGCCCATTTTGGTTCCGGTGACCTCTCGTTGACCTCTCGGTTGACCTCTCGTTGTGAAGGCGTCGAAACGCACATAAATCCTTATATAAATAGTCTACACGCGCATCAACGCACATTTTTTTTCCTTATATGAGAGTCTACCCGCCCATTTTTGTTCCGGTTGATCTCTCGGGTGACCTCTCGTTGACCTCTCGGGTGAGCGCTCGTGGTGTTGTGGTGACCTCCCGCGGCGGTGGTGAAGGGGCGGTGGTGGTATCATAACTTTCACATTCTTTGTACTTTCAATGGTTCCGTAACTTTCATAAATCTATTCTTTCTTTATACTCTCAGGCTATAAAAAACAGTGACAAGTTTATTTATTGTTTTAAAAAACTTCCTTTAGAATTAAAGGTAACAACTTAGGTCGTTACACACGCTACACGAAGGTGCATTACCGAAGTAACTACACGGCGTTTAACGTTAAGCGAGATCAACGAGTTACCGGTAGACGCGCAGCCGCGAAGACGCGCAGCAAGGGGCCGCAAGATCAAAGAGCTCGGTAGACGCGCAGCGAAGACGCGCAGCGAAGACGCGCAGCGAGGGGCCGCGTTTAACGTTAAGCAAGATCAAAGAATCCGCCTCCCGTGAGTACTTACTTCCCGTTAGACGGACCGCGTTTACATCAAAGGATTACCCTTGAGCACACTAATAAATTTATCGCCGTAGCCGGTAAGTGGTCATCAGGAGAGTCATTTAACAGGGGAATTTTACGATACCGATGTTTTAATGTGAGACGCTTGGGGGTAATTAACAGTGACAAGTTATTTATTTATTGTTTTTATTCGTATATATCTCACAATAGATAACACAGGGGTAGACAATAATGTAGTCTTTAACTATTGCACATTATAGACAAGTATAATACATAAGAAACAAAGTAGTTTATTTACAAGAATGAAAGTTTTAGTAGAGCAGGGGACGACGTTCAAATTACGTTACTCCCAAATCCACGAAAGCGTAGACTTTGGAGTTCTATATCTTTAGCACTTCAACGAATAACAGACAACAGTAATGGTGAACCTTACAGAGAAGAAAACTTAGTTCCAAACCCCAAAAGTTCGTCTCATAACTAAAAAGTTGAACTCAAAACATTAAAAAATCTAGGTCCAAAGTCAAAATAGTTAGACACGGTAGGGCAAAAGGGCATATTCTTTCCAACCAATACTCCCTATTCTTCTACACATCTGCATCTCGAAGCCTTCGAATTTATATTCAATGTTTGGCTACTGACTATATTTTGCGCCGATTGCTCAGAGTCGATTCTATATTCAACCACTGAACTCTCTGTCGATGTAGTAGACACGTATGTCATGTCAATGTAACAGTCATGTCAATGTAACAGTCATTTCGTTGTAATGGTCATCTCATTGTAACAGACACGTATGTCATGTCGTTTTATCAGAGACGTATGGTATGTCGTTGTAATAGCCATGTCGTTGTATCAGTCATGTCGATGTAGTAGACACGTATGTCATGTCATTGTAACAGTCATGTCAATGTAACAGTCATGTCAATGTAACAGTCATTTCGTTGTAATGGTAATCTCGTTGTAACAGACACGTATGCCATGTCGTTTTATCAGAGACGCATGGTATGTCGTGATGGATGAATGTAGGTTGTCGTGATGGATGCAGGTAGGTTGTCGACTGTGTCGGGATGGCTGTTTGTAGGTTTTCTAGTGTCGAGATGGATGAATGTAGGTTGTCGACTGTGCCATGATGCTTGTATGTAGGTTGTCTAGTGTCACATGATGGATGCATGTAGGTTGTCGACTGTGTCGGGATGGCTCATGTAGGTTGTCGACTGTGTCGAGATGGACGAATGTAGGTTGTCTAGTGTCTCATGATGGTTGTATGTAGATTGTCGACTGTGTCGAGATGGATGAATGTAGGTTGTCGACTGTGCCATGATAGATGAATGTAGGTTGTCGACTGTGTCGGGATGGATCATGTAGGTTGTCGACTGTGTCGAGATGGACGAATGTAGGTTGTCTAGTGTCTCATTCTGGTTGTATGTAGATTGTCGACTGTGTCGAGATGGATGAATGTAGGTTGTCGACTGTGCCATGTTGCTTGTATGTAGGTTGTCTAGTGTCACATGATGGATGCATGTAGGTTGTCGACTGTGTCGAGATGGACGAATGTAGGTTGTCTAGTGTCTCATGATGGTTGTATGTAGGTTGTCTAGTGTGTCGGGATGGATCATGTAGGTTGTCGACTGTGTCGAGATGGATGAATGTAGGTTGTCTAGTGTCTCATGATGGTTGTATGTAGATTGTCGACTGTGTCGAGATGGATGAATGTATGTTGTCGACTGTGCCATGATGCTTGTATGTAGGTTGTCTAGTGTCGCATGATGGATGAATGTAGGTTGTCGACTGTGTCGGGATGGATCATGTAGGTTGTCGACTGTGTCGAGATGGATCATGTAGGTTGTCGACTGTGTCGAGATGGATCATGTAGGTTGTCGACTGTGTCGAGATGGACGAATGTAGGTTGTCTAGTGTCTCATGATGGTTGTATGTAGATTGTCGACTGTGTCGAGATGGATGAATGTAGGTTGTCTAGTGTCACATGATGGATGCATGTAGGTTGTCGACTGTGTCGGGATGGCTGTTTGTAGGTTTTCTAGTGTCGCATGATGGTTGTATGTAATTGTCGAGTGTGCTCCAACAAACCGCCGTGTCATTTAAACTTCTTTGAACACAATGGACACGGATGTTCACCAGAAGAAACCTCATTATGAGAAACCGTCTGGAGAAAATCCAATAACCCTTTCGTCAACCATATTTAACATACCTAGTTAAACTTCAATCTCAACAATACTTATCATACCTACTTTAAACACATTAATAAAATTGAATAACCTTTTATCGATAAGCCTTAACGTACTTTAAGAGAAAACAATCCAACTTACTGTGTAAAATAGAATCTCAATCCGTTAGAATGAATAGTAACTTTCCTTGAAGCAACCAAACTTATAACACGAAAGCCCTGAAGGGTCTAGTTTAAATATATCCTGGTAACAAATGAATACATTATCCAATCAGCGAGTGACTATGCCAACATCGACTGATATCTGGATTAACCAACCAGAGAAGAGTATTAGCATGGGAGGCGGAGCAAAGAAATGACTGACATCTGTATTATAACCATTCAGAAAAGAGCATTACTATGAACGGCAGAATGATTAACCAATTATAGAAGAGCGTAACTTTGAAAACGGTTCCAGTTCCATCTTAAGGTAAATGAATTGGTCGGGTTCTCAGCGAGGATCGTGGGCGTTTCTGGTCCATAGAATGTGTTTGGATAAACTTATGAAGGAGTTTATGTTCCTGGGGGTTGATATTATTCATACATAGGATAAGGCGTGTAAGAAACATTCCAAGTTTTATAAAGCGATGGCTAACCTAGTATATACATTATCGGAGAGAAATGAGGTGTTATTTACTGGAATAATTCAGAGAGTCGGTGGTCATGATATCTACGCCACGTTTGTAACCATCGTTATCGAAATACTTTCAGATCGAATTCGCAATTTCGGTCGTCTTGTTGTTCTATATACCCTCGCCTATCGATTAGTTAAGAATCATGTTAAAGACATGTTCGACTCTGATTCCGACATTTGTACTTTAGAAACGGACTTTGGTACTTGGACCGGTGGTATCATCGGAAGAGAATTTGGAGAGTGGTTACTAAAAGAAGGTGGTTTGGAAAATTTTCTAGACCTCTCTAACGAAGAAGCTACAACACTGTGGACTCTACTTCACAACAGCCTTTGGTCTTTAAGAGCTTTACCTAGAAATGTTTATCTGTGAGTTTATATATTTTCCCTAATAAAAGTTTGGTAACCCCACAGCATTTGTTACTGCCTTACAATATTGTTTACCAGGTCACGACACCCTCTCACACTGATGATGAGGGTTGTCCTGTAGTAGGCCTGTGATTGTAATAAGAATGGTTTGCTCCAGCTTTGAAATCTGAAATTTTCACAAAAAGAGATGGTGTTACTCAGTTCCCCTATAATGGGGATGTTGAGTTACTAAAAATAGATTTTGATCTCTGATGCAATACCTGATTAGTTACTAAAAATAGAATGTGACCTATGATCCAATAACAGAATACTCATTGTACTGGTGACCAATTGAGACTGTATGTACTCATTCACCCAATACTCTCACATCAACATGGAAAAGTAAACTCCCAGTCATAGAAAAGTATGTTGTCACGATAGGTGTGTCAATAACAAGGAATAAAAATCATTAAAGACATCCTAATTAAATTGTGAAATTTTGGTGGTTGAGAGATAAATCTGAAGATAAGCACATCAAACTATAAGAACAAGGAAACAATCGTATATTACATACACTTAGAGCCAGTGTTAAGTTAACACGTATTTAGTTAAAATAGAAGGTTATAAATTGAGTAGAGGTAAACTTATACCTTATGGCTCATCTACTTTTTCGAATAAACTCATTAAAAATAAAATAAGTCAAATAAAAACAAACAAATATGATCTTTTTATAATGTTTATTTTCACAATGAAACATAAATTTATTTCAATACATCAACGTGGACAACACATGTTACACATTCAAATGTTTATAATTGAACAATGATGCTTTAAATAGTGCAAATATGGATACAAATCATCTAAAAAAGTACACATATAACAACATAGTCATGTGTTTAATGCTTAAATTACAAGTTTACGTGGTCTCCCACGTGGTTTTTTAAATACACAAGGATCGCAAAATTTAACACAATTTTGTTTATTGTTCTTAATAGCATAAGATCCATCAGTTATATTAGTGATCGAACGAGGATCAATTCGTTTGTGAGCTGTGTCTGTGAGAACAGTCGAAAGGTCACTTTGTTGATACTGGAAGTCGTCATAAACGGGAGGAGCAGCGAGCGACCAGTCACCCTCATTTGCTGTTTGTTCTCTGTCACACTCTGAGCGAAATGTAGATGTTCCATCAGTAATTGGTTGTACACCGTCACACTCTGCTGAGAGAATTGTAGACGCCTGGAAGTCGTCATAAACGGGAGGAGCAGCGATCGACCACTCACCCTCATTGGTCGTTTGTTCTCTGTTTATAGTCTGAGCAAAATGTAGATGCTCCATCAGTGGTTGCTTGTATACTGTCACACTCAACTGAGAGAATCGTAGACGCATCACCTGTGGCTACTCGTAGTCTGTCACACTCTGAGAGAATCGTAGACTTCAGACCCACTAAATTCTCAAATTCAGGCTGTGTTAGTGTTATACCGTAACGTGTTGGGAATTTCAACCCCGTGTTGCCATCGTATTTTCTAAGATGAATTAAAATCTTTGCTCGATATCTCGAAACTGAGACAGCCTTCAAACCATTCTTCTGTAGAGGCTTTACATACTCGCCATTACGAGCGGCATAGAAAAAAGCACCATCACAGTCAACATTAACAGCGGAATCACACATATCCATTCTAACGGACTCCATTCTAGAAAGCGCACGACTTGGTAGCAGGGCTCTGACTTTCTGTATGTAGCAGCACTGAGAACGGCTGCCCTTTATACCCTGTAACAAGGGGGCGTGGTAGTCTATTTATAGTAACCAATGGAATACGTTCTATTTATAGTAACTGATGCAATACGTCATTGGACGTGATGAGACATGTTCAGAGAGCGGCCATCTTTGATGAATCATGGGAAGTTTGTCCCACGAAGCCGATGTATCCATGGAGTCATCAAAACAAATGATGATCCAGAGGGCGGGGCCTACACTGACAAGTTGGAGACAAACTCGAGTATAGCATGTTATGCTCATTAGAGGGAAGTGTTCTTGTGAACACAGGATTGGGCTTGGCAAGTAAAATATCAACTAAACTTTAGTTTCTATTACTTCTGAAATACTTTTTTAGAATCTTGGCTCTGTGATCAATAGCTAGGATGGGGGAAATAATTTTGCCACATTCTTGTATACGGTTTATGAAGCGCTCCTTGTCTATAGAAAACTGCGGCCAAGAATAATTGGGTTCGTCATTTTCATCATCGTGGATTGTTAAAACAATCGTTTCTTCACAAAAATGAACCTAGAAGAAACGAGACAATTTAGGTTTATAAGCCAGCAAAAACTTCTAAATGAAAAACACTTTATAATAAAATATCTCTGCACAACACTGTAGCTGATGTCATTTCTCTTTGTTTCCCTCTGTCTTTTCACCCCTCACGTTTTCAAGTTGGTACAAGTTATTACAGCGGTTCTCATAACAAGTCACAACATCCAAGTATTGGATATCTCTTTCGCTTCTCACCTAGTAACCTATTGTCCATGAGTCTCTTGGGTAAGTTAAACCTGCTTCTACGTAAAATTTACTCTACTCCACCTCCAGAGGATAACACTTCAAATGATTTACCAGTATTAATATTATTCCACTTGTCTTTTTCTTTGATGTTACAGTTACTTCTTTATGGTATTAAGGATGAGTCCTTTATTTTTTTTTTTCGGTTTCCTTTACTATAACGTCAATCATTACTAGCAACTAGTTTCAAAATTTTCATTACACGTGGAATTTTACTATTTATCATCATCAATAAAGATAATGTCTCTACTAGTTGTGTAATAACCCAGTAATAAAGATAACGAAGGAGAAACAGAGAATATCAAAATCAAAAGGTAAACTCGACTCCAAAGCAATTACTTACCTTGGTAGCTCTATCGTTTAGTGTATCACCTTGCTGGCTGCAAACGTATTGTTCGTTCCACGTTGCGTTAATTTGTTTAAAATAAATATCATGTTCAAAGATTTGTATATCTCTATTACCAGTCGAGGAGTGGTTGTTAATTATTTCAGTTGGAATCTCCAGTCTTCCAGCTCCCTGATTTTGAGAGCCGGTGATGTAGGTGTCAGAGGTTTCACTAGAGTTTAAAAACCGTTCACGTATATTTGTCTTTTTGAAAATTGAGTCTAAAGTTAAACCATTATTAAAATTACCACTAGGCCATATTATCGTGGTTTGCGTGCCAATTGACAAATCAATATCGTCATCACTGTCTTCTGAACTTGAGTTTATTCGAAAAATTAGATGAGCCATAAGGTATAAGTTTACCTCTACTCAATTTATAACCTTCTATTTTAACTAAATACGTGTTAACTTAACACTGGCTCTAAGTGTATGTAATATACGATTGTTTCCTTGTTCTTATAGTTTGATGTGCTTATCTTCAGATTTATCTCTCAACCACCAAAATTTCACAATTTAATTAGGATGTCTTTAATGATTTTTATTCCTTGTTATTGACACACCTATCGTGACAACATACTTTTCTATGACTGGGAGTTTACTTTTCCATGTTGATGTGAGAGTATTGGGTGAGTGAGTACATACAGTCTCAATTGGTCACCAGTACAATGAGTATTCTGTTATTGGATCATAGGTCACATTCTATTTTTAGTAACTAATCAGGTATTGCATCAGAGATCAAAATCTATTTTTAGTAACTCAACATCCCCATTATAGGGGAACTGAGTAACACCATCTCTTTTTGTGAAAATTTCAGATTTCAAAGCTGGAGCAAACCATTCTTATTACAATCACAGGCCTACTACAGGACAACCCTCATCATCAGTGTGAGAGGGTGTCGTGACCTGGTAAACAATATTGTAAGGCAGTAACAAATGCTGTGGGGTTACCAAACTTTTATTAGGGAAAATATATAAACTCACAGATAAACATTTCTAGGTCAAGCTCTTAAAGACCAAAGGCTGTTGTGGAGTAGAGTCCACAGTGTTGTAGCTTCTTCGTTAGAGAGGTCTAGAAAATTTTCCAAACCACCTTCTTTTAGTAACCACTCTCCAAATTCTCTTCCGATGATACCACCGGTCCAAGTACCAAAGTCCGTTTCTAAAGTACAAATGTCGGAATCAGAGTCGAACATGTCTTTAACATGATTCTTAACTAATCGATAGGCGAGGGTATATAGAACAACAAGACGACCGAAATTGCGAATTCGATCTGAAAGTATTTCGATAACGATGGTTACAAACGTGGCGTAGATATCATGACCACCGACTCTCTGAATTATTCCAGTAAATAACACCTCATTTCTCTCCGATAATGTATATACTAGGTTAGCCATCGCTTTATAAAACTTGGAATGTTTCTTACACGCCTTATCCTATGTATGAATAATATCAACCCCCAGGAACATAAACTCCTTCATAAGTTTATCCAAACACATTCTATGGACCAGAAACGCCCACGATCCTCGCTGAGAACCCGACCAATTCATTTACCTTAAGATGGAACTGGAACCGTTTTCAAAGTTACGCTCTTCTATAATTGGTTAATCATTCTGCCGTTCATAGTAATGCTCTTTTCTGAATGGTTATAATACAGATGTCAGTCATTTCTTTGCTCCGCCTCCCATGCTAATACTCTTCTCTGGTTGGTTAATCCAGATATCAGTCGATGTTGGCATAGTCACTCGCTGATTGGATAATGTATTCATTTGTTACCAGGATATATTTAAACTAGACCCTTCAGGGCTTTCGTGTTATAAGTTTGGTTGCTTCAAGGAAAGTTACTATTCATTCTAACGGATTGAGATTCTATTTTACACAGTAAGTTGGATTGTTTTCTCTTAAAGTACGTTAAGGCTTATCGATAAAAGGTTATTCAATTTTATTAATGTGTTTAAAGTAGGTATGATAAGTATTGTTGAGATTGAAGTTTAACTAGGTATGTTAAATATGGTTGACGAAAGGGTTAATGGATTTTCTCCAGACGGTTTCTCATAATGAGGTTTCTTCTGGTGAACATCCGTGACCATTGTGTTCAAAGAAGTTTAAATGACACGGCGGTTTGTTGGAGCACACTCGACAATTACATACAACCATCATGCGACACTAGAAAACCTATAAACAGCCATCCCGACACAGTCGACAACCTACATGCATCCATCATGTGACACTAGACAACCTACATTCATCCATCTCGACACAGTCGACAATCTACATACAACCATCATGAGACACTAGACAACCTACATTCGTCCATCTCGACACAGTCGACAACCTACATGATCCATCTCGACACAGTCGACAACCTACATGATCCATCCCGACACAGTCGACAACATACATTCGTCCATCATGCGACACTAGACAACCTACATGATCCATCCCGACACAGTCGACAACCTACATTCATCCATCATGCGACACTAGACAACCTACATGATCCATCCCGACACAGTCGACAACCTACATTCATCCATCATGCGACACTAGACAACCTACATGATCAATCCCGACACAGTCGACAACCTACATGCATCCATCATGCGACACTAGACAACCTACATACAAGCATCATGGCACAGTCGACAACATACATTCGTCCATCTCGACACAGTCGACAACCTACATGCATCCATCATGCGACACTAGACAACCTACATACAAGCATAATGGCACAGTCGACAACATACATTCATCCATCTCGACACAGTCGACAATCTACATACAACCATCATGAGACACTAGACAACCTACATTCATCCATCTCGACACAGTCGACAACCTACATGATCCATCCCGACACACTAGACAACCTACATACAACCATCATGAGACACTAGACAACCTACATTCGTCCATCTCGACACAGTCGACAACCTACATGCATCCATCATGTGACACTAGACAACCTACATACAAGCATCATGGCACAGTCGACAACCTACATTCATCCATCTCGACACTAGAAAACCTACAAACAGCCATCCCGACACAGTCGACAACCTACCTGCATCCATCACGACAACCATACATTCATCCATCACGACATACCATGCGTCTCTGATAAAACGACATGACATACGTGTCTGTTACAACGAGATGACCATTACAACGAAATGACTGTTACATTGACATGACTGTTACATTGACATGACTGTTACAATGACATGACATACGTGTCTACTACATCGACATGACTGATACAACGACATGGCTATTACAACGACATACCATACGTTTCTGATAAAACGACATGACATACGTGTCTGTTACAACGAGATGACCATTACAACGAAATGACTGTTACATTGACATGACTGTTACATTGACATGACATACGTGTCTACTACATCGACAGAGAGTTCAGTGGTTGAATATAGAATCGACTCTGAGCAATCGGCGCAAAATATAGTCAGTAGCCAAACATTGAATATAAATTCGAAGGCTTCGAGATGCAGATGTGTAGAAGAATAGGGAGTATTGGTTGGAAAGAATATGCCCTTTTGCCCTACCGTGTCTAACTATTTTGACTTTGGACCTAGATTTTTTAATGTTTTGAGTTCAACTTTTTAGTTATGAGACGAACTTTTGGGGTTTGGAACTAAGTTTTCTTCTCTGTAAGGTTCACCATTACTGTTGTCTGTTATTCGTTGAAGTGCTAAAGATATAGAACTCCAAAGTCTAAGCTTTCGTGGATTTGGGAGTAACGTAATTTGAACGTCGTCCCCTGCTCTACTAAAACTTTCATTCTTGTAAATAAACTACTTTGTTTCTTATGTATTATACTTGTCTATAATGTGCAATAGTTAAAGACTACATTATTGTCTACCCCTGTGTTATCTATTGTGAGATATATACGAATAAAAACAATAAATAAATAACTTGTCACTGTTAATTACCCCCAAGCGTCTCACATTAAAACATCGGTATCGTAAAATTCCCCTGTTAAATGACTCTCCTGATGACCACTTACCGGCTACGGCGATAAATTTATTAGTGTGCTCAAGGGTAATCCTTTGATGTAAACGCGGTCCGTCTAACGGGAAGTAAGTACTCACGGGAGGCGGATTCTTTGATCTTGCTTAACGTTAAACGCGGCCCCTCGCTGCGCGTCTTCGCTGCGCGTCTTCGCTGCGCGTCTACCGAGCTCTTTGATCTTGCGGCCCCTTGCTGCGCGTCTTCGCGGCTGCGCGTCTACCGGTAACTCGTTGATCTCGCTTAACGTTAAACGCCGTGTAGTTACTTCGGTAATGCACCTTCGTATAGCGTGTGTAACGACCTAAGTTGTTACCTTTAATTCTAAAGGAAGTTTTTAAAACAATAAATAAACTTGTCACTGTTTTTTATTGCCTGAGAGTATAAAGAAAGAATAGATTTATGAAAGTTACGGAACCATTGAAAGTACAAAGAATGTGAAAGTTATGATACCACCACCGCCCCTTCACCATCGCCGCGGGAGGTCACCACAACACCACGAGCGCTCACCCGAGAGGTCAACGAGAGGTCACCCGAGAGATCAACCGGAACAAAAATGGGCGGGTAGACTCTCATATAAGGAAAAAAAATGTGCGTTGATGCGCGTGTAGACTATTTATATAAGGATTTATGTGCGTTTCGACGCCTTCACAACGAGAGGTCAACCGAGAGGTCAACGAGAGGTCACCGGAACCAAAATGGGCGGGTAGACTCTCATATAAGAAAAAATGAAGACTCTCATATAAGGAAAAACCGCACCAAAAAATGTGCGTTGATCTGCGTGTAGACTATTTATATAAGGATTTATGTGCGTTTGAACACACATTCAGGGCTCCAATCACTGGATATATACTACTGTCCAATACAATAAAATAGATAATGAAACACGCAAAATGTACAAAAAGGTAAAAGAAGACTGGCTCAGCCAAAAATGTATAGAAATAGAAACTATGGAAAGCAAACAGACTTAAGAGGAATGAACACAGAAATAAAGAGAATGACTAATACAAATAAAAAAGCCACAGAAGGTGGATGCATTGCAGACAAAAAAAGGAAAAATGCTAACAGACAATAAAGATATAATATATAGATGGCAGGAATATATAACAGAACTATTTCATGATCAAAGGGACAAGAAACCAGTTATAAAATGTACATCAGGCTATACAATCTTAAAATCTGAGGTGGAAAAAGCTATAAAAACAATGAAATAGGGAAAAGCAGCAGGATCTGACAGCATACAGATATAGATGATACATGCACTAGAAGACTTTTGTGTTGAAGTGATTACAGACACATGCAACAACATATACCACACATAACTCTACATAACAATATATACAAAAATCTTGCTAAAAGTTATACAAGGAAGGATTCCGAATAAAATCAATACTGAATTAGATGAACAGCAATTTGGATTTAGGAAAAATAGCGGGACAAAAGAAGCCATATTCTGCATGAGAACATTAATCGAAAAATACACAGAAGTAAACAAACCAATATATGCCTGCTTCATAGACTACACCAAAGCTTTTGATAGAGTACACCACAAACAAGTTATAGAATGCCTAAAAGAGATACATCTAGATGGCATGGATATACGACTAATATGTAATCTATACTGGCAGCAAACAGCAATAATAAAATATAACAAAGAGAACTCTACACCCATTGATATAAAAAGAGGAGTAAGACAGGTATGCATCCTATCACCAATCTTGTTCAATCTATACACTGAGCAAATCTTTAAAAACATCATAGAGATGCCAGGCTTACAAATTAATGGAAAGATAATCAATAACCTAAGATCTGCTGATGTTACTGTACTACTAGCAGAAAATCCTAAAGATCTACAACAATTACTTAATGAAATAAACATGATAAGCAAAAAATATGGACTAGATATGAATATCAAAAAGACTAAAACTATGATCATAAACAAAGGAAATACTCAAAACCCACAAATGGATATCAAAATTGAAGGAATAGACCTGGAGACAGTTCAGAACTACAACTACCTTGGACATACTATAACCAGTGATGGAAAATGTACAACTGAAATAAACAAAAGAATAGGAATGGCAAAAAGTAATTTTAATGTCATGAAGAACATACAAACATCAAAACAAATAACACCAGGGCTAAAACTAAGAATAGCAAAATGTTACATATTCTCAATATTCCTATATGGTGCAGAAACATGGACACTAGACAAGAAAACAGAACAGAGAATTGAAGTCTTTGAAATGTGAATATATAGAAGAATAGGTAGAATTGGATGGAAGGAAAAGAAAACAAACAATGAAGTCTTAAAACAAATAAAAATGAAAAGAGAACTACTAAACAGAATTCAAACAAGACAAATACGATTTTTGGGCCATGTTAAAAGACACAACAGCCTACTAAAAGTAATCCTGGAGGGGAAAATACAAGGTAAAAGAGTCAGAGGCAGACCAAGACTAACATGGACGAGTAACTTTAAAAGATGGACAAATCAGCCTATGACAATCTGCACCATCAAAGCAAGAGACAGAGCAGAATGGCGCTCCATGGTAGCCAACCTTCGTTGCAGAGACGGCACTCGATGATGATGATGAATCAAAATTTGCAACTTTCCTTTTCTCATGATGTGCCCGAAAAATGTTGATTGTTTCTTTGTGTCGTTTTTGAAGAGCTTACTTTTTGTGTTGGCTTGTTTGTGAATTTCCTTGTTGTTTTTTTAGATGCCCAGCTAACTTTCAACATTCTTCAGTGAAATCCCATCCTTATGGCCTCTAATCGTCTTTTCCTTAATTTCTTTATTGTCTATGATTCACTTCCTTAAGTCAGAATTGGCTCTATATAGCACCAATGATCTCCCTTTCTCACTTCTATTGACATATACATATTGCATAAGACCTTTTTCATTTTCTAAAATGCTAATTTGGCCTGAGCTGTTCTGTTTATTAATTCTGTGGTGCATCTTCCATCTGATGTTATTATTGTGCCAAAGTATTTGGTACGTTGCACTTGTTTCAGGTTTGTCCTGTTTATTTTTATTCTGCATGATGGTAATGATTGTTTCTTCGTTATAACCTTTACATCTGTTTTCTTACTATTCAGACTGAAACCTTTCTTGTTGCTTTCTTTCCTATTAAGTAAGTAAAGAGAACCGTCACGCTAAGTGGCGTATAGGGAATATGGTGTTAGTGACCATAATTTTTACAGACCTTCGGCATATGATTTTTGCGGTAATGTGGTCGGTATTACGCCCGTGCCGCTTTACTTCCCAGAAAAAAAACCGGTATCCATGAAAGGCTGGGTAAACCTGGAAGCCGTCAATGAGGATCAAACCCAACCTCTTGTCCTTTGTAGTCCAGTGCACTAACCACTGAGCTAAAGCGGCTCCCTTCTTTCCCTATTATCTATCATTTCTTGTATTTCATTCTCTCCTATTAAGACTGTGTCATCAGCATTTCGCAAATTGTGTTTATGATATCGCAAATGAATAGACCTTGTTTATTTCTTGTCCTGTTTCTGATAAAGCCCTATGTCCGAAACGTTATATTTTGCCCAACTTCCCTCTAAATTCACCTGCCCAAAATAATTCTCCTTTTTCTCGTTTATCCCCAAAATAACGCGTAAGTTAAAAAAAGTTATATTATCTAATCAAATGTGTAATATAAAAGATCTCACTAAACTAAAATATAATTAGGAATTACTCTCTAAAATAATATATAACTAGGAAATAAACTGAGATATTATGTAATTAAAATTGTACTATTTAAACTGTTATTTTATTAAAGCTACTCAAGCTAATAAATCCGTTCAAAATAACACAAGAACGCTTGAATTTCTTTTACTACGGGCATTGAAATTCACTTATAACTTAAATTTGACTCCCATCGAAAATTGCATCGTGTTGCCACCAAAGTCACACACCGGAAGCCAACGAATCTACGAGGCGTCTTCTCGAGAATGCATGGAAAAAAAGCCAAGAGGAAGACCCACAAGAAGATGGATAGAAGCAGTGACAGAGACATGTAACAACAAAGGAAAATCACTAATTATGACAGTTCGAGCAGCTCAAGAACGGCAAATGATATATATATATCATTTACTGCATATCTCTGCGATCAAGACTCAATCAGAGTAGGATTCCAGACTCTCTCATGAAGTCAGCTTTCTGTCTGTTAGTGAATCGATTGCCCCATATAGTTTCTCTTCCAGAGAGGTGGATGTGGACCACATTGCTCTTCTCAAGATTGTGTACTGGTGGCAATCCTGTAGAACATGTTTTGTAGTCATATTGTCCAGTGTACAGTGGCATATACTGGTTGTACCTATTTTGAATTTGGTGAACATGTGATTCCTCATTCTATTGTAGCCAGTGCGTAGGTGAAGTATGATGACTTGATCTCTCCTTGATAGTTGATGGTATCCGTCACTCACGTCATGCTTTTGGTGTTCTCGTTTCCATTTTTCATGGAACTGACCTTTGAAGATGGATTTTGCTTCATCATAACTGAGCGGATGGTTTTCTTGTGATAATCTCCCTCCCTCTTTAGCTAACTTGTCTGCGCGTTCATTCCCGTGTATATTACAGCGTGATGGTATCCACTGAATGACTACTCTCTGGAAGTTATTGCATAGTTAGTCCAGGGTTGTTCTCAAGTCATCTAGTTCATTGTTCTTGGGGCTTTTTAGAGCTGATAGTACTGACAGTGCATCAGTCAGAATCACCAATTTATTGTGCATGTTATTTTTGTGTTGAGTAGCCAGTGTTGCAGCATCTCTGATGGCATCAATTTCTGCTTTAAAGTTGTTTGAGAATTTTCCAGTAGCTATTGACTTGATGATCTTGTCCTGTTTATTCAGCGTCAAGAACACACCTCCCCCTCCATTTCTGGTGGTATTTGTAGCAGAGCCACCTGTGTATATGTGGGACCAAGAGTCATGTGGGTAGGTATCGTGTATGTGTTTTTCTGCTACGTGTTTTCTTTCTGTGTCTAATTGGGCGCCTTTTTCATATTCCTGCTATATTTTCCTTAAGTTCTGGTATTTTATGTTTTCCATGAGGAGACATATCAGATGGGCTCAAGGGTTTCGATATTGTTTGGGAAAGTACTGGGTCTCCAGTAGTTAGTTTATTGGCAATTGCAGCGAAGTCGCTCCTCTTTAGTCGTACAATTCCGGAACCAGTTATTCTTTGGTGCATGGGGTGGCTAAGGAGCCTTCTATATTTCTCCGCTTGTTGCAATACTTTAGTGACCCGTCTGTCATCTAAGGGTTGTAAACCTGTTACTGTTTCTAGAGTCTTGATAGGTGTAGATTTCATAGCACCAGTGATGATACGGGCAGCTTGGTTCTGTGTTCTGTTAATTTTTGCTAAGGTGTGATTTGCAAGCCATAGCCTAGGCTGTGACTCCATACTCCAGAATTGGTCTGACTCTTTCTACGGATAGTCTTTTCAAAATATTGCTGTCTGCTCCCCAGTCCGTTCCTGCCAATGTCTTCATAATATTTGTTCGTTTTCTGGCTTTTTTCTTGCTCTGTCTATCTGATTTTTCCAAGTCATTCTGCGATTCATGGTGACGTCAAGATATGTTGGGTTTTGGTCAATAGGGAGTGTATGGTCTTTTATCTTTAAGTTTGCAGTGAGTATGTTTCTTGATAGGCTGAAAATTATATATGTAGTTTATTTTTTTCGTTGATTGGTAAGAACCAGGTGTTCGTCCATTTTTCAAGTTCACCTAGGGCATCTTGCATCCTGGGTCCAGCCACCGACATACTTTCCTCGCGAGCCCATAACGCCAGATCGTTTGCGTATATTGCTGAGTGTTTTCTAGGTGGAATGTCCATTACGATGTCATTTATGAAAATTAAAAAGAGTGTTGGGGACAAGAGTCCGCCTTGTGGGACACCTTGTTCGATAGAGACCTTCTTACTTAGTTGACCTTGAACTTGTACTCTGGCCGTTCTATCCTGAAGGTATTGAGAGACCCAATTGAATAAACGACCCTGAATGCCAAGTCTAAAAAGCTTGTTCTTTAAACCCTCTGGCTAAACCCAATCAAAAGCCTTCTCCATGTCGACCCACACTGCCAGCGTGTGTTTTTTTTCTTGTAGAGCATCTTCTATTTCCCGTGCAATGTAGGAATAGGTCTTCAGTTGATCTGTGCTGACGAAACCCACTTTGTTGTGGTATGATTTGTTGTTTTGTCTCCAAATGCCACATAAGTCTTCTGTTAACCAGTCTTTTCATGGGTTTACTCAGGCAGCTCAGTAGGCTAATTGGTCTATAGCTACTTGGGTCTAGTGGGTCTTTTCCACGTTTGAGGATGGGCACCATAATAGCTTCTTTCCAGATTGCCGGCACATGACCTCTCTTCCAGCTAGCATTTATTATCCTTAGAAACTATCTCTTATCTTATTTAGGTATCAGTGAAAAGAGAAAAGAAAAAGAAGAAAGAAGACTCTAGCTAATACTCGCTTACAAATTATAATTACAACTGTTTAAAATAAAGTCTAATTTAAAATGTATGCTATTTAAAGTAAAATATAATTAGAAAATTAAGCTATCTGGAGCGCAGTTTTAAAAATATGCCTCCTCAAACGGAAGAGTAATTTAAATTTAAAGGAGATATGTAGATATGTAGTGTGAATACTTTATGCATACTAATGAGTAGTGTAATTACTTTATGCGTAGTAATGAGTAGTATAATTACTTTATGTGTTGTTATGAATAGTCTAATTACAGTATGCGTACTAATAGTAAGTAAGTAAAGTACCCCCATCACTCCAAGTGGCGTATAGGGAAATATGGTGTTAGTGACCCTATATTTTACAGACCTTCAGCACATGATTTTTGGGGTAATGTGGTATGCGTACTAATGAGTATTGTAATTATTTTATGGCTACTAATGAGTAGTGTAATAACCTTATGTGTACTAGTGAGTAGTGTAATTACTTTATGCCTACCAATGAGTAGTGTAATTAATTATTTCGACTAATGAGTAGTGGTCGCCTGTGCGCTGTCGGGAACCGTAAGGGAAGTAAAGAATAGTGGCGCTGTTCCCTACCAGCCATGTGCGTTAGAGGCGACTAAGGAGAGTTGGACATGGGACTGGCTATCCCGTACTGCAAAGAAATAAGACGAAAAAATTTCACAAAACATGGACAAGTCAAAGACAAAATGACCCACATAGAATTATGGAAATGTACCAGTCAAATACCATTGGATAAAGAGATACAGCGTAGACGATGCCGCTGGAAGAACACACACTGCGGAAGCCAACTTAGAGTATTAACGAACAGGGCCTTTTATGGAAGCCCCAAGGAAAAAGACAAAGAGGAAGACCAAAGAATTAACGGAGAAGACAGATGGAAGCAGAGATAAAGATAATGGGGAAGACATGTAATGATCTTAAAAGATTGGCAAGAAACATAACGGCCTGGAAAGTGTTTGTTCAAGACCTATGGTCCACAGGGAGCTGAAAGGTAGAAGAGGAAGAATGAGTAGTGTAACTACCTTATTCGTAGTAATGAGTAGAGAATACTTTATGCATACTAATGAGTAGTATAATTACTTTGTGCGTACCAATGAGTAGTGTATTTACATTATGCGTACTAATGAGTAGTGTAATTTGTTTATGCATACTAATGAGTAGTGTAATTACTCTGTGCGTACTAATAAGCAGTGTAATTACTTTATGCGTAGCAATGAGTAGTGTAATTACTTTATGCATACTAATGAGTAGTGTATTTACATTATGCGTACTAATGAGTAGTGTAATTTGTTTATGCATACTAATGAGTAGTGTAATTACTTTGTGCGTACTAATGAGTAGTGTAATTACTTTATGCGTACTAATGAGTAGTGTAATTACTTTGTGCGTACTAATGAGTAGTGTAATTACTTAATGCGTACTAATGAGTAGTGCAATTACTTTGTGCGTACTAATGAGTAGTGTAATTACTTAATGCGTACTTATCTGAAGTGTAATTAAAAATGTATGATACGTTTACTAAAGTTTATTATACATTAATTCTAGTAAAAGTAAAGGTTCGCTCCACGCCTTTCTAGTCGTATTGGGAATATGGTGTAAGTGACCATATCTTTCTATGCCCACGGCACATTTTTGAGGGATGTGGTCGGTGTCACGACAGGCCAATTTATTTCCCAGAAAAATCCCTGGTACCCATTTTTAGAGGCTTAGTGAACCCCAGAGCCTTGCCAGTCCGAAAAAAAATCCGCCACTGCTGGGGATCGAACCCGGACCTTTCTGGTCAGGAAGCGAGCACACTAACCACTCAGCTGCCGAGGCTCTACCTCTAATTAATTCTACCTAAACTAAAAAGTAATTAAAAGTTTATACTTCCTAAACTATACTGTCCGAGCTAACATGTAATTAAAAAAATATGCGGTGGCAAGACGTCTACAACAACACAGTTGGAAGCTGTTGCAGAGTCTTGATTGTTTGCGCCAGGATCGGTGAACCAGAACCATCCAGACCCTGTTCAACCTATCTGTGATGCCTACAGAAACAAAACTAACTAGCAAAGTCTGGCCAAGCGAGCAGGGATCGATAAGGGAAGACAACCAGGTATTCAAAATGCCGTGCTGAAGTCGGATGCGTTGGGTCGAAATACGAAAATAAACCACAACATATTGCATCTAACCCAATTAACATCCGTTTAAGAATCGGCGACGAAGAGGACTACCAATATCCGTTAATAGTCACCAGGTGAGCGTCATAAAAGGGAAAGATATGCATGCTACTAAAGTATATTTAGGAATAAATGCTTTCTTAATATTTAAAAATGTAACAACATAAATTGATTTGTGAATGCGTTCATTGTCAAGAAGACAAGGCCAGGTATCGTGAACGAGTTGAGTTCCACATATTCAACCGTTCATATCTTCAGCGTCTGATTGTTGTTAAGAGCCATTGAAAACCATCGTAGAGTGTAACATAAAAACAAAGGTCGAACTGAGGGTCATATTTACCGCGATAGTAGTCTCAATCTTGGATCAACACTATATGACCATATGAACACTTGATCTAGTTCACAGAGGTCAAAGGTCACTCAGGAGTAATTGGTAATAGAATTATGCTCTTTAATAGAATAGAGCAGATACGGTATAAATCTTATTTTCCTCTTCATGATCATTATCTTCATTTCTCGTATAAAATCTGAGGGTGTCTAAGCACTTTATCGTTATTTTGACAGTCCCAGCCATTGCAATTTGATTTTGTTATTGAGTTTTCTTGAATGATTCTGTAGAGTTTGCTTGTCGTTGTAGAGTTTTGTTGTTATTATTACTGAGTTTTCTTGATGTCGTTTCTTAGTCACACTCTGGCGCTGCCCAGAACTGTGCTGCATTCTCCTTTCTTCGTATACATGCTTTGCACTGAATTATAAAGAGTATTTGAAAACTCGAGTCCCCAGTGGCATACCGTCTTTGTGTGCTGCGCGTGCGACGCACGCTTAAGGGAAGCTACTAAAATGTATTTGTGATAGTATGTTATTTGTTGAATAAATTATAAATACCGTATTTGTAATATTGCGTAATGACTTATAAAAAAAAAAAAAAAGTCGTCACGCCAAGTGGCGCATAGGGAAATATGGTGTTAGTGACCCTATATTTTACAGACCTTCAGCACATTATTGGGGTAATATTGTCGGTATTACGCCCGTGCTGCTTTACTTTCCAAGGAAAAAATCCGGTACCCATTTAAGGCTGGGTGAACCCGGAAGCCGTCGGTTGGGATCGAACCCTACCCCTTGTCTTTTGTAGTCCAGTTCACTAACCACTGAGCTATCGCGGCTCCTTGTAATGACTTATGTTTGACTTAATATAATCAAGCATTAAAGCCTTCTTTGCATCTAATCACATCGCCTCCTGCGTTATTGTTAACATATCATCATCATCATCATTCATAAGTGCCGTCTCCGCATCGAAGATTGGCTACCATGGCCTGCCATTCCGCTGTCTCTTTCTTTGTTAAAACATAAGCGGGAGTTAAGGGACTTTATGTTTGGTGTGCTGCATTAATCTAGTACACAGTGGTGCTATAATAAGGCTTAATAGTGAGACAGATATTTCTGACAAATTTAGAATCGCATCTTTATAGTTTCTTGTGATGTGTGTGCGATAAGTGAGTAGCACATAGCTACTGAAAAGAAGTGTATACACTAATTCTTACCTAATGTGGGCCGAATCGATTAGTGTGTGTATATAGATATAATTGTGTGATTTTGTCCTCCATACACGTTTAAGTTAACATTTTTCTGTTTGATGAACTCATGAAAGAAAACAATTATATGTTGGAAGATCGTCAGAGAAATAAACGTTAATAACTTCAAAATTAACAGAGAAACTTTCCCTGGTGAACTCTTACGTAAATTAAGATTAGCATATTACACTCGATCACATCCGTCTTACAAGTGAACTAACTGTAATGTATGCAAGTCATGCAAGTCTACCTTTTAAAAATTCATATTTTTTTTAAAAACTTAACTTATATAAAAATAATAATTTAGATTCTAGACTGAAAGAAGTGTACATACTAAGTGAACATATTTCGACTATTCCTTGAACTACAGGTTCAGTGTACTGCTTGTTTTAGATTTGAAGTGGATATATAGTTACTGTAAGTCCAATCAAGATCGTTGGAGTGGCTTGGGTCATATTTTTACAGAAAAAGGAAATCTGGTCGAGCGAGACAACGCCAGTTATCTACGAAACATCACCAATTGCCAAGGGTATAATTAGAGTCCCCGTTAATAAAAAGCTCTATAGTTTGTTTCATAACTCGTGCTCAATTTTTAAAATCGATAACATTTTAACCGCTTGTTGTAAGTTGTTCAAAATTTGCATGTAAAGTTATAATGATTAGAACCCAACAGGGAATTAATTTCATAAAAAAACACTTGGTTATTATTGTTGCTTATTTGATTTATATAAATTTATAACGATCCATTGATGTAGTCAAAACTTAATGTTTACAGTATTTTAAGTTAAAAATAGCGAGTAAAAATCCATACACGTTAAAATTGACATGTTTGCACGCTTTTACCGTGGTTTTTTGACACAATTAGACACTTGTAAAAAACGCGAGAAATTGTGTGTTCCATTTCCGTTCATTCATAGGTGGAGTCGTGGAACGATAACATTTATCATGAGTCTTAAAAGGAAATTCTGCAGTTTACAAAACATCGCAATAAAAATGTATGACTATTTTTGCAAAGAGGCTAAACGAGGAAGATTATTTCATTCTTTAGAAAACCCTGAGAATAGGATAAGACACATTTTAAATTTATCTAAACATGTAAGTTTTGAGTATTATCTTTGTTTATAATCATAGTTTTAGTGTTTTTGATATTCATATCTAATCCATATTTTTTTGCTTGCCGTGTTTATTTCATTAAGTAATTGTTGTAGGTCTTTAGGATTTTCTGCTAGTAATACCGTATCAACCGCATATCTTAGGTTAATTGATTATCTTTCCATTAATGTTTAGTCTAGGCATCTCTATGATGTTTTTAAAGATTCGTTCAGTGTATAGATTGAACAAGCTTGGTGATAGGATGCACCTCTGTCTTACTCCTCTGTTTATTTTAATAGGTGTGTAGTTCTCTTTGTTATATTTTATTATTTTGCTCCCATTTAAAATTACATATTAGTCGCATGTCTGTGTCATCTAGGTGTATATATTTTAGGCAGTCTAATGTTGTTATAACAGGGTGTTAGACAAGGTTGTGTCACCAGATTTATTTAATGTGTATAGTGAGATCATTTTAAGATCCACAACGGTCATACCTGAAATAACAATCTGAGGTCATAATATAAATAATCTAAGGTATGCTAATGCTACAGTTTTAGTCGCTAAGAGTGAAAATGAGTTGCAAGAAATGTTGGACATTATAGTGAGAGAAAGCAAAAATTAAGGACTCAGTCTTAATTGCAAAAAGACAGAGGTGATGGTAACAACAAAGAAAAAGACATCACCGCAGTGCACAATAAAGACAAGAGGAACAATATTAAAACAGGTAAATGAATTTAAATGTCTGGGAACATTGTTAACCTCAGATGGTAGATGTACAACAGAGGTGACAGGTGAGATGCAGAATGACTGAGGCAAAAGCAGCTTTCGCAAAAATGAGGTAGATACTGTGCAATCCATTTTTGACAATGAAAACAAGAAAACGAGTTCTTAAATGTTATATAGAGTCAGTCTTAACATATGGATGTGAATCATGGACAATAGGACAACTGACAAGAAAATCACTTGAGGCTGTAGAAATGTGGTTTTACAGAAGAATGGTGAGAATTCCATGTACAGCTAAGAATAGTAATGAAAACGTTGTGAAAGAGGCCAAAGCAAGAAGAGAGCTAATATCCAGTATTAGGAAGAAATAATCATTTTTTGGAAATGTAATTAGAAGGGATATAGCAGGAGCCATCTACATAAACAATGAGCCTGTGAAAGAAGACATACAAGCTACATATCTCGGAGTTACATTTGATAACAAACTATCTTGGAAACAGCAGATAAATAAGGCAACCCAAAAAGCAAGGAGGAAATTGGCTATTCTAAGAAAGTTGTGTGGAACCACATGGGGTGCGAGTGGGAAAATACTCAGTAAAGTTTACCAACAGAGTATACGCCCACATTTAGAATATGGATCATCCGCATGGTGCTCAGCATCAAACACCACATTGCAAGAACTGGATAAAGTACAAAACCAGGCACTTAGGGTCATCACAGGAGCAATGAAATCAACACCAATATTGGAGATGGAGAAATTGTGGAGGATACCAGCACTGAGAGAACGGAGAGACACAAAGGTGCTGATACAGGCAGAAAAATTTGTATGCATGCCGAGACATCCAATGAAGGACAGATTCCAAAATCTTGCATTGGGACGACTTAAGAGAAGCAGTTTTATCCACCAAGCCAAGCGTATTAGTAGACAAACACCAGACATGCCAAGAGTTGTTAAACCCCTTCTGCCCATACCAGAACAGACTCCCTGGACAGATGAATCAGGATTATCAGTACAAATACGGACAGAAGTGAAAGGAATAGTTGACAAATAGGAACAAAATAGTCTACAGCGAAAAACAATAACTCTCAGTTTCCTGGATGAAGAATACCCACAAGACCTATGGATCCGTGTGTACACAGATGGATCAGCACAGAATGCAGTAAAGAATGGGGGAGCAGGTGCATATATAGAGTACCCAAATAACACTAGGGATATGAATAAAATAGCAACAGGGAAATATTGTCACAATTATGATGCAGAAATACAAGCAATAAAGTTGGCAATAGAAAAGCTGCTGAACAGTAATCTTAGCCCACAGCCTGTAGTGTTTTTGACAGATGCAAGATCAGTACTCCAGGCACTACAATCCAGAAAATTACCACATCTACAGACCTTATTGACTGAACTCTGCAAGCACCACAGGGTTGCCCTGCAGTGGATCCCGTCTCACTGTGGAATACCAGGAAATGAGAAAGCAGATCAGTTGGCAAAGGAAGGTTCAACAGGCACACAACTAGATACACCAGTCACATACCATCATAAGAAACAGATAATCAAATCAATCAGAGGACCACAAGCCCCATATCAGGATGCCTTTCATAATATGAATAGATATGAACAAGTTATCATTATACGCCTAAGAACAGGACACAATCGACTCCATAGTCACATGTATACAAAATTCAAGATCGGCACATCAACTACTTGTACATGTGGACAGGCACCCCAGACTGCTGAACACATACTTCAAGACTGCACTGAATATAGTAGACTGAGAAAAATCCATTGGCCCATAGATACAACACTACAGACAAAACTATATGGGCCACTGCAAGAATTACAAAAGACAGTAAAATTCATACAGAAAACGACATTGCTGATATAGACAATACTTCGAGCGAACGAAAGATAGATAGATAGATAGAAGGGATATATTCTGAAGCAATATGGCTTACCATAAAAAAACTCATAAATATTATCAAAGACATGTATGATGGATACACATGTGTAGTTCGTACAGAGGAAGGACTGAGCGAATGTTTTCCAATAGAAACTGGGATTAAACAAGGATGTATTTTATCGCTCTTGTTATTTGGAATTGTTATGGACTTCATAATGAAGAAATGCTGCACTGGTAACAAAGGCATCGAATGAATACAATGAGACAATTTGGAGGACTTAGACATTGCAGGTGACATAGTCCTCATCAGCAGTCAGATAAAAACGATGCAGGAAAACACAAATAAACTATCATCGCCTGACTTCTTCGGTATGGCTACAAAGATAGATTTGAGTAGATCTTCAGGTATGTGTCCAGTGTTGTATATGTCATTGAGTAGTTTTGTTATGACTTGTACTCCCAGCTCTCCTCATGCATTCATCTCTTCGATTGTTATATTGTCGGGACCTGGAGCTGTGCCTCTTTTCATGTGTTGAATTGCGTCCTCCACTTCACTCTGCATTATTGGTGGTCCTGTGTCTTCATTTGAATTATTTAATTCTGGTCTTTCATCATAGAGTTGACTGATATATTCTGTCCATCTTTCCATTGTCTTCTCCTGTTCCATTATTATATTTCCTTCCTTTGATTTCACACATCCTGAAACCTTGACTTCCTTTCTTCCTGTTAATACTACACACTATTATATTAATCTTTTTTCTCTTTCATCTCATTTTCCTAAACATGATTTCCTATAATGTGTTTATATCTACTTGTTCCTACTTTAGCATTCATATCAACCATTACAATCACAATGTCCGACGATTTCACTTGTTTTATAACTTTATTAATTCTTTATATGATGCCTCTATTTGTTCATCTGTATAGTCTTGAGTAGGTACGTTTTTCTGTATTATTGCTTTGTCTAATGGTTTTGCTTTCATTTTGAGTAGTATAATCCTATCATTGTATAACCAATGGGTATTTATATATTCTGTTTAGTTCTCTTTTCATTAGTATTCCTACACCTCTTTAATGTTCTGTTGTGTTACATGAACATATAAATGTATGTTTTTCGTCCTGCCTGTACCCACATTCTTTCCATCTTATCTTTGATATGCTAAAATATCAATTTTTAATCGTTCAGCTTCTAAAATGAGACTTTCCAATTTTCCTTCTTGGTAAAGAGTTCTAACATTCCATGTAGATATTCGTAGATCTTTCTTCAGACATAATTTAGAATTTCTCTCTATGGCTTTCTTTACGTACGTGA
Organism: Megaustenia siamemsis; assembly: GCA_032433765.1. Taxonomy (NCBI): domain Eukaryota; kingdom Metazoa; phylum Mollusca; class Gastropoda; order Stylommatophora; family Ariophantidae; genus Megaustenia; species Megaustenia siamemsis. Next base: position 50,339,381 of record JAVIAB010000024.1, read on the forward strand.
TGAGGCTCTAATCTCTTTCACGGTGGTCAGGGATATTCGCCTTTAGTGCCCTGAATATGACTCTTGTGTACCACACACTTTGCTGTTTTTGCTTTCTGAGCCGTTGATCATTTCTGATTCTTCCGCCCTATCTAACTTCACAGACTTTTAACATTCAAGAAGACATTCCTGGTAGTCGCCAGTTGTCGAAGTAGATGTTTGCCTTGTTAACCGCGAACACACGTTCGATGATAGGCTAAACACGTCGATACAAGAAGAATAAACAATATTCCAATTAAATATAGTCCATCCGGAATTAAAATACAAAATATTATTGATCCATCAGGTCGCATGTCCTTTGCAGAACGTTGCAATCAACACAGCTCTTCTAAAACAATCACTGACTCTAGCCAGATCTCCTACAGAACGTTGCATTCAACACAGCTCTTCTAAAACAATCACTGACTCTAGCCAGATCTCCTACAGAACGTTGCATTCAACACAGCTCTTCTAAAACAATCACTGACTCTAGCCAGAACTCCTACAGAACGTTGCATTCAACACAGCTCTTCTAAAAGTATCACTGTCTCTAGCCAGATCTCCTACAGAACGTTACATTCACCCCAGCCCGTCTAAAAGAATCACTATCTCTAGCCAGATCTCCTACAGAATGTTGCATTCACCACAGCCCGTCTAAAAGAATCACTATCTCTAGCCAGATCTCCTACAGAACGTTACATTCACCACAGCCCGTCTAAAAGAATTACTATCTTTAGCCAGATCTCCAACAGAACGTTGCATTCACCACAGCCCGTCTAAAAGAATCACTGTCTCTAGCCAGATCTCCAACAGAACGTTGCATTCACCACAGCCCGTCTAAAAGAATAACTGTCTCTAGCCAGATCTCCTACAGAACGTTGCATTCACCACAGCCCGTGTGAAAGGATCTCTGTTTCTTTTCATATCTCCTGCAGAACGTTCCACTTATCACAGCCCGTCTGAAATAATCACTGTATCTAGCCAGATCTTCAATTGGACGTTGCATTCACTACAGTCAGCCTGAAAGAATCTCTGTCTCTAGCCAGATCTCCCATTTCTTTTATTGTCATTGTCCATATCTCTTTGATGTCCTGAAACCAATTTCTGTTTGCTCTGCCCCTAATACATGGTCCAGAAACCATGCCTTCCATTATTGCCCTTCACATCCCATTGTATATGAATGGTAGTTCAAGAAAAAAGCAATAACATGCCAGATAAATTCTTCTTATGCGATCATTGGTCATCAGTCTAGAATTCTGGACTCTCTTATGAAGGCAGCTATTTATTTCAGTGATTCGGGGTGCACCGTAGAGTTTCACTTCCAGGGTGGTCCACATTGTCCTCCTTAGGTCCGTGTACAGGGGGCAATCCTGCAGAATTGTTTTGATGTCATGTCACCTAGGGTACAGTGACATTGGCCACCAAGCATTCCAACTTTCCTCTTCTCATGTGCCCGAAAAATGTTGATTGCTTCTTTCTGATGTTTTTTTAAGAGCTCCCCTTTTGTGTTGGCCTCTTTGAGAATTTCCTGATTGGTCTTTTTAGCTGTCCAAGGAACTTTCAACATTCTTCTGAGAAACCCCATCTCTGTGGCCTCTAATCGTCTTTTCATTTGTTTGTCTACTGTCCATGATTCGCTTCCATAGGTCAGAATTGGTTCTATATAGCACCGATGAACTCTCTTTCTCATTTTTAATGACATAGATTGGTTGCATAAGATATTTTTCATTTTCTGAAACTCTATTTTGGCTTGAGCTATTCTGCTTTTTATTTCTGTGGTGCATCTCCCATCTGATGTTATTATTGTACCCAAGTATTTGAAACGTTGTACTTGTTTCAGATTTGTCTCCTTTATTTTTATGCTGCATGCTGGTGGTGATTGTTTCTTCGATATAACCATTACTTCTGTTTTCTTACTATTCAGACTGAGACCTTTCTTGTTGCTTTCTTTTACTATTATGTCTATCAGTTCTTGTAGTTCATTCTCTGTCTCTGCTGCTATTAAGACTAAGACCTTTCTTGTTACTTTCTTCTACTATTATGTCTATCATTTCTTGTAGCTCATTCACTGTCTCTGCTACTATTAGACTGTGTCATCCGCATATCGTAAATTAGTTTTAGATTACATGCCAGAAAAATAATAACAACAATGAGGATAAACAAGAGGACATTCATCTAATTGTTGTTTTCTATTTTTATTATCAAATATTAGGAATAACTGTACCTATCTACTTTAAAAGAACAACATAGACTAAAGCTGAAATGAAGAAACAATTAGTAGTATACAAATACACATAAATGAATAAAATATTTACTGAGAAAACAACTCACTGATATATATTGCAACGTTGACTGGGAGTTGTTATTAATTAACTCGCAAGTCTGAGATTTCTTTTCTCCTTGTCAGTGTTTTGTTGCAGTGACCTCACAAGTGTAGAGTTCATTTTATAGAAAGTTTTTTTTTAATTTAAGGAGAGAGATACTATCTAGGACAAACAAGTAGTTGTTTATTTATGTCCCATTTACTGAACTCTATTCATATAATAAATGATTGTAAACACTTCAGATTAAGTAAAGGCACCTCACAGACAAGGCTGGTGTATTATTGTTGGATTATGGTGATCTGTGAGTGAACTATAGTTATTTGCTAATTAATTATTTTTACTCATTTGTGAAGTTAATGATGTCAGTGTCTTCATTTGCTCCTCGTACTCTTCTTTCCCTGTTGCTTCTAGTAAAAATCAAATACATCTATACATGTCGATTATTTCTGTTACTAGTTCAGTATCGACTACTGAAGACATAAATATTTCGTGCATTTATCTTCAGATTTTACTATTTAAAGAAATTTGAAATGTAAAGTATCAATTTTTCTATTGTTGTAAATTTTATTTTTCTTAATGTAGATTGTCAACAAATAAAAAGGATAGCAATTAATAAAAGCAGAAATTGAGTTTCTATGTAGAGTGTTATGTCTTCCATTTGTAGTTGAGAAGTCAAATATGACAATACTAGAAGGAAATAATTGTACACTCTCACTAGTAAATCCAAAATCAAAAGTAAACATAGGGTTAGTTTAAATCTCTGGTATATCGTGAAATTATAGTTGTAAAGTATTTTACATCCCCACTACTGCCTAACACGTAAATTTATATATATATATATTTATATATATATATATATATATATATATATATATATATACATATAATATATATATAGCTGAGGTACTAAGCTCTAACTTGTAAATCTGAGAAGAGCTCTAAAGAGCTACATGTAAATCGCCTCTACTCTTCTTCGCTGCGATTACTTTCACAAACTATGAGAAGGGGACCGGCACAAATGGAGGGGGCGGGGGCAGCGGTAAATCTGGTAAGAGAGACAATAGAAAAAAAATAGGGAAAATTGCAGCTACAGTGTGGTAAAACACGATACAAAAAGATCGATCTTGCGATATATGTCCGAGTCGAAGGTCAGCTCTTAAGCACATACGTTAGATCCTACCAGAAGGTCAACTTTTAGTCTGCAACTTCAGATCCCATCAGAAGGTCAACTTTTAGTCTGCAACTTCAGATCCCATCAGAAGGTCAACTTTTAGTCTGCAACTTCAGATCCCATCAGAAGGTCAACTTTTAGTCTGCAACTTCAGATCCCATCAGAAGGTCAACCTTTAGTCTGCAACTTCAGATCCCATCAGAAGGTCAACTTTTAGTCTGCAACTTCAGATCCCATCAGAAGGTCAACTTTTAGTCTGCAACTTCAGATCGCATCAGAAGGTCAACTTTTACTCTGCAACTTCAGATCCCATCAGAAGGTCAACTTTTAGTCTGCAACTTCAGATCCCATCGGAAGGTCAACTTTTAGTCTGCAACTTCAGATCCCATCAGAAGGTCAACTTTTAGTCTGCAACTTCAGATCCCATCAGAAGGTCAACTTTTAGTCTGCAACTTCAGATCCCATCAGAAGGTCAACTTTTAGTCTGCAACTTCAGATCCCATCAGAAGGTCAACTTTTAGTCTGCAACTTCAGATCCCATCAGAAGGTCAACTTTTAGTCTGCAACTTCAGATCCCATCAGAAGGTCAACTTTTAGTCTGCAACTTCAGATCCCCCCCAGAAGGTCAACTTTTTGTCTGCAACTTCAGATCCCATCAGAAGGTCAACTTTTAGTCTGCAACTTCAGATCCCATCAGAAGGTCAACTTTTAGTCTGCAACTTCAGATCCCATCAGAAGGTCAACTTTTAGTCTGCAACTTCAGATCCCATCAGAAGGTCAACTTTTAGTCTGCAAGGTCAGATCAAATCCGAAAATCAACTTTTAGTCTGCAAGGTCAGATCTCATCAGAAGGTTAACATTTAGTCTGTAACGTCAGATCAAATCAGAATGTCAGCTTTTAGTCTGCAAAGTCAGATCCCACCAGAAAGTCAGCTTTAAGTGTGCAACATCGGATCCCATAAGAGAGTCAGCTTTCATCTGCAACATAGAATCCCATCAGAAGATCAATTTTTAGTCTGCAACGTTAGATCCTCACAGAAAGTCAGTTTTTAGAACGCACGTCGCATGTTTTGTGTCATCTATTACCACAGCGAAGTTGCAACCATATAAACGAGGGGCGTTCAAAAGGTAATGCACCACACCGGTTTTCTCAGCTAATAATAAACATAGAAGCATGATATATTTCGCACAATTTAAATATGACATTATTGTGTGCACCAAATTGCACTGCAATCGGCCAAATAATACAACTGCACTAAACCTTTGAAATAGAACATGTTAGCAACTTGCGTTAGAAGCTGCGAATTGTGATAGAATTTCTCGTTTTAGAGAAAGAAACTTTTGTGACCATTCACAAGCGCATATCTGATGTGTATGGAAGTTTTACTGTTGATAGGAGCACAGAAGGTGGTTAAGAGAATTAAAGAATCGGAAAACGGAGAAACACATATTCTTGATCGGCCGCGCTGTGGACTGCCTGCCACCGTCACCAGTGCAATGATATTGAAATGTTGAGGGCATTCTTCTTGCTGATAGGTGCAAAACTATTCAACAATAGACCTTAAAGTTTTCAGTCAACATTGGTAGGGCAAATGTAATTATAAAAACTCTCGGATTCTCTAAAATGTTCGCAAGATGGGTTCCACGAAATCTCTCAAATGAGCACCGATGGCAAAGAAAGGCAATTTCTTCTGAACTGTTGGAGCGTTTCAATGTTGATGAAGAGAACTTTTTGGCTGAGATTGTTACAGCAATCCTGGGCACATCATTTTGAACTTGAGACAAAAAAGACAGTCAATGGAGCGGCATCATCCGCACTCACCACAAAGAAAGAAATTCAAGACATCTCCTTCAGCTGGAAAGGTCATGGTCACTGTACTTTTGGGACATTGAAGATGTGATTCTTGTGGATGTTATGCCATGTGGAGAGACAATAAATTTGCAAGCTTACATTAAGACATAGAAGATACTCAATCAAGGTTTTCGCAGAGTTCGGCCGCACAAGAATCCACAGACCTGGTTATCCTTCACGACAATGCGCGCCCTCACACAAGTCTGGCAAAACGGGAAGCAAGCAACAGATTGGGTTGGATTGTACTCCCCCATCAACCGTACAGCTGTGATTTGGCACCCTCTGATTTCCATCTCTTTGGTCAATTTAAAGATAGAACAAGGTTTGAAGATGATTCATGCAGCGAAGAAATTGCTACACGATCAAAACACAGACTGTTACAGGCCCGGAATACATGCACTTGTTGCGCGCTGGCGTAAAGCTGTACAAGTGGATACGGATTATGTTGAATCATACAAATGTTTACATGTTATATCCATATATGCTGTGTACAAATTTCAAACATTTTGAATTAGCGGTTCCCGAGAAAACCGATGTGGGATATTACTTTCTGAATACACAAATTATATATTTCTTCCTACGTCTTTCTCTTCTCCCTCCCTGAGAACCAAGATTGCTTTGTAGGGGCGTGTCGACTTCAGTCTCATCGAGTAGAAGTGCAAAATCACATTTACTCTATAAATTGTATACAAGGATGCCCAGGGACAACTCTCACCCTACATCATCGTTATTGAATGAAGTATTTGGAGGACTGATTGGTCTCGAGGTAAAACGCCGACATCGAGACAGAGAGGTTGTGGGTTCAAATCCCGGCTGCACCAGTTGGGACTTTTATTTATGACTTCTCTGTGCCGCAACTAACCCTGGTCTCAGCAGCGAGGCCCGACTTGAAACGTCAATTACCCATCGACGGAAAATTATGAGTACCTTCGAAGTCGGAGTTATCTGCCTGGGCGGCGAGGCCCCCTGTGCACACGGCTGCCAGGGAAAAATGGATTAAAACGCAAAATTCAGTTCCTAGTCTCAAGGGACTTCGTCAGAGGTAAAAGCTGGCGAGCGAAAAAAAATGAAGTATTTAACTAAACCTAGAAGGTCACCTTAAAAAATAAATTTTAAAAAAGTAAAGAGCCCTGTCACGCCAAGTGGTCCATTGGAAATACAGTGTTAGTGACCATAATTTATACAGACCTTTGGCACATGATTTTTGGGGTAATGTGGTCGGTATTACGCCCGTGCCGCTTTACTTTCGCAGAAAAATATGCGGTACCCGTTTAAGGCTGGGTAAACCTGGTTGAATCCATCGATCAGGATCGAACTCGACCTCTTGTCCTTTGTAGTCCAGTTCACTAACCACTGAGCTGTCGTGGCTCCCAGAAGGTCACCTTATTTGCGGGTAATCAGAATTAACCTTCTGCTAATATCTAGGTCATGTACTTAAATATAATTAAGACATGTACAAATAGTAAACAGTAACCCATAGGTGACTGTTTACGTTAGGGTCAACAAACCTAACATTACCAAGATCTTTCTCTACTTCCAGATGGTTACGTAAAAAAGAATTATCAGCCTAGTCAAGTGAGTAAGGAACAAAGAGAGAAAATAAACCAGGTTCTAAAAATGTGAATTCATGATGACGGATGTACCAGATCAAAAGCGTAAGTGTTGCAGCTTTGCTGTATATTACATTACAAGAAAATTATCATCTTATAGTGCAAACGAAGAAGAAAAGTGTCAATGACATTTTAAACATGTAATCGTTGCAAATGCTTAGATAAATGAAAATGATACGGCGCCTTCAATGTGAAGGTATAAGAAGACAAATATAGCCCAAACTAAATAGACAACTTTTCTCGAGATAGTGTCCAAATGAAACCCTGAAAAATACAACAAGCTTCGTCAGCGAATCTTGCATGAATCTCATTCTAATTTGACGCCGATCGCAAAAGATTATCTTCAGAATTAGATGAATGAAAAGAGTAAAAAAAAAAAAGAGTGATTCTATGAAAGATAAACATCAAAGCAGCGATAAATAACTTCCTGGAATGCATAAAAGACAAATATAAGTATTTTTAGACAACAATAAATTGTCAATGCAACTAGCAATACATATAATTATATTTAACCTGATCCTAAACACCCAGAGGTGATTTATTCTGTGAGTCGATTAAAAGACTCTAAACACCGTACTTGGCACTCTCAACAATGGCTGCATGGTTAATATGTCAACCAGTTAGTGCCGTGCCGTAAGGAATATTACATTTCTTTATTTCCCTCTGTCAGGTTAACAGATTAGTCTTACTGTCGTTTGTTTATTGTAATATTTGGATAATCATGTATGATGCTTTTTTGCTTAGTTTTCTTTTTCATTATGCCTCTCCCTTTCTCTGCTATAATCAAAGTTAAGTTTATATATTTTTATGATCCACGCATACCGAAAGTATATAGATTATATTGCTTGCATGTTCATCATATGTAGTATGTACAATGAAGTTTTAAGCTATTCAATAGTTGTCAGTTATCCAACATAGATGCAATAACATTACATTCAGCACTCTAAGAAATAAATAATGCTAAATAATTTAGTCATAACTCTAACGTCATGATTCTATGAATGTTAAGTTTAGTCATAACTCTAGCATCATCACTCTAAGAATGTTAAAAAGGTTAGTCATGACTCTAACGTCAACACTCTAATAATGCTAAGAAGTTTAGTTATAGCTCTAGCTTCATCACTCTAAGAATGATAAGAAGTCTAGTCATAACTCTAACGTCATCACTCTAAGAATGATAAGAAATTTATTCATAACTCTAACGTCATCACTCTAAGAATGATAAGAAGTCTAGTCATAACTCTAACGTCATCACTCTAACGTCATCACTCTAAGAGAGATAAGAAGTCTAGTCATAACTCTAACGTCATCACTCTAACGTCATCACTCTAAGAGAGATAAGAAGTCTAGTCATAACTCTAACGTCATCACTCTAACGTCATCACTCTAACGTCATCACTCTAACGTCATCACTCTAAGAGAGATAAGAAGTCTAGTCATAACTCTAACGTCATCACTCTAACGTCATCACTCTAAGAGAGATAAGAAGTCTAGTCATAACTCTAACGTCATCACTCTAACGTCATCACTCTAAGAATGATAAGAAATTTATTCATAACTCTAACGTCATCACTCTAGGAATGATAAGAAGTCTAGTCATAACTCTAACGTCATCACTCTAACGTCATCACTCTAAGAGAGATAAGAAGTCTAGTCATAACTCTAACGTCATCACTCTAAGAATGTTAAAAAGGTTAGTCATAACTCTAATGTCAACACTCTAATAATGCTAAGAAGTTTAGTTATAGCTCTAGCTTCATCACTCTAAGAATGATAAGAAATTTAGTCATAACTCTAACGTCATCACTCTAAGAATGATAAGAAGTCTAGTCATAACTCTAACGTCATCACTCTAAGAATGATAAGAAGTTTAGTCATAACTCTAACGTCATCAATCTAAGAATGATAAGAAGGTTAGTCATAACTCTAACGCCATCACTCAAAGAATGATAAAAAGTCTAGTCATAACTCTAACGTCAACACTCTAAGAATGATACGAAGTCTAGTCATAACTCTAACGTCATCACTATAAGAATGATAAGAAGTCTAGTCATAACTCTAACGTCATCACTCTAAGAATAATAAGAAGTTTAATCATAACTCTAACGTCAACACCTTAAGAATGATAAGAAGTCTATTCAAACTCTAACGTCATCACTCTAAGAATGATAAGAAGTCTAGTCATAACTCTAACGTCATCACTCTAAGAATAATAAGAAGTTTAATCATAACTCTAACGTCAACACCTTAAGAATGATAAGAAGTTTAATCATAACTCTAACGTCATCACTCAAAGAATGATAAAAAGTCTAGTCATAACTCTAACGTCAACACTCTAAGAATGATACGAAGTCTAGTCATAAATCTAACGTCATCACTCTAAGAATGATAAGAAGTCTAGTCATAAATCTAACGTCATCACTCTAAGAATGATAAAAAGTCTAGTCATAACTCTAACGTCAACACTCTAAGAATGATACGAAGTCTAGTCATAAATCTAACGTCATCACTCTAAGAATGATAAGAAGTCTAGTCATAACTCTAATGTCATCACTCCAATAATGATAAGAAGTCTAGTCATAACTCTAACGTCATCACTCTAAGAATGATAAGAAGATTAATCATAACTCTAACGTTAACACCTTAAGAATGATAAGAAGTTTAGTCATAACTCTAACGTCAACTCTCTAAGAATGATAAGAAGTTTAGTCATAACTCTAACGTCAACACCCTAGAAATGATGAGAACTTTAGTCATAACTCTAACGTCATCACTCTAAGTATGATAAGAAATTTTGTCATAACTCTAGCTTCAACACCCTAAGAATATTAAAAAGGTTAGTCATAACTCTAACGTCAACACTCTTAGAATGCTAAAAAGTTTAGTCACAACTCTAGCTTCAGCACTCTTAAAATGCTATGAAATTTAGACATAACTCTAACCTCTGGAGATCATATTTTCCCCAGTCATATAAACCATGCAATAAAAATGCTAAAATGTAAGCGAATCAGACAAATGGCTGTGTTTGCTCAGCACTATGGAATGTGACAAAATCGAAGTGGAAAAAAATGAAACCAGCAAGAACATTATACAGTATCTTAATAATACTTTCCCTGCATCATATCTATCTTTCGCACTAACTTCCCATACATATATGTTTCTCAGAGCACAGAAATACATATATTGATATAAATCACTATCCTCATATAATACTAGCACACATACACCTGTACATATATTTGGAATAACTATATATGACCTGATCTATAATATTCATTGCAAAATGACAGCAGCATATTGTTAAATGGATCAGAATAATATGAATCTATAACAAATACTTATTTTGAAAGCTAAATGCCTTATTTTTAGCTGAGCTAATACTAAATGCAGCAGCTAAAAAAAACAATATCTGGTCTAGATATGTGCACTGTTATAATCTCACATGTAAACACAGAAAAGAACTTAAATTATTTTTACAAATATCTAAAAATACATTAATAATTAATTCATCTATTATTTTCTATAATGATGAAAACATTAAAATGATTATTGTGTTCTACATACATTACCAGCATAGTAATTAGATAGATCAGGAGCAACATGAAAGTGGAATAGTGAAAGGAGAAATATGCAAACTTAGGAACTGTGAATGATATTTATGAACTGGACAGAGATGATAGATTTAGTTATTGATTGATCTACGGGATGCAACAAGATGCACTGGTCCCTTAATGTTTTATTGATCTACGGGATACAACAAGATGCACTGGTTCCTTAATGTTTTATTGATCTACGGGATACAACAAGATGCACTGGTCCCTTAATGTTTTATTGGTCTACGGGATGCAACAAGATGCACTGGTCCCTTAATGTTTTATTGATCTACGGGATGCAACAAGATGCACTGATCCCTTAATGTTTTATAGATCTGCAGTCAAGGACAAAAACTTGAAAGGTAAACATGAAGTCACAGAAATAAGGACATAAATAGTTGTATTATTCATAACCAGACATATAGTAAAGTACCCCCGCCACGCCAAGTGGCGTATAGGGAATATGGTGTTAGTGACCATACATTCTACAGACCTTCGGCACATGACTTTTGGGGTAATGTGGTCGGTATTACGCCCGTGCCGCTTTACTTTCCCAGAAAAAAATCCGGTACCCATTAAAGCCAACCACACATATGAAGTAACATGAAAACATTTGCCTCATAAATAAAGTAGGACTATATATGAACAAGAATTTGACAAAGTTTTACAGAACCTGGAACAATATAGAAAAGTGATCAGCTATTTCTTTCAACATTTATCCAATAAGTCATGGAAACAATCAATATCATTTATGTTCTCTGGTAAGCAGGAGAACTAACAGAGATTGCCACTATTATCGTTCTTGAGCAAACTTCTCTAGCAGAACAATTCTCATTGAGAAAATCCTAGCTACTTTTTTTCCAACTACATCTGTTCCGTTACACTTTTTGTTCTTTAACCATTGGAACCCAGTGAAAAAAACTATATCTCCTGCGCTTCCTCTTGTTCTTTAACCATTGGGACCCAGTGAGAAACTATCTCTCCTGCGCTTCCTCTTGTTCTTTAACCATTGGGACCCAGTGAGAAACTATCTCTACTGCGCTTCCTCTTGTTCTTTAACCATTGGGACCAAGTGAAAAACTATCTCTCCTGCGCTTCCTCTTGTTCTTTAACCATTGGGACCCAGTGAAAAACTATATATCCAAGCGCTTCCTCTTGTTCTTTAACCACAAGGACCCAGTGAGAAACTAAATCTCCTGCTCTTCATCTTGTTCTTTAACCACAAGGACCCAGTGAGAAACTAAATCTCCTGCTCTTCATCTTGTTCCTTAATCACAAGGACCCAGTGAGAAACTATCTTTCCTGCTCTTCATCTTGTTCTTTAACCACAAGGACCCTGTGAGAAACTATCTCTCTTGCTCTTCATCTTGTTCTTTAACCACGAGGACCCAGTGAGAAACTATCTCACCTGCTCTTTCTCTTGTTCTTTAACCACGAGGACCCAGTGAGAAACTATCTCACCTGCTCTTTCTCTTGTTCTTTAACCACGAGGACCCAGTGAGAAACTATCGCTCCCCGAAGTTTTGGAAACACCCTGAGAAAACAGCCTTTTTCAGTGTGTAAGATCTTTAATGTTTCTGGGTTTCTCAGACATATTTCTATATGACGGTTTAAGATGAAGACAATATTAGACTCAAATCAGTCATGGCTTTATACTGACAGATGCTTTGAAAGGATAGTACTTTGTAATAGTGGACATTGGGAACTACAAGAACTGATATTTATGTTTCAGCCATTAATTATTTTTATTTTTTTTTTAGGTGTACGCTATTAAAAAAAAAAAAAGAAACAATGCACCTAGAATAGTGCTATGTTCAAATAAAGGTCATAGCTCTCAGAGAATTGTCTACCTTTGTCAGATTTCCGTTTTAACTAAATTACTGTTTTATGATTGATTATTCCACATTCAAAATAGTATAAGAGGAAAGAATTTAGTTGAATTACTGTTTTATGATTGATTATTCAACATTCAAAATAGTATAAGAGGAAATAATTTCAGTTGAATTACTGTTTTATGATTGATTATTAAACATTCAAAACAATATAAGAGGAATGAATTTATTTAAATTGCTGTTTTATGATTGATTATTCAACATCGAAAACGGCAAAAATGTATAAAAGGAATTAAAACAAATATTTCTTTGCGAAGAAATATTTTCATTTCAAGTTTTGGTTAATTAGAAAGAAATAAATAAAAAAGAATCTTATATGATTTCTCAATGAAAATGAAAAGGGTACACTTCATACTAGAGCTGGAGTTGCAAGATTTTGATATTTTCTTCATCTTGATGTGATTTATGAAAATTGCAATTATATCGGTTTATATTATAGATGTAAGAGCATACAGAGGTGCTGATGTTAATAGTGACCACAACCTGTGCATTGGGAAAATAAGATTAAAATTTAGAAACCAACAGAAGAGGTCAATTACACATAAAATTGATAGTCATAAACTGAAAGATGAAGCAATAAAGGAAAAGTTTAACATAGAGCTAAGTAATTGTTATTCAGCACTTGGTGAAATAGACTTAGATATCAATGAAATGTGGGACTCACAGAGCAAAATACTAATGACAACAGCAGAAGCAAGTGCTGGACTGAAGAAAATGGAAAAACGAGCTTGGATCTCAGACACCACATGGAAATACATCAAAGAAAGAAGAGAAGCGAAGAGAGCCATGACTAATGTAAAGACAGATCTTGGAAAGGTTCTGGCAAAAGCAACATACAAAGAATTAGACAACAAAGTGAAAAGTTCGGCAAGAAGAGATACAAGAGCTTATATAGACAACTTGGCAGAGAAAGCAGAGACAGCTGCAATTACAGGAGACAGCAGAACTCTTTATACTGCACAAAAGATGCTGACAAACACCTATACATCCAGTGGAACACCAATTCTAGACAAATCTGGATTAATGCTAACAACAAGCGCAGACATAAAAGCCCGTTGGGCGGAACACTTCAAAGAAATTCTTAACCGTCCACTACCTCACAGTTTAATAGATTTTGAAGCTGAAACACCAGCAGCAGAATTAGATGTAAATTTAGATGACTTCACCTTGAGTGAAATAGAAACCACCTTAAAGCTAATGACCAATAACAAGGCTGCTGGAGAGGATAAGTTAACAGCTGAGATCCTCAAGGCAATTGATAGCCATAATTTAATACATCTCCAAAAAATGTTCAACATCATTTGGAAAACAGAGAAGACGCCTCATAAATGGAAAAAAGGAATCATTGTTAAGATCCCAAAAAAGGGCAATCTTAGAGATTGTAACAATTGGAGAGGCGTGACACTTTTGTCAGTTGCCTCAAAATTATTCTGTAAAATCATCCTAAATAGAATAAAGGATTCAATAGATACAGTAATGCGTGAAGAACAGGCTGGGTTTAGAAAAGGGAGAAGCTGTCTTGACCACATTTTCACTCTACGACTTATATTGGAGGAACACATTGAAAAGCAAAAACCTTTTGTACTTAACTTCATCGACTTCAAAAAAGCATTTGATAGTATTCATAGAGATTCTTTGTGGAAAATTCTGAAGCAATATGGCTTACCATCAAAAATCATAAATATTATCAAAGACATGTATGATGGTTACACATGTGCAGTTCGAACAGAGGAAGGACTGAGCGAATGTTTCCCAATAGAAACTGGGGTTAAACAAGGATGTATTTTATCGCCCTTGTTATTTGGAATTGTTATGGACTTCATAATGAAGAAATGCTGCACTGGTAATAAAGGCATCGAATGGATACAAGGAGACCATTTGGAGGACCTGGACTTTGCTGATGACATAGTTCTCATCAGCAATCAGATAAAAACGATGCAGGAAAACACAAATGAACTATCATCAATAGCCAGCAAAATTGGGCTTGAGGTCAATCATGAAAAGACTAAAGTCATGAAAAGTTTAATTCCAACAAGTGACAAAATATACATGGAAAACAAACCAGTAGAAGAGATCGATCACTTCATCTATCTTGGAAGTCACATTGATCGAGAAGGGGATACGAGCAAAGAAATTAGAATCAGACTGGCTAAAGCAGCAATGTCTTTCAGAAGCCTTGAAAAGTTGTGGAAATCAAAACTCATTAGCACAAACACAAAACTTAGGCTATTCAAATCAAATGTACTATCAACCCTTACGTATGCGTGTGAAAGCTGGAAAACAACAAGAGATATAGAAACAAAGTTGAACGCATTCGAAAATAAATGTCTAAGGAAAATACTTGGTATAGAATGGAACGAATTCAAAACAAACGAGGAAATTAGAGAAATCGCCAATCAACCACTAATATCTTCAGTAATAAAGAAAAGACGATGGTCATACGTTGGACATGTGATGAGAAGAGATAATAATCGAATAGCAAAGCAAGCCCTCATATGGGAAACAACAGGTAAAAGAAAAAGAGGAAGACCCAGGGAGACACTGAGAAGAACATTGATGAGAGAGGCAAGAGCAGCAGGAATCGGCTCCCTCAATGAGATAGAACTGCTTGCACAGAACAGAGACAGATGGCGAGATTTGATAAAATATCTTTAAAAGAAAACTGCTAGAACAAAAATTCATATAGGAGAAGGTGTATCTTGGTCTACGCCCTATGGGCCGGTTACGGCTCGAAAGGTCAATAGATAGATATTATAGAACAATATAACTTATAAAGAATTATATGTCTAAAGATAAAAATCTGTTATAAATGTTAATACTTTATATATAAACTACAAAATATCTACTGAGATAATTTTTGCACTTCAAAATTAGTTCGTTTTTTTTATTATACATTTTATCTTAAAGGTTCTTATCAATGAAACCGTAAATATCTTTAGGTAAGCATACACAAATTATAACCAAGTCTTGTATTGACAATGGTCTTTTTTGGATAATTTCTCATGATCAATTTTACAGTCTTTATTTTGTAGGAACACAATTTAATAAAATAATACAAATGTCTAATTTCTTCTTCATGCATATGATGAGAAATAAAGATACACAAGAAAGTGATTGCAACATATACAGGACATACAACTAATCACAGATCATACAAATAAAATGACAAGAGAATCACAGATTTAAAAAAGAATGTACAAGGTGAAAAAAAAATAAGAGAAAGCTTCTGATATCACAACTCATTTATCATTTCACAAATATAACAAGAGACAAATTGGCTACGTTACACGTACATCATTCAATGTGATTTGTGTGGGGACATTGGAGTTAAAACCACAAACTGAAGCTAACGGGTTAAACACAGGGGAGGTAAACTAGTAAACAACAACATTCAGTGGCATTAACATAAATAAACAGAATCACATCCAAAAATAATTTCAGTTGTGTATGAAGCATTTATCATTAATTTCTTTGTAATTCATACAACGTATTTTACATTATTCCATTCTTAATTACATTTCCAATAATAGGAAATTACCAGAACGGTAGTTATATTTTTCTTTCACTATTTTCTTTAGAGAGTGTAATGTCATTTTTGGAACCAGCTTGAAGCATCATTTTTGAGGTCACTGCACATGCTGTCGTAACCTGGGAATAAAGTCACATCCGGGTCAGAGGTCGTGGATTTATAAATATCCTGCAGCAACATCTCCAACTGCAGCACAGGTGCTGGTATCACGTGGTTACCAATAGAGTTGACAATGTAGAGAGAGAAGGCTGTGACATTTGTCTGTGGAGAAATGTGTTGGAGATTGAATGTTATGGAGATACCATAGCACAAAGTTTATGTAGTCATATATGTTAAAAGTAAATAAGTCAAATACCCCCGTCACGGCAAGTGGCGTATAGGGAATATGGTGTTAGTGCCCATAAATTTTACAGACCTTCAGCACATGATTTTTGGGGTAATGTGGTCGGTATTACGCCCGTGCCGCTTTACTTTCCCAGAAAAAAAAATCCGGTACCCATTAAAGGCTGGGTGAACTCGGAAGCCGTCGGTTTTGGATCGAACCCTACCTCTTAATTATGTATGGTATTTAGAGATATATACAAAACATTATGATGTTTTTTGTGTGGTATTTATAGAGATGGACAAAGCATGATGATGTTTATATGTGGTATTTATAGAGATGGACAAAGCAACATGATTTGTATGTGTGGTATTTAGAGATATATACAAAACATTCTGATTTTTTGTGTGTGGCATTTATAGAGATGGACAAAGCATGATGATGTTTATATGTGGTCTTTATAGAGATGGACAAAGCAGCATGATGTATATGTGTGGTCTTTGTAGAGATGATTACGTGTGGTATTTATAGAGATGGACAAAGGACCACGTTTATGTGTGGTATTTATAGAGATGAACAAAGGACCACGTTTATGTGTGGTATTTATAGAAATGGACAAATGACCACGTTTATGTGTAGTATTTATAGAAATGGACAAAGGACCACGTTTATATGTGGTATTCATAGAGATGGACAAAGAATTACGCCGTCTTTATGGCTGCTAACTACAATAAATGTAATGCAGCAAAGGAATCTTATTGAACCACAGATGTAAAGGGATTAAAGAAATATAATTGCTGCTAGCAAACAAACTGACGAACTAACAGATAGAACAACTCTAGCAAACAGTA
Source organism: Megaustenia siamemsis (assembly GCA_032433765.1). Lineage (NCBI taxonomy): Eukaryota > Metazoa > Mollusca > Gastropoda > Stylommatophora > Ariophantidae > Megaustenia > Megaustenia siamemsis. The sequence continues at coordinate 50,356,543 of JAVIAB010000024.1, forward strand.
GCTGTTAAAAATTAATTGAAATAGAATATTCTAAATTAAACAAGGAAGCGTAAGGGAAAGATAAATATATTATTTATGTTTATCTTTCGTTCGCCTGAAGTATTTTCTATATCTACAATGCCGTTTCCTGCATAAATGTTTCTGTTTAATTTCTGTAAATCTTTCAGGGGCCCATATCATTTTGTCTGCAGTGTTGTATCTATGGGCGTAGAGTTTGCTTCGATAGATTATGTGAAGATGAACCATTACTAGTAAACATTCAAAGTAATAAGGAAAGGACCAACAATATGTATAGAAGAAGTAGATGATACAGTGTACAACATGATGGAAGGTAGGGCTTAAATAGCCTGTGTCACGTGATATAACATCACTGTTTTAAAATGTTTGTGCTAGTCGTCAAGTTATCCCCATCGAACAACGGTTAGTAAGCGCTCACATGTTCCCTCCAGTAAATCCCGCCGTGTGAACCGATAATCTCGTTGACAAGTCTACCACCGATCTCCTCGTTCCTCTCCTGAATCTAGACGTCTCTTTTGACCAACAATTAGATTCGAGAGTCGCAACAAGACTGCAAATTCATGCAGAGCATCGAAATCTTTATCATCTCGCCCTTAATTTGCAGCGTACAGTCGGGTTAGGGATATATGACAATGTAATAGCATATAGTTATATGATATAGATATAGAAGGATCACATATACGAGTAGAGAAATAGCAGTTACGGAGTTGTAAACATTTCAGAATCAGAAAATTAACAGTAGTCGATAGAAATGTTTCAACTTGTTATTGGAAAGTGTGAATGAACATACATGGCATGACCCGTGGAAATAGTCAGAAATTAGGTTGACAAACAGCTTTAGGGGCAGGTCTAGTTAATAAAATAATTATTACTATTAAGAGTTCATGATAGCGTTATTTTGAAACTTAGAGTTTAAACAAAATGTCAAGATGGCATAGTTTTTTAAATTTTTTTTTACATTTTGACCCATAGTTCAAACAGAGTTTAGACCTCACGACAAATTGTTGGCTGCGTATGACCTGCGCAAAGAGCAAACCAATAAATTATGCAAATAAGACTAATGTATTTAGTTTCATGCACGAGAAGATTCAGGGTTAAGAATCAAGACTCAGAAATGTAAACTAGAGCTCAATCCGGCTTTGGCTGAACTGTCTGAAGGCAAAAGGATAGTTAGGGACCTCCACAAGTTAGTAGTTGTTATCATTTGAGATATAGAAGGAAAATCCAGTGAAAGAGTTATAGGCAAGATCAGTAGAAGTTAAGTTAGATTGAGAGATTCTTTCTTCTTCTTCTATCCTTCGTCCATTTCCGTTGGCGTCGAGGGGAGATACAATCTGCGATTCTTTGCTCTTCTGTTCGCCTCGTCTGGTGTTATCCCTCCTAGTGACTCCAGTATTCCCTTTATCCATCTCTTTCTCGGTCTTCCTCGTAATCTGGCATTTTCGTAGCGTTTGTTTATGGCTCTTTGAGTCATTGTTAGTTCTTTTTGTCTAATTGAGAGATTGAGAAGTAGAATTAGCAGTTAGTAGAGAAGTAGAAAGAACCAGAAAAGAACAAGTAGAATTAGAAACCCAGAGAACAGTCAAGAATATATGTTGGAGACAGTGATATCATTATTTAGTTTTGAAGTGTTTCCAAGTGAGATTCAGAAGTTAGTGCTTCAGAGAGCGATAATAAGTAGATCAAATACAACAGAAGTGTAACGTAAGAAAGTTGTGAATGTAAGAGATAGATTTTATATGTCACAGACAATAGTGCACAGATAGCTCAATATAAACCGGAGATAACCTCCGAGTTAATCTTAATGAAGAACAGTATCAATAAATTACGTACACCACTATACATGATAGGAGCCGCTATAGCTCAGTGGTTAGTGAACTGGACTACAAAGGACAAGGGGTAGGGTTCGATCCCAACCGACGGGTTCCGGGTTCACCCAGCCTTAAATGGGTACCGGATTTTTTTCTGGGAAAATAAAGCAGCACGGGCGTAATACCGACCAAATTACCCCAAAAATCATGTGCTGAAGGTCTGTAAAATATAGGGTCACTAACACCATATTTCCCTATGCCACTTGGCGTGACGGGGGCACTTTACTTTTTTTTTTTTTTTTACTATACATGATATGCAAATTAATCATGAATAAATTTGAATATGAATTATTCACAGTCTGAGACTGTTGGTTATGTCGAAATAATTGTTTGAAACGTTGTGTTGTGATATACGTAATATGTCAACATAATAGATCCAATCAAGAGATATAAATCAGAAGCTAACTATACAAACATGGCACAACCATCCATCATGATGACGCAGAACACACAGCAATGGTTGCGCCCACAAGGTTCGACTGTTAAAGAGAAGTAGGGAAGTTTATAAAAAAAACAGCAATGAATCCATATATCTGAGACTGATAACTTCAAATGGTGGATGTGCTACGGTAGAAATATCAGACCGCTTAAGATCTTTAGACAACATCACAAGAGGAGGTTAACGACAAAACCGATACACTTCTTTTTGTTACTGATCCCCCGTTAAGTGGGCGTAATTCTAGTTTACCACAAAGCTACTATATTTGGGCTTTTATGTCCAACACATCCGTTTTCGGTAGATTTGCTTAACAATTGTTGCCCGCCACGGCCATTTATGTCCTATTCTTTTTTGAATTTATAACTGTTAAGAGGTCTTTAACATGCGCGAGTGCACACGACACCTCCTTATTTTCGGTGCTGTCCGAGAGTGCTAGACATCGGATCTCACTACCCAGAGTGTGCTAGATATCGGATCTCATTACCCAGAGTGTGCTAGACATCGGATCTCATTACCCAGATTGTGCTAGACATCGGATCTCACTACCCAGAGTGTGCTAGATATCGGATCTCACTACCCAGATAGTGCTAGACATCGGATCTCACTACCCAGAGTGTGCTAGATATCGGATCTCTCTACCCAGAGTTTGCTAGACATCGGATCTCACTACCCAGAGTGTGCTAGACATCGGATCTCACCACCCAGAGAGTGCTAGATATCGGATCTCACTACCCAGAGAGCGCTAGATATCGGATCTGACTACCCAGAGAGTGCTAGACATCGGATCTCACTACCCAGAGAGTGCTAGACATCGGATCTCACTACCCAGAGAGTACTGGACATCGGATCTCACTACCCAGAGATGCTAGACATCGGATCTCACTACCCAGAGACCAGGTGAGGGTTACACCACGAAGAAATGAAAAATTCCAAGTCTGTGGTGAGATTTAAACTCTGCACCTTTCTGGCCAGATGTCGAAATCTTACCTCCACCCAGCGACCCACCCAACTAATATACAATTGTAGAGACAGAGAGTTGTGATGAGACATGATCACTCAATCTAGTAGACATGACGCATGATGGTGATGTGTGGTATTGATGTAGATGGACAAATCATTACAATGCTTGTGTCAGGCAGAGAGCTACATATACAAACAGACAGAATGCGCAATATAAGCAGTGATATATAGACCAACAAGCAGGGAGAGAGTGTGTGTTTGTGTGAGATAGAGACATATGTGAGATGAATAGACAGACACACATGTAAAGGTGCAATCAGGCAGATAAAGAGTCAAGCAGACAGGTATGTAGACAAGAAGACAGACAGACATGTAGAGGTGTAATCACGCAGACAAAGAGTCAAGCAGACAGGTATGCAGACAGATAGACATGCAGAGGTGCAATCACGCAGACGAAGAGTCAAGCAGACAGACAGACATGCAGAGGTGCAATCAAGCAGACAAAGAGTCAAGCAGACAGATAGACATGCAGAGGTGCAATCACGCAGACAAAGAGTCAAGCAGACAGACAGACATGCAGATGTGCAATCAAGCAGACAAAGAGTCAAGCAGGCAGGTATGCAGACAGACAGACATGCAGAGGTGCAATCAAGCCGACAAAGAGTCAAGCAGACAGACAGACATGCAGAGGTGCAATCAAGCAGACAAAGAGTCAAGCAGGCAGGTATGCAGACAGACAGACATGCAGAGGTGCAATCAAGCCGACAAAGAGTCAAGCAGACAGGTATACCGACAGACATGCAGAGGTACAATCACGCAAACAAAAAACTCACGCAGACAAGTATACAGACAAATAGAGACACCAACAATTATTTCCCTCACAGTTTCATCACCAACGTAATTATCATTCCACGTGTTGACAGTAAAGTTGTTACTGCTGACGCTGTCATACTCCACATTGCCAGTAAATGTAGAACGTTGCTTGACGCAACAACCAGCGATCCAGAACAGGAACGGTACATGCACGTCCCGACCTGTGGTAACTGGTGGCCCGGTGCTGGGCAGTATGCCTGGGAATATACAATACGATAGTGGCTTAACCTTGCACTTGATAGTGGCACGATGATAAAACAACAGCTTTAAAAATAAATAAATAAAACCTGGAGTAAGCTTGCTTATAAGATATTATAGGAAACTTAGTCTAGGTTCTGAAAATGTTCTGAAAGTGATCAAAGCAAAATGAGAGCTAATTTCCAATTTAGGAAGAAACACAATTGTCATTTTTTGGTCATGTAATGAGAAGAGAACTGGAATATATTATAACAACTGGAAAAATTAATTGAGGGACGAAGAGACAGAGGGAAGCAAAGAGGAAAAAAAACCAGACAGCTTAAGAGAACGGCTGGGCAGAAGGTCAACAACAGAAATGATAAATAACTGTCGAGATCGAAAGTTGTGGAGAGACATACTCAACTACGCCAGCAGGCCCGTTACTTGATGATGATGATGATGATGATGATGATGATGAGTCTAGGTTCATTATAAATTGACAGATCATGTATTTAACAGGGACATATATTCAGAAAAGGCAACGGGGTCACGGCCCCTCTATTATTTTAGCAGAATGCATGACATAATCACATTCCAGCTCAATGAGTTAAATGTTAGTGTACAACCAGCCACCGTATTCCCTATTATGATCGTGATATAGTTCAAATAATTCAAACAGTTATTAATAGATAACAAGTAGAGGAATTCAAGTATTTAGGCACAATGTTCACAGAAGATGGAAAACTAGACAGAGAAATTGACATGAGAATACAAAAAGCAAATGCTGTCACATACCAGCTTTCACCATTGTTAAGACATCAAAAGATTTCTATGCCAGCTAAGCAACAAATGATAAATAGCATCTTCATACCAACTTTGTGCTATGAAAGTCAAACATGGACCCTTTCTAAATCACATTTAAGAAAGATCAATACATGTGAGATGCGATGCTTGAGAAAAGTAACAAACAACACAAGAAGAGATAGAATACCAAATGAAACCATAAGAAAAATGGTAGGAACAAAACCCTGCCAAGAATATATAGAACAACAACTTGAATGGTTTGGTCACCTGGTCAGAATGAATCCTCACCAATCACCATCAAGGGCGTTCTTCTCGAGAATGCATGGGAAAAGACCAAGAGGAAGACCCAGAAGAAGATGGATAGATGCAGTGACAGAGACATGTAACAACAACGGAAAATCACTAATTCAGACAATTCGAGCAGCACAAGAACGACAAATGATATAAACCACGACACCTTTTAGGTATCAGTGAAAGAGAAAAGAAGTAGAAAAAGATTAATAGATAGGCTTAAATGTCAATGCAGGTCAAACTTGCTGCAACCGTGCAACGACATCTATAGACCTATCACTGAAATATGAGAACTAGGTAGGCCATTTTAGCAATCAGCTCCCTGTTGGCATGGCAACAGAAGGACGACCAAAAGATTATGTTCAATCTCTTTATTGAAACATATAGAAGTAGAGCCAAAAAACCGCTGACCTATTTTGTGCCTCCTGTAAGAATCACTGCGACTTTAAAAAAAAACCTTGAACAAAACTGTAAGAGATGTTAATTAACAGCACAACCATGTTTTACTCGTAACCTATAATGTAAATAACTAAGATATTATGATGTCACTATAATTATATTAATATAGGTCAATAATTGAAGGAACTATTTTACATAGCCCAAACTACAATAATGTTTATGTTTACAATCTACTAAGTTAAAGATTCAGCCTAAAAGTTTGGTCATACGTCCTGGCTTCCTAAAGTTTCAAACTCACCGACCGCCTCTGGTAATTGGGTTAATACAAGAAAAGTATACACTAAACAGTTAAAAAACTGTTTCACTCCGAAACAAGGTTTGTATCTATATAGTAAAGTACACCGGTCACGCCAAGTGGCGTATAGGGAATAAGGTGTTAGTGACCATAAATTTTATAGACCTTCGGCACATGATTTTTGGGGTAATGTGGTCGGTATTACGACCGTGCCGCTTTACTTTTCCCAGAAAAAATTCCGGTACCCATTTAAGGCTGGGTGAACCCAGAAGCCGTCGGTTGGGATCGAACCCTACCCTTTGTCCTTTGTAGTCCAGTTCACTAATCACTGAGCTATCGCGGCTCCCTTTGTATCTATATAATAATATAAAATAAACTGTATTATTAATGTTCACTATATTAATAACATTCTTCTGTTATTGTTATGAATCAGAATATATCTCCCCTGCTCCTGTGTATCTCATTTCGCAAAGACTCAATAAATGTAAACCCATTCTTTTCATTTCTTGTATGATGTTTTCTAGTTTACCCTTCTGGTTGAGTGTTCTCACATTCCAAGTACCTATCTTTAGAGATTGTTTTATCTTTATTTTGCTTACAGTAGCTTGATGACGATCGGATATCACCTGTAGCACATGATGCCCCCTACCGAACGAGGGTTTTCCACTGGAATCCCTATTAACGTTGTTGTCGTGATTTCTATTATTGTAGCGATTCATGATTGTACAAAGAAGTTATGACGGTGGTTTTTGGCCATGTAATGAGAAGAGAACAACTGGAATTTATTGTAACAACTGGGAAAGTTGAGGGACGAAAAGATAGAGGAAAGCAAAGAGAAAAAAAATACGAGACAGCTTAAGAGAATGGCTTGGCAGAAGGTCCACAACAGAAATGATAAATAACAGTCGTGATAGAAAGTTGTTGAGAGACATGATCACCTGCGTCAGCAAGCCCGGTACATGATGATGATGATGATATTACAGAAAGTTGTATCTGTTTTTAATTTATATTTTGAAGATCTCTAATGAAGAACAAAAAGCAAAGCACGTTTGAACTTGATATTAGGTGAGTATTTCACAAATTGTAAGTCAGATAACTGTGATTTTAAAAAAGGAAACAGGGACACAAATTACGCTGTAAAATAAAATTGTAAAAATTAGAAGTTTAAGCTTTTTTGACACTACATGGCAAAATAAACTAACTTTTCGACAGCCATTCCTCTCTCTTATTTGTGCTGCACTGACGACTGTAGCCAGACACAACCACTCTTTTATTTGTACTACACTGACGACTGCAGCCAGCTACAACCATTCCTCTCCCTTATTTGTGTTGCACTGACGACTGTAGCCAGACACAACCACTCTTTTATTTGTACTACACTGACGACTGCAGCCAGCTACAACCATTCCTCTCTCTTATTTGTGTTGCACTGACGACTGCAGCCAGCTACAACCATTCCTCTCTCTTATTTGTGCTGCACTGACGACTGTAGCCAGACACAACCACTCTTTTATTTGTACTACACTGACGACTGCAGCCAGCTACAACCATTCCTCTCTCTTATTTGTGCTGCACTGACGACTGTAGCCAGACACAACCACTCTTTTATTTGTACTACACTGACGACTGCAGCCAGCTACAACCATTCCTCTCTCTTATTTGTGTTGCACTGACGACTGCAGCCAGCTACAACCATTCCTCTCTCTTATTTGTGTTGCACTGACGACTGTAATCAGCGACAAGCATTCCTCTCTCTTATTTGTGTTGCACTGACGACTGTAATCAGCCTCAACCATTCCTCTCTCTTATTTATGCTGCACTGAAGACTGTAGCCCTGCTACAGCCATTCCTCTCTCTTATTTATGCTGCACTGAAGACTGTAGCCCTGCTACAGCCATTCCTCTCTCTTATTTGTGCTGCGCTGACGACTGTAGCCAGCTACAATCATTTCTCTCTTTTATTTGTGATGCACTGACGACTGTAATTAGCCACAACCATTCCTTTCTCTGATTTATGTTACATTGACGACTGTAATCAGCCACAACCATTCCTTTCTCTGATTTATGTTACATTGACGACTGTAATCAGCCACAACCATTCCTTTCTCTGATTTATGTTACATTGACGACTGTAATCAGCTACAACCATTCCTTTCTCTGATTTATGTTACATTGACGAATGTAATCAGCTACAACCATTCCTTTCTCTGATTTATGTTACATTGACGACTGTAATCAGCCACAACCATTCCTTTCTCTGATTTATGTTACATTGACGACTGTAATCAGCTACAACCATTCCTTTCTCTGATTTATGTTACATTGACGAATGTAATCAGCTACAACCATTCCTTTCTCTGATTTATGTTACATTGACGACTGTAATCAGCTACAACCATTCCTTTCTCTGATTTATGTTACATTGACGACTGTAATCAGCTACACTCATTCCTTTCTCTGATTTATGTTACATTGACGACTGTAATCAGCCACAACCATTCCTTTCTCTGATTTATGTTACATTGACGACTGTAATCAGCTACAACCATTCATTTCTCTGATTTATGTTACATTGATGACTGTAATCAGCTGCAACCATTCCTTTCTCTGATTTATGTTACATTGACGACTGTAATCAGCTACAACCATTCCTTTCTCTGATTTATGTTACATTGACGACTGTAATCAGCTGCAACCATTCCTTTCTCTGATTTATGTTACATTGACGACTGCAATCAGCTACAACCATTCCTTTCTCTGATTTATGTTACATTGACGACTGTAATCAGCTACAACCATTCCTTTCTCTGATTTATGTTACATTGACGACTGTAATCAGCTACAACCATTCCTTTCTCTGGTTTATGTTACATTGACGACTGTAATCAGCTACAACCATTCCTTTCTCTGGTTTATGTTACATTGACGACTGTAATCATCTACAACCATTCCTTTCTCTGATTTATGTTACATTGACGACTGTAATCAGCCACAACCATTCCTTTCTCTGATTTATGTTACATTGACGACTGTAATCAGCCACAACCATTCCTTTCTCTGATTTATGTTACATTGACGACTGTAATCAGCTACAACCATTCCTTTCTCTGATTTATGTTACATTGACGACTGTAATCAGCTACAACCATTTTTCTTTATTTTCGGCCCTTGATATTGATATAGCTTCTCCAATTTCTAATTTATTATCCAATCTTTTATTCTTATCTTCCATATTTTCTTCACTCTAAGCCGCATGGTGGTTTTTGTCTGAACATGAGGCAATCATCAGCATAAGCATCATTATCAAGTGCCATACCTGCTGGAGTAGGTGATCATGTCTCTTCACAACTTTCGATCTCGACAGTTATTTATTATTTCTGTTGTTGACCTTCTACCAAACCATTCTTTTAAACTGTCTGATAATTTTTCTCTTTGTTTTCCTCTATCTGTTCGTCTCTCAATTTTCCCAGTTGTCACATTATATTCCAGAGGTAATATGTGACCCTATCACTAGAGCTTCAGTTTTAAAACAGCGGTGAGGGTTCATACTGGCGGTCTATATGCTTTCCGATTCTTGAATCTTTTTTGTAAACATTGTCAAGAAAGGAGAAGCAGGATCTTTTCTTATATAATCCTATTTCCATAGTCTGTTTATTTTGTTGTTGTTCCGCTGTAGGAGTCTACTTCACAAATAAATTTAGACTAAAACACAAGAGACGTAACAACATAATGAAGGGGGCGTAGCGTAAAGGAATGCCCAGGGCAAAATAATTAAGGGTGCGACAGTTTTTAAAAGATTAAAAAAATAAATTAGTAGTAATATATAATAGTTACTTAGTGGAGCAAATATTTGCTGTTCTGAGAGCTACAATCCATATATTTGCTTTTCCCAGAATACCGGCAGTCCATGATATGCCAGCGAGGAATGTATTTTTTTTTTTTTAAATAAGCAGCAATGTTTTTTTCCTTCTACAATTAGTATTGTATTTGTCAGTAAGATATTTTGTAATCTATTCTTGTATCGAGTATACTTCTTCCTTCAATCCGTTATGTATTGTTGTTTTATTCAAACTACTTGATATTTAGAATTGAGGCCTGGAGCGAAAATAATGTTAGAGCAGGGATAACTATAGCCTAAACGATGAATCATTTCAGGGGAAGAGAAACTTTTCCGTTCATCAGAATATTTATTATTATTTGTCATGCAATGCACAATAAAGACAAGTGGAACAATATTAAAACAAGTCACGGTAATTAAATATCAATGGTAACCTCAGATGGTAGATGTACAACAGAGATGAGATGCAGAATAGCAGAGGAAAAAGCAGCTTTCCAAAAATTGAGGAAGATACTGTGTAATCCATTTTTGACAGTAGAAACAAGAGAAGGAATTCTTAAATGTTATGTAGAGCCAATCTTAACGTATGGATATGAATCATGGACAATAGGACAACAGACAAGAAAATCAATGGAGGCTGTAGAAATGTGGTTTTACAGAAGAATGTTGAGAATGCAATGGACAGCTAAGAAGAGTAATGGAAACGTTCTGAAAGAGGCCAAAAGCAAAAAAAAGCTAATATCCAACATTAGGAAGAAACAATCATCATTTTTGGCCATGTTATGAGAAGGCAACAGCTGGAATATATTGTAACAACTAGGGAAATTGAGGTACAAAGAAATAGAGGGAATGGTTGTGGCTGAAAAGTGAAAAGATACCAGACAGCTTAAGAGAATGGCTTGGCATAAGGTCAATAACAGAAATGAAAAAGAACTGTCGAGATCGAAAGTTGTGGACAGACATGATCACCTACGCCAGCAGGCTTGGTACTTAATGATGATGATGATGGATATTTGTCTTAGACAAAACCGAGCTGACTGCTTATTTTAGATGAACGTCCTTACCTGACGCCACATACATGGCCGACTTGTTGGCGCGGTGTGTAGAGAATTCTGTTTGGTGAGCAAATGTAGAGTCTAAGAAGACTGGAATTCCGCACTGCTCTATCGCATACTGGCGTACTTTGATGACTGTTTCGTGCCATTCTGAAATCAAATAAGAGTTGAATCTGAAAATAAATATTCAGTGACGTAGTGAATATGAGGAATATTTTGAGAAAATGATACTCATTGTGACAAGGAGCCGATGCTATACAGTCTGCTATTAGGACGGAGCAGACGGTCAGCAGTGGAATTTAGATCCCAGGCGGCTTAGGCAAGTAGTGGAATTAGTAGGCTAGGTGGTATAGATCAGTTGTGGAATTCAGAGCTCAGACGATTTAGGTAAGCAGTGGGATTAGAAAACCAGGTGGCATAGGTAAGATGTGGAATTGCAGGGCCATATGGCATAGATCAGTTGTGGAATTAGAAGGACAGGTGGCATAGGTCAGATGTGGAATTGCAGGGCCAGATGGCATAGGTCAGTTGTGGAATTAGAAGGCCAAGTGGCATAGGTAAGATGTGGAATTGGAAGGCCAGATGGCATAGGTCAGATGTGGAATTGGAAGGCCAGATGGCATAGGTAAGATGTGGAATTGGAAGGCCAGATGGCATAGGTCAGATGTGGAATTGGAAGGCCAGATGGCATAGGTCAGATGTGGAATTGGAAGGCCAGATGGCATAGGTCAGATGTGGAATTGGAAGGCCAGATGGCATAGGTCAGATGTGGAATTGGAAGGCCAGATGGCATAGGTAAGATGTGGAATTGGAAGGCCAGATGGCATAAATCAGTTGTGGAATTGGAAGGCCAGGTGACATAGGTCAGATGTGGAATTGCAGGGCCAGATGGCATAGGTCAGTTGTGGAATTAGAAGGCCAAGTGGCATAGGTCAGATGTGGAATTGGAAGGCCAGATGGCATAGGTCAGATGTGGAATTGGAAACTGTTGGAGAATTTCCTCTTTTGTTTATTTAGCTCTCCAGGCAACTTTCAACATTTTCTGAGAAATTCCATTTCTGTGGCCTTTAATCGTCTTTTCATTTGTTTCCCTACTGTCCACGATACGCTTCCATAGGTCAGAATCGGTTCTATATAGCACCTATTAACTCTCTTTCTCACTTCTACTGAAATAGACTTGTTGCACAAGACCATTTTCATTTTCTGAAGTGCTGTTTTGGACTGTCCTATTCTACTTTTTACTTCTGTGGCGCATTTTCCTTCTGATGTTATTATTGTGCACACGTATATGGTTATTAAAAGACTTTACTTATTAAATCCTACATTATACGGTTATTAAAAAAATTACTTATTAAACCATATGTTATATTTATAGAGGGATGAATCCCTGTTTAGAAAACAACAGCTCAAATCACATAAATATTTCCTTCTTATTACGTGGTAAGTGGAATAATGATTGTTTCACCCTGACGTTAATACTAATTTTTATTTTTGTTTAGCCGGCTGTAGGTAGGGTTCGATCCCAACCGACGGCTTCCAGGTTCACCCAGCTTTTAATAGGCACCGGATTTTTTCTGGGAAATTAAAGCGGCACGGGCGTAATACCCACCACATTACCCCAAAAATCATGTGCCGAAGGTCTGTAAAATTTATTGTCACTAACACCATATTCCCTATGCGCAACTTGGCGTGACGGGGGCACTTTACTTCACTTTAGTCGGCTCTAGAAAATCCCGTTAGTTTCTTCACCTATTGGTTATATTCTTAGCATTCTTCTGTATAATTACGCTTCTGTGGCCTCCAACATTTTTCTGGCTCTGTTGTCCAATTTCCCATTTCCTCGTGTCATAGAATATCAAGTATTTCTTTTTCTTACTTGCATTATCAGAATATGGACACGCGCTGTTATGAAAAAAAAACTTTTATGGAATTTATAATGTAATTACAGTTAATGGAACTGAGAAACCACCAACGCATATACAAAATACATGAGAAATTGTACATTTCGAAAAGGATTAATAGTAAAAAAAAAAAAGAATTAAATAGCCCCGTCACGCTAAGTGGCGTATAGGGAATATGGGATTAGTGACCATAATTTGTATAGACCTTCGGCACATGATTTGTGTGGTAATCTGGTAGGTATTACGCCCGTGCCGCTTTACTGTCCCAGAAGAAAAACCGGTACCCATTTAAGGCTGGGTGGACCGGCAGCCGTCGGTTGTGATCGAACCCTACACTTTGTCCTTTGTAGTCCACTTAACTAACCACTGAGCTATCGTGGCTCCTAATAGGATTAATAAATCCCTGTAGATGTCTTTCTTCATTTTGTATATTTAACGTTTGATTTTATTTTATAATTTAAATTTTCAATTTATTTTCGTTTTTATTGAAAGACATACCAGTCAGACGTATCACTCCTATAGTTTGCAAATTAGTTATTTCTACTCTCTTGTCATTGTTTCCAATCTGTTAATTATTTTTGAGGGCGTATAAAACAGGACATTTAAGAACAAAAAAGATAAGATAACAATAGATAAGATAAAATAACATAACATAAGATAGGATAATATCATATAGTGTTTTTATATAACATAAGACATTGTTTTTAAATTACAGGATAATGTTACATCTATAACAGTAGATTTAGAAAAAAATGTAACAAATATAATAAATAAGATATATGGTTATGGAAAGATGACATACGAATTAAGAAAGATAATGTAAGATATATATGAAGTACCGGGCCTACTGGCGTAGGTGATCATGTCTCTCCACAACTTTCGATCTCGGCAGCTATTTATCATTTCTGCTGTTGACCTTCTGCCAAGCCATTCTCTTAAGCTGTCTGTTATTTTTTCTCTTTGCTTCCCTCTATCTCTTCGTCCCTCAATTTTTCCAGTTGTTACAATATATTCCAGTTGTTCTTTTCCCATTACATGGCCAAAAAGTGATGATTGTCTCTTCCTAATATTGGAAATTAGCTCTCTTCTTGCTTTGACCTCTTTCAGAACATTTTCATTTCTCTTCTTAGCTGTCCATGGTACTTTCAAAATTCTTCTGTAAAACCACATTTCTACAGACTCCAGTGATTTTCTTGTCTTTTGTCCTATTGTCCATGATTCGCATCCATATGTTAAGATTGGCTCTACATAACATTTAAGAACTCTTTTTCTTGTTCCTATTGTCAGAAATGGATTGCATAGTATCTTCCTCATTTTTTGGAAAGCTGCTTTTGCCTGAGCCATTCTGCATCTCAACTCTTTTGTACATCTTCCGTCTGAGGTTAACAAAGTTCCCAAATATTTAAATCATTTATTTGTTTTAATATTGTAATGTAAGATACTGTAAGATAAAACAGTATATCTTCGATTTTTTAAACTGATATAAGACTGTAGGAAACTTTGTTTTCTATTTAATTCTATTTTGGTTTTTGATGTCACTGAAGCGCCTCTCTATTAACAGAGTGTTACCTTCAAACAGGCTACTCTGCAGAGGTGCAATATTGGTCAAGGTGAAGGTTGCCAGTCTCGGATCTGGGTCAGGAGGCATCAGTTCCGGCCACATGAGATGGGTTGGAGTGTAGCCTGAGTTTATGGAGTCTCTGTTTTGTTGAAAGAGCAGATAAAAAAAAACATCAAACATGTTTGTTATGGTAACGATATAAAACATGTCAATTATAGATGATTTTAATTGATTTGGAAAGGTTGTTGGTACTATGATGGTCATTCACAATGAACAAACAATATGCAGAAAAGATCTTTCTTTCTTTCTTTCCTTCTTTCTTTCTTTTCCCTTCATTTTTCCCTTCCTTTCTCCCTCCCTTCCTTCCTCCCCTCTTCTTCCCCCTACTTCCTTCCTTCCTTCCTTCCTTCTTTTTTCTTTCTTTTCTTTTATTTCGTCCGTGATGTATATGTTTGTATTGTGTTTCTTTACGTGTTCTCTATTTCTTTCGATATTTTTTCATAGCTTTTCTACACGTGTTCCTCTTCCTGCCATGAACTCGATCTCTTTGTGTAACTCTTTTTTTTCCCTCTGTCTCTAGCAGCGTCTCTTCATGTTCTTTATAAATCATTCCGATCTCCTGCTCGCTTTCTTTTTGTCACTCTCTTAATATATTTCTCTCTCTATCTCTCTTTCTGCCTGCATCATTATCTCTTTATGTCCTCTTTGTTTTTCTTTTTAAGCTTTCCTACTTTTATTTTTATGTAGCTCTGTCCTGTCTAAGTTCAGGGAAGACATAGTCACGGTGGTTTCATGATCATCACGATCTGTTTAATTTTAATTCTATAGCACCCAACCTTTAGCCCACATGTCGAATGACACTGGCCTGTTGGAACTATATTTGTGTCTCTCTGTATACTCTCTTCATCATCTCCTTAAAAGAACGTTGAGTGAGCGTGGATGCGCCGAGTTATTTATTTCCGCCTTTCGACCCAACGCATTAGATTTCATAGTGGCATTATTGAGTAATGGGATGCCTTCCCTATTCGATACCTACTCTCTTGGCCAGACTAGACAGTCCGTGTAAAAGGATGGTATGTGGGCGTGTCTGCGTTGTGTTGTGGTTTGCAATATAACTGTGATATTTGCGCCTTTCGGCCCATCACATCCGACTTCAGCACGGCTGGTTCGTTTGTTTCTAGAAGCACCGCAAAGCAGAGGAGTAGAGTCTGCACGATAATGCTTCACAGATCCTGGCGCAAGCCATCAGCTACACGTCACTGGCAGATTCCAGTTCTATTGCTGTTATGTGCGTTGCCTCTGGAACTCTTTAAAGGTTATGATATATATATATTATAACTGCTGTGCCAAATTGTATATAGTCAGCTATATGGTTCTCATTGTGCCTACCAGTTCCGAGCTTGACTGTCTTGTGACCAGCAACACAACACTAGAGAAAACTACAGATGCGATAAGCACCTATCGCCGACCAGGTTATAAGAGTAGGAATTCCTCGATCAAAACCTGAGGTTTGTAAAATTCTTTGAGACCCACTAGGTCACCAGATAAAATGGGGACCATAGTCCACACTTCGGAAAGCTCAGGGAGAGGAATATCGCCATAATTGGGGAGTTTTGTGCTAAAAGAGATGCCAAACGAAAGTTTCTTGTCACCTATCAGCTGAGTTAAAAATGATATTTCCTGCGGCTATGTCATTGAATACCATGGCAGCTAAGAAGAGTAATGAAAATGTTCTAAAAGAGGTCAACGCAAAAAGAGAGCTAATTTACAATATTAGGAAGAAACAATCATCATTTTTTGGCCATGTAATGAGAAGAGAACAACTGGAATATATTGTAACAACTGGAAAAATTGAGGGACGAAGATATAGAGGGAAGCAAAGAGAAAAGATACCAGACAGCTTAAGAGAATGGCTTGGCAGAAGGTCAACAACAGAAATGATAAATAACTGTCGAGATCGAAAGTTGTGGACAGACATGATCACCCACGCCAGCAGGCCCGGTACTTGATGATGCTAATGATCATATCATTATGTTGTTTACAGTTGATCTTCTCAAACGTTCTTGTCTGCTGTAGCAACATGTACTGACATTTCTCAGAACAATGTATTTAATCAAGAATAATATTTATATTCTACTCGTATTTATTGATATTGGTATTTGTATCTATTGATGTATGTGATTTGATTATTTTTACTACCTCAATATTTATTTTAAATAACCAGACGTGGATGCTAGACACAAGAACAATCAGCATAATAACCACCACCAACATGAAATGTGTTAGATGAATAGTGTGGTAGGAAACTGAGAGGCAAGAATGCATAATGTTTGTCTGTTGAATGCATAATGAAGCTACAGATTGGTTATTATTATTGGTTATTGGTTATGGAAGGCCTCGGTATCACAGCAAACATATAAAACTAGCTACAGATAAAACTGTTTAGTCATCTGATAGATATAAATAATAGAATACGTATCAACGACCCATCAACAAACACTAATAGATATAAATAATAGAATACGTATCAACGACCCATCAACAAACACTAATAGATATAAATAATAGAATACGTATCAACGACCCATCAACAAACACTAATAGAACTCAAAGCAAAAGATCTACCACATGAAAGAAGGATTGATAGGATATTAGAAACAATAGCAAACATTGACACAGCAGAAGGCAACAGAAGAGCAAAATATCGCAATTATATTTCCTGTAACGCTGAAAAGCAAATGGGGAAAAGAAAAGAACTAACGAATTTGTGTCCAGTTTTTCTGTCAAATCAAGAAATCTTTGAGAAATGCATTCATCTGTCTGTTAATTGTTCATGACTTAACTTATCATCAAATGTACATACAGTCGAACATGTCATTTTTCTCAATGCCAGTTTCAATATTTCTCGTTAGTCAGCTTGTGTTGTTGCCCTTCTCAACGGTATAGTTTGTACATTTTCCTTGATGTTTTTGTTCCATCTTTTTTCACGCTGCCGTTTTCCTTTATCGCAAGAACTGTGTCTTTACTTTTTTTTTCCAAAGTCAAATTATGACGTCAAATATAATAACAAATGTGTCATTATTCCTAGTTTAATTACATTCACTAGGAAATTTCGTGATGTAATTAAAACGTGATTATTTTTCTAATATCATATATTATATTAAGGTATTGCAATCACGCTTCTCTAATCTGCAGTGATTTATGTGGTGTATGTAATTTGTTACAATAAATTTATATTATAATTCAACACAAATGATTGCACACGGATGTTCGGAAAAGTTTATTTTTTCTTACATTTAAAGTACACAATTTAACTGAGAGAAAATCTCAGGACATTTCAGACCAACATAAGAAGGAAGAAACTGCTCAGCAGGTCTCTCCGATCTTCTGCTCGTTTATTAGTCTATGCCGATGTTATGTTTCCTAGTGTTTCTAATATTCCATAAATCCATCTTTTGTGTAGTCGGCTCCTGGGTCCTGTGTTCTCGCTACATTTATTTAAATGCTCGTTATCTAGCGTTTTAATCTGTCTGCCTTATCACGTGGTCAAACCATCTTATCTCTTGTTTCTTTATGTACTCTGGCGGGAATTATTCCAAGCATTTTTTAAAATCAATTCTTCATTTTTGATCTTATCTCTTAGGCTGTTTCTAGTCATTCGTCTAAGATATTTAATCTCGGCAGTGGTTATTATTTCTTATTGTTCTGCATCTAGGCATTGGTAGCACAACGTTCGAATGAAGATTGTATTGCAGAATGTTCGTTTTTTGCCTCTTGAGTTATCTCCTTGTTTGGCAATAGTGGTGATAGCTGTCCGACTATTTAACTAGCTTTGTTGTATCTTGAGTCTATTTCCGCTGCTTGTGAATTGACGTGTGGCACAAGAATACCCATGTGTAACTAAATGTACCATGAAATAACAGGTATACTCTGGGGCTGGACAAGCCTCGTTTTCAGAAGTAATATATAAATAGTCATCAGAATTATAATAACATATTATCTGGAAAAAAGCAACACAAAGACCTATTGACAAGAGAAACTTAGATCAAGAATAGTAGGTACAAAGATCTATTCTTGAGAGTTGGTTAAAGTTAGGACGCCACGAGAAAGCAAATCGAAGAACCTTTGTTGTTGTCTTACAAATGTTGAATACAATTTTTTCATCCTTTCTCAGCCGAAATAGAAAAAAAAGAATTATAAGAAACAGAAGAGGAGGAAAAAAAAGCAAAAGAAATAGAAGAAGAAGCACACAAAATACCGAAGAAGAAACGCAAACAACTGTAGAAGAATCACAAGAAACGAAAGTAAAAAGACAAACTACTATACATCATTTTTGGACATCTTGATATTTCTGCAACCATTGTCGGAGAACTATACCCTTCTACCCAAACTGTAAATGTTTGAAGAAAATTATATACCTCAAGAAATTGTTTACATTAATCGTATCAGTGACATACTCCTAGAGATTGTTTATATTAATCATATCAGTGACAAGCTCTTTATAAAAAACGAGTAGAGCTATCCTTTAAATAAATATGAAAACTACTGGTCTATAGATTTCCACTTCCTGTCTCAGCGTTGTCCTTCAAGCAAAGGTGCACAGGGTTATTAGGTTGCGGTCGCAGGTTCGTTTGTCTGTAAAGGTTAGCGGTTGAGAAACGGATGTTTCTGTTTTTATAACTTTTTTTTTGTTGGCAGTGTAGCAGAACTGTCGTTACATTGAATTGGATATTAATTTCACGCCAAGCAAACACATTTGGACATTATTTTGCCTCCGTTTTCACTGCGTGGTGCAACAGGCTGTACTAGTTGAAATATGAAGGGTTCTGCAGTTTGAAAATTATGCAAACTCTATTTACATGGGTACAATGTGTTGGTAAAGCCGCAGTGGTTTCATGATTAGTTCTCTCATTACTGACAAGAAGAACTTGGGTTCAATTTCAAGATATGGCCTTTTTTTCACGTTTTCGTTTTTTTTTTTTCCAGCCTCTCAACTTTAAACTTTATAAAACGTAGGGCGGCCTAGCGTGGCACAGACCATCGATAAAATGCACCACAATTTTGAAAAATTATAAGCCCTAAAGAATGTTTCCCCGGTTACGGCCCAATGGGAAGAGAGAATTCTAATTTGCGTCAGTACATTCTTATTGTGGGGAAAATCCACAGAAATTGGGTAGGAGAGTTCATTTTTAATGATATATGGGAAAATAGGGCCAATCAAATAACAAATTTTGATTAGAAAATATAGGGGAATTGGGCACACACAAAGAAAAACTGATAGAGCTATGTTATATCTCCATACTTGTTCAATGTTTAATAAACGGAGCAGATCTTTGAATGCAAGGTGCGAGCCAGTTCGGCTGTATTGTGGATAAATTCGGACGACATCATCAAAATGAAGGTTTCTACAGTCAGTTACAATTCCGATCCAATAGATAAAATAAAATAAAAAAAACACTTATTTTAAAAATGTCAAAACATCGAAAAACGGTTTAGCGATGCACTATCTCAAGGTTTGGCGTACGTGGATGCCATCTTGCCGGGAGCAAGATCTTTAAAGATACCATTGTAATGCTAGGTTTTAACGAGAACGAAAGTATGATTAATAAACTGATACGCCGATGGAACTGCATTACTGGCCGAAAGCCCAGAAGAAACAAAACTAGTTTAAAAAAAAAAAACGTAAACAAGACAGAGTATGCATTGGATTTACGTTTGAAGAGCAAATGTCTGTGTTTATTATAAATAACACACACAACTAAAGAGAAGCAAATCATGAGTGGGCCGAGCAGGAGATGTTATCAAACTGGTCAGTGGATTTACCAATATCAACGCTGGCGAGGAGTGGATACTGGTGACTACGTCTTTCAGGGGGACATCTCGTGTATTGTTACACTCGACAGGAAATGTAGGGAACAGAACTCAGTCGTGGTCAATCCGGAGGTCAGCGGTCTTATCTGGTATAACATCGATGTGGAAGATGCAGTCATCTATACAGGCGGATCTGTAATACGACACCAAAGAAGTGCATGGGCATTTACAGCACGCTCGGCAGGGAAAATAGTCAAGGAAGACAGTGGTGCACACGTTATGCCCACGAGTAGCATGACGATGAATGTAATAGCAGTGACCAGGGAGTTTATCTGGTTAGAGTCACAAGACTACACACACGCCTGCATACAAAGTGATTCAAAATGTAGCATGATACAAAAAGTAGAGGAGGGTTCTGTACGCAGGAAATGAGTAGAGTCATTGCAAATGTTAAAAAGTACGTAAGGTCACTTTTGTCTTCGGACCTGGTCATGCGGGAGTACGGGAAATTGAAAGAGCGGACAGGGTGGATAGCTGCGCTGTCGTTGAAGACGGTCAACTAATGGATTGGGGTGAGATCATCAATGACCTTCGAGATGTGGGAAGGGCACAGGACTTCGACAACAATAAGTCCACGTTACTCCTTCCGATGAAGGAGATGGGAGTTAAGATGGGCGCAGCCAGAAACGAGAAACTTAGTTGGCGTATAAGAAGACACATCAACCAACACAGAACTGGAGTCGTCACTCGCTGGACACTGCAGGACTTGCTGAGGAGGGGATCTGAGCACCTATAGACATGTTCGGAGTACAATGATTGTGACCCGCAAATAACTCACTAACTCAGTAACTCACAAAACATACAGATGAGTCTCAAAGTCATTGAACATTCTATAGCAAGTGATGGAAAATGTGGAAGAGAAACAAACAAATTAATGAGAATGATACAACGCATTTTTTAACAATACGACATTACTCACACCGAAGCAAATAACAAGAGAATTAAAGTTGATGTTAAAGTGATACATCTAATCAACGTAATGTATAATGTCGAAACATGGATATTTAATAAGAAACAAATATGAAAATTGAAGCTCTTAAAATGTGGATTTATAGAAGAATGGAATGAGTTGTATGCACTAAGAAGGAATATGAAGTTTTCAAACAGTTAAAAATGACGAAAGAACAATTTAACACAACTCAAACAAGACAATTGCAATTTTTAGGACATAACGAGAGAAATAAAGAGAAGAAGATATAGACCTAGAAGACGATGGATTAATTAAACAACACACGCCACAATGAGACCCATGACAGAGCAGTGACACGAACGTTCCAATTTCACCAGATCCAGAAATGCAATAAAGGCAGGGGAAAGATTAATTAAGCAAATCATCTATGAAAGAATGTTCTATTTCTGTGTAAATGACGAGTAATTGATACAATATTTATCAGGATCTATTTTGTCTCCTTGTTATTCATTAATATCGTATCAAAATGACTTCATGTGACTCTTGAAAATGCAGTTGTCTGGAACTACAAATTCATTATCATTATTGAATGCCGTCCTCATCAAGGCCAGCTCCTTGTCGTGGGGATGAGGCTTAACAGTCACCAGGGACTGAAAACCAAGACTGACCAGGCCTTCCTACAACCGAGCAAGACCACAGTCTGCTCTAGCAAGTCAAGGCCAGAGTCTGCTCTAGCAAGTTCAAGTGCTGAAGTCGGAGGCAACCAGCCAAAAGGCGCACAACAATCAGGATGCCACGCACTCAACGCAAATGGAAGTATGTCTATAACCGCAAATCAATATGGCACTCGACTTGTGATGGACACTCAGGCAGGTGCAGCGCCGGGCCCTCAGCCTCGAAAGGGCCCAACCTATATTACTGGATGTCCTTCTCAACCGCTCTGTGGAGTCAGGGGGCGAGAGAATAGAGCTACTGGCCAATCCAAAATAAGACCACTCAAAATAATGCACTGGAATGCTGAAGGCATCAACAGCAAAAGAGATGGGTACATTAAAAAGATAGAATTAGAAAATATCCTGCATGAAGAACAAATAAGCATATGCTGTTTGCAGGAAACCCATCTAAACAACGACATAGCCTTGAAGATTAGGGGATACCAGTGCTACCGATCTGACAGGAAAAACAGACAGAAGGGCGGACTATTGACTCTTGTAAAGAACAACGTCAATGCATGTCAGATTGAAGTGTATATGGATGGGGCGAAATATCAAATACTGCACCTCAAGACAGGAAATACAGACTTCCATCTACTTAACTACTACTGTCCGAGTGACCGCCCACTAGCACTATATAGACACAATTACATTAAAAGAAAGAATAATTGTATGTGGAGACTTTAACAGCCATTCACAGAGCTGGGGCTATGAACATATGGACAAGAGAGGTGAAGAGCTTGAAAATTGGCAGGATGACAATGGGCTTATACTATTAAACCAGACAACAGATCCACCAATATTCTACTCAAGATCATGGCATACCACATCTACATCAGACCTTGCTTTTCATTCACCAGACCTGGATTGGAATATCACACGTATTGTTGGGAAACAACTTGGAGGCAGCGACCACCGACCAGTCTTTTTAGTGGTGCAAAATGAGGCCGTCAGGGCGAGCAGCACTCTCTCCAGAAGGAATTACAAAAAGGCAGACTGGAAAATGTATCAACACTACACCAGTGTACTGACTAAAGATATAAATACAGACAGAGACATCAACAAAATAGTTGATGAATTCAGTAGACTAATAATACAAGCTGCCAGTGAAACAATACCTAGAGGGGCACGGAAACATTACAAACCATACTGGAGTAGTGAACTAGAGCAACTACACAATGACATGGAAACATCTCGAAAGCAAGCAGAAAATAACCCTTGCCAGGAACACCACAATAACTACCAGCATGCTAAAGCCAAATTTCAACGGGCTAAACTACAAGCCAAACGGAGAAACTGGAAAGAGAAAACAGAGTCCTTGAATCTTGAACGAGACACACGAAAAGTGTGGAAGCTTGTAAAACAGCTGAATGATGAGGGTACAGAAAGGAACACCAAAATTACACTGAAGAAGGATGGAAACGTCCTAGCAGGTAAACATGCAGCAAATTACTTTGCAGACTCCTTTGCAAATGACAATAATATTGAAATCAGCCTAGAGAAACGACAAGAGACCCGTTTAAAGCAACAAAATGCAAGACAAGAAGAGACCACACATGAAGTCATGGAAATACCTATTACACAAAGAGAGCTAGAGCTGGCAATATCCAAATTAAAAATGAAAAAGTCACCAGGCAGTGATGGAGTGTCTAATGAAATGATTAAGAACTTGGGAACTGCATCTAAAGCAAAACTACTGCAGATTTACAACATTTGCTGGATCACAGGTAGAGTGCCACAGGCAGGGAGAGAAGCAATTATGATACCATTACTAAAGCCAGGAAAAGATGGTTCAACGACATCCAGCTATAGACCAATCAGCCTTACAAGCTGTTTGTGTAAAACAATGGGACGTATAATCAATCTCAGACTGCAGTGGTACCTGGAAAGTGAAAATCTCCTTGTCCCACAACAAGCAGGCTTTAGACAGTGTTACTCTACCGAAGATCAGGCAACCTATCTTTCCCAGGAAATTGAAGATGCGTTTCAAGAAAAGAAACTGGTACTAGCAGCATGGATAGACTTAAAGAAAGCATTTGATAAGGTATGGAAGGAAGGGCTTTTGAAGAAACTGAGAAATTATGGAGTAAATGGCAGGATGTACAAATGGGTCAAATCATACCTGCATAACAGGAGAGCTAGAGTGCAACTGGATGGTCTTAAGAGTAAGAAGGTCTTACTGCGTCAGGGCGTTCCACAGAAAGGGGTACTATCTCCAACATTTTTTCTGGTCTACATCAATGACCTAGTTACTGAACTACCACATGGCATCAAAGTGGCAATGTATGCAGATGACTTGGTAATGTGGTGCACAGAGGAGTATGCCACAGTGGCCTCCAAATTACTACAAAGAGCTATGAATGCACTGAATTCATGGACAAATAGATGGTGTATCAGCATCAATACAGACAAATGCAGTACTACACTTTTCACACTCTCTCCAAAACAAAAAGCAGGAGCCATCTACATAAACAATGAGCCTGTGAAAGAAGACATACAAGCTACATATCTCGGAGTTACATTTGATAACAAACTATCTTGGAAAGAGCAGATAAATAAGGCAACCCAAAAAGCAAGGAGGAACTTGGCTATTCTAAGAAAGCTGTGTGGAACCACATGGGGTGCGAGTGGGAAAATACTCAGTAAAGTTTAACAATAGAGTATACGCCCACATTTAGAATATGGATCATCCGCATGGTGCTCAGCATCAAACACCACATTGCAAGAACTGTATAAAGTACAAAACCAGGCACTTAGGGTCATCACAGGAGCAATGAAATCAACACCAATATTGGAGATGGAGAGATTGTGGAGGATACCAGCACTGAGAGAACGGAGAGACACAAAGGTGCTGATACGGGTAGAAAAATTTGCATGCATGCCAAGACATCCAATGAAGGACAGATTCCAAAATCTTGCATTGGGACGACTTAAAAGAAGCAGTTTTATCCACCAAGCCAAGCGTATTAGTAGACAAACACCAGACATGCCAAGAGTTGTTAACCCCCTACTGCCCATACCAGAACAGACTCCCTGGACAGAGGAATCAGGATTATCAGTTCAAATACGGACAGAAGTGAAAGGAATAGTTGACAAAGAGGAACAGAATAGTCTACAGCGAAAAAACAATAACTCTCTGTTTCCTGGATGAAGAATACCCACAAGACCTATGGATTCGTGTGTACACAGATGGATCAGCACAGAATGCAATAAGGAATTAGGGAGCAGGTGCATATATAGAGTACCCAAATAACACTAGGGATATGAATAAAATAGCAACAGGAAAATATTGTCACAATTATGATGCAGAAATACAAGCAATAAAGTTGGCAATAGAAAAACTGCTGAACACTAATCTTAGACCACAGCCTGTAGTGTTTTTGAAAGATGCAAGATCAGTACTCCAGGCACTACAATCCAGAAAATCACCACATCTGCAGACCTTATTGACTGAACTCTGCAAGCACCACAGGGTTGCCCTGCAGTGGATCCCGTCTCACTGTGGAATACCAGGAAATGAGAAAGCAGATCAGTTGGCAAAGGAAGGTTCAACAGGCACACAACTAGATACATCGGTTACATACCATCATAAGAAACAGATAATCAAATCAATCAGAGGACCACAAGCCCCAAATCAGGATGCCTTTCATAATATGAATAGATATGAACAAGTTATCATTATACGCCTCAGAACAGGACACAATCGACTCCATAGTCACATGTATACAAAATTCAAGATCGGCACATCAACTACTTGTACATGTGGACAGGCGCCCCAGACTGCTGAACACATACTTCAAGACTGCACTGAATATAGTAGACTGAGAAAAATCCATTGGCCCATAGATATAACACTACAGACAAAACTTTATGGGCCACTGCAAGAATTACAAAAGACAGTAAAATTCATACAGGAAACGACATTGCTGATATAGACAATACTTCGAGCGAACGAAAGATAGATAGATATATAGATTGGATGCCGTCTCTACATCGACGGTTGGCTACCATAGAGCGCCATTTCACTCTGTTTTCATGGTGCATGTCTGCATAGGATGCAAATACCTGTCTATCATTTTATGTTATCAGTTCACTTTAGTCTTGGTCTGTGTCTCGTCTACCTTGTATATTCCCTTCCAAGATGACTTTTAGTACGATATTGTGTCTCATTACAATTCCAAACATTTTAGCTGTCTTTTCCGAATTGTGTTAAGTAGTTCTTTTATCATGTTCAGTTGATTTACAATATCCTTGTTTGTCTTTCTTTACTTCCATCCAATTCTCCTAATTGTTCATAGATCCACATTTCAAAGGCTTCAATAATTTTATGCTTTGATTTCTTATTTAATGTCCATTTTTTCACAACATACAGGAATTTTGAGTAAATATGGCATGTTACAATTCGTAGTTTTATTTCCGATGTTATCTGCTTTGAAGTGGTTATATTTTTCATGTTTAAATTGCGTTTTGCCAATCCTGTTCTTACGTTTATTTATGTTTTACATTTTCCATCATTTATATACAGTGTGTCCAAAATAGCTTTATTCTTAAACTTTTTCTATGTTTTTTCCATCTACTTTGATATTCGCATGTATATGTGTGTGTTTTCTCTGCTTGTAATAATAGTTTTGGTATTTTATATATATATATATATATATATATCCAAACATATTCTTTGTTTGACTTGTTTAATTTGTTTAATAGTTGTTGTAGGTCTTCTGTATTTTCTGTCATTAATTCAGTATCTCTTAGATTGTTGATAATATATCCATTAATGTGTATGCCTGGCATTCCCACCATGTCTTTAACGATTTGCTAAATGCATAAGTTAAATAAAAATGGTGATAGAATGCAGCACTGTCTTACTCCTCTTTTTGTGTCTATAGATGCAGAGTTCTCATTGTCATAGGTCCCTTTCTAACAATCAACATGTAAACAATGTCATGTTGTCATAGGTCCCTTTCTAACAATCAACATGTAAACAATGTCATGTTGTCATAGGTCCCTTTCTAACAATCAACATGTAAACAATGTCATGTTGTCATAGGTCCCTTTCTAACAATCAACATGTAAACAATGTCATGTTGTCATAGGTCCCTTTCTAACAATCAACATGTAAACAATGTCATGTTGTCATAGGTCCCTTTCTAACAATCAACATGTAAACAATGTCATGTTGTCATAGGTCCCTTTCTAACAATCAACATGTAAACAATGTCATGTTGTCATAGGTCCCTTTCTAACAATCAACATGTAAACAATGTCATGTTGTCATAGGTCCCTTTCTAACAATCAACATGTAAACAATGTCATTCCAAAGGCAAGAAGAGGTGTCAGAGTGATCAAGATCATGACCAGGGCGAACCTCCAGCAATCGCTCTATTCTCACTCATGCAGGCTGTGGTGCTCTCAGTGCTGGATTATGGTCTCCTCTCAGTGCTGGATTAATGTCTGCTCTCAGTGCTGGATTATGGTCTGCTCTCAGTGCTGGATTATGGTCTGCTCTCAGTGCTGGATTATGGTCTGGACATGCTCACTCTCTCATCAACTTAGAGCGCAAGATTGGAAAGGGATCAGAATGTGGGCCTACGGGCAGTTCTCAGATGCACCAGAGAGAACCTATCCGTTCAATGAGGTACTTACTTGACTTACTGAGTATTAGCATGTAACATAGATCAGCTCAGGTCCCAGTTTATTTGAACGGGATAAGGAAGGTTAATCATCCCTTGCATTCAGAGTTAGGTGCACCAAGGGTAGACACCTCAGGCATGGTAAATCCTAGATAGCCGAGGTGGACGGGTCGATGAGGAAAGTATATGATCTGAATGACATTAGGGCTGGCAAGGATTGGATGGAATTAACAGCGGAGAAGAAGCGGCTAATCAAAGTAATAATTCAGCTTGGCGGGGGGTGTCACAGTTGGGTCTATGGAGCTACCTGGGTGAAATATGGAAATCCATCGGCAAAGTGTCCACATACTTTGATCGGACCAAAGTATCCGATCATCTACACGGATGGTTCTGTATTATATTATATTCGATACTTTGTTTAAATCGAGATCTCTTGTTTTTATAGACGACAGTCAATATCCCTAAGCTTTTCTACCTTTCAATAAAAAAACAAGTAATTTATTTTTCCTCTTCTCGTATTTTCAACATTTTCCTTTGTTATTCTATTCTTCCTTTCTTGTGATTTTTGTTCTTCTTACGCCTATCAGTTTAAGGGAGAAACGAGTGCCAATAAGACAACCAGCTAGAGTTCACTAAACTAGACGTAGACAGACGTGGGTGTATTCTCAAAGTATGCACATGATGACGCAGTCATTGGTGAAATGAAAGTGGCGACAATTGTTTAATTATCTTTATTCTATCTTTGCGGTATCTATCTCACGTTTGGAGTCTGCTGGTGGGACTTTCAGGACTGGAGTATAAAGGCCGCATGTCCAAACGACTGGAGAACCTATGACAGTGCGCACCGTCAAGGGACGAACAGTGTGAAATGGTTCGTCATGTCAGCATACCTACAATGTGGACGTGGCACAGGATGATGATTGTATATGTTTTAAACAATTTGGGGAAATAAACTTAAACTGTGTAAAATACAGACCTCAATGAAAAATGGATGAATTTATTTCATATTATTTCTGAAAAAGGCACAGAAGTTTATCCCTGATATTTTAGCGGCCTTGCACATTTACTCGCTTAGAAAATATTACCTTCAGATAATTTTCTCTATGGTGCCTGCAAATTGATTGGAAGAGTCTATATCTTTAATTGTAATAATATTTGTGGCTTCAAATTGAATGTACTATTCACATTAACAGTGTGTTAAATCTGTCAATCTTTAAAACATGTCCTTTCATAAACATTAAAAGTAAGGGTACGAGAATCGGCGTCTTACACGCGGGGTTTTACACATATGTGCTCGGCCGCCTATCGAGAAGTGTTCGGAGACTCCCGTCTAGTGTCGCCTCAAGCTTTGTAACTCATAAGCAAGGCGTTATTCCTCACCATTCCAGAGTATAAACATTGGTACCCATTACTACCAGCGGCTGGGTCAACCGCAGGGAGGTATCTTTTTTTTCCAACCACGAGTACAGTTCACACTGCTTCCAGTGGGAATCGAACACAGTTTGTCCGAACGTCGGTAGCTTTGGTGGTTTCCCTAACTAGACCACCGAGTAACTATTAAAATAATATACGCAAATTAATGAAGCTAGAGATTCATATTTAGTTTTGTTTTGGGGTCAGAGAGAGCTAATTTTAGAACAAGTGGAATGTATTAGACGCTAGTCATCTTCACACATACGTGTATGGTGACTAGAGTGTGGTGACTAGAGTATGATAACTACAGTATGGTGACTAGAATATGATGACTACCGTATGGTGACTAGAGTATGGTGACTAGAGTATGGTGACTAGAGTATAGTGACTAGAGTATAGTGACTAGAGTGTGGTGACTAGAGTATGGTGACTAGAGTGTGGTGACTAGAGTATGGTGACTAGAGTATGGTGACTAGAGTATATTTTTATTTCGTTGTCTGTTTCTGTTGTCCCTGTTTTCTGAAAAAAACAACCGTATATAGCTCGTAACGTCACAAATGTTGTGTTGTCCCTATTTGTAAAGCTGTCACCATACTTTATAGAAGTGTATATTACACCCCACAACTTGTTTCCTGTAATCATTATAGGGCTCAGGTTAGCGAATAATGAGACCACAGTAGTATATTCGACAGCATTTGAATGTTAGTTGCAGTATCAGTGATCTTTCTCACTGTTAATACCTTCCCTAGCCAAACGAGCGCGTTGACATTTCATTTTTTTTCCTTTTCAACTGAATCGATTTGAGACCGTTAGTAACAGATTAATTGTACTTTTTTTATGTTATCGTCAAGTGAATGCGATAACCGAGGCGACACTGTTTCTTTCCCAAAAGATACAATATGGAAAAGGCTTTAACCTAATGCAAATAAAGGGTGGCGTGGTAGGGGAGAGGATATTAATGCAAGAATATAAAGATGAATTTTTGTTTCCCCTATTATTTGATTACAAGAGATACACGTCTCAGCAATAAAGACGGCGAACTAACATTTTATATTGTTGATGTGAATAGGGTCAAGATGATATTGAATAAATAAGTAGAAAAGTGTTATTAATAGCTGCTGCTAGTTCCTGACGGCATGACATCTAAGGTCAAGATGATCCTTGTGACGTAACTTTTGGTCACATGACTAGTGCCCAGTGAAGCTTGGCATAACCAGTGCCGGATAATCGCAGTTGCAAAATAAGGACATCCTACAGGACTGCACATGAAGTGATTCATTTGCGTATCTTGAGACACGGTCGTATACACATGTGTGTTTCCTCAGTGACTCAATCAGCACGCTCAGAAAGATCGCAACTGACTGTGCTCGACGGCATTGGTTAGAGTCTCTGAGCAGGTCTATTCTAACAAGTTTCTGCTTCATTTTCGTGTCAGGCACTCATGTGTAGAAGGTAATGAACGGGCTGACAGACTTGCCAGTTTGGCTGATGTTGAGGTATTGAGCTATTTGGGAGTCACAATGTCCGAACATATCCTCGGCTGATGTTGAGGTATTGAGTTATTTGGGAGTCACAATGTCCGAACATATCCTCGGCTGATGATGAGGTATTGAGTTATTTGGGAGTCACAATGTCCGAACATATCCTCGGCTGATGTTGAAGTATTGAGTTATTTGGGAGTCACAATGTCCGAACATATCCTCGGCTGATGTTGAGGTATTGAGTTATTTGGGAGTCACAATGTCCGAACATATCCTCGGCTGATGTTGAGGTATTGAGTTATTTGGGAGTCACAATGTCCGAACATATCCTCGGCTGATGTTGAGGTATTGAGTTATTTGGGAGTCACAATGTCCGAACATATCCTCGGCTGATGTTGAGTGTGGAAGGGTAATGGGCCGCTATAGCATTCTGAATGTCTTCAGGGACGCAGGACGAAAAACGACTCAAAACTGGCTCCGTGGCAGCAGTCAACAAACTTCACGAGTAATCATGTCCGGGTGGGAAAAGCCAGACAAATGCGCTGAATCCAGAGGAATCCAAAGAAGACTTATCAACCACCGGTGTCGTTAGTTGCTGTACGTTGATGGATGTTCTCGGAAGAGATCAGATCACTTATGGACTTATGAGGATGGCGTGTCGACTAAACTAAAACTAAACAGCAATTCAAGATTGTAATTTCCTATTTACTTATTCTGTAATTGTTATATTACTATATATCTTGTAGTGCCATATTGCCTTCACCTTTTAATCTGCAAAATAAAATAACAAAACAAAATGGCACCAGTAAATCCTTGTGGAGTAAAGAAAATAGTGTGTATTATCCAGCTTATTTCAAGTCTATCGGCTAAGCAATGGATTAAGTAATCACATCATGTCAGGCCGCTCAATTCTTCTAATTAATGTTTAAAAATTAAAATAAAAGAAATCAAAGATCAACAGACGGGAAGATCATTTTTACTTTCGTGAAATCTAATGTATAGGTAAACTTTTTTTTTCTATGCAAGTTATAAATGTCTAATGTTCTCTGACTTAAGTCTGAAAGTGTTGAGCGAAAATTAGATGTTCTTGCCAGGACGTTGTGGTTTGGTTTTGTGCCACACTTGATGCTTTTAAAAATTCATTTTTCTAGGTTTTGTGGACGCTCCTTTATTGGGCATCTAATTCTTAACGTTTGTTTCGAGATTTTGTCTGATGGCGGTAATGGATGTCTAAACCACTTCGTTCTTTTTTAAAGCAGGCATTTAATTTTGAACATTTGTTGCAGGATGTTGCCTGTCGACAAGCATATATGTCCTCAATCGTACACTAAAGAAATGGCATCTAGTTCTTAACGTTTATTACGGGGATATTGCCTGCTGACGGGCATGTATATCCAAACTGCTACATTTTTCTTGCACTTGTCATGTAACTATGACGTGTTGTTACACTAGGAGGTTCACTATGCCGGACAACACCGAGATTGAAAGTAGTCAACGACTCATAGCTGACATCTTGCAGCAAACATCTGTTCTACTAACCCACTTTCCCCTCATGGTTCGGGTATCAGACTAACATGCCTGGTCATGCCAGAACAGATCAAGATAGAAGGCAACCAGTACAGCTGATCTGTTGTCCAGGGCGTAGATAGCGCAGCTTTCTCTTACTTCCGCACTGCGTCTACTTCCACTTAACGGCTTTTTAAAGACAAACAATGAAGAAATGTAAACGTCAAGCTAACGCAGCAGCAGGCGCTTATCCTTCTTCTAATATTCTAATTGCTGTTTTTTTCTTTTCTTTCTTTCTTTCTCTCTTTCTTTCCTTCATTCATTCATTCTTTCTTTCTTTCTTTCTTTCTCGTTCATTCTCTCTTTCTTTTCATAATTTATCCTGGGGGATTTATAGGACTGGAGAATAAAGGCCGCTTGTCTAATGCAGTCACCACGAAGTGTCCAGGTCTGAGTTTTTACTTCACCCCAGCCTTCTATAACCCCACAATTCACAATGTATTATAATCAAAAGTCTGTGCTGCGTAATACACTCTCTTATATCAGTTGTCAAAATTCAACTTTTAACAATATTAATTTGTTACAATTGTGCAGAGAAAACGTGCGATTAATACTATTTTTTTTTTTCTATTCCGAAACTGAATACTAAAAGTGTTTTTGTCGAATTCCTCGAATCTTGCGAATCTTGAATCACTGGAATCCTTCATATAAGAGTCAGTAATCAGGAAATATTGGGGAAAGGGGAGGGCATTCTACTTAAAATTAAACGTTTTTAGTTGAAGCAACATTTGACATCTGTGTTTAATTAAAAACAAATTAAAGAATACAGTTTACAACGAATATATCCATATTTATAAAGAAGATACAAATGAAATGTGCATTTACTCAATGGAGTACATAAATAGAAATGTGTAAAACTAAAGCATGAGAGACTCTAAGATTGGGATAACAAATAAAGCCGGATAAGCTGAGTGTAGACTGATAGCAAGTGAAAGTGTGAGACGCTGCGGAGGATTGAGTAGAAGTACAAATGCCAAGCGATAGCTTGAGTAGCGCTGAGTAGTTCAGTTGGTAGACAACTTGAGTCAGTCAACGAAGCAGTCTATATATATATACCCCGGTGAGTTCTTAGAAACATCCAGAATTATCGAGAGTTAGTTTCGAGAATTGTTGAGTGAGTGAGGCGCATGGGAATCTAATTAAGAAAACGTTCATGAAAATTCCACTAGATGTCGCACTGGTGACGGTGTGGTACTCAAAGCCGCCAAATCTGGGTAGCACTGAAGTTACAAAATTTGTCGACTTTTTGTTTGGGAAGATTTTATTCGACTTCAACTAATCTCTCAAAAGTTTTCATATATTTTTAAGGTTAGGATTAGAAAAATTCAGTTTGACAAAATAAAGCGTGAAGACTCGAGTTTTCTAAGCTTGAGTCTTTTTTTTTTTTCAAGATTCGTGGGATTGGAATGCCCAGTCCGTAGCGAAGAAATGTAATGTTTTTGAACGCACATGTCCAGAGTAATAATATAGGGCCTTTTTGACAGAGCAATAACTCAAGATTATTGTGTCAGTGCTTTGGAAATAGCACAAGCATCAAATATATAATAATTAAGATATTAAATCTCTTTGGCCGCCAGTAGAGCTGCAGACAACATATAAAATAGACATAAAACGACATTATGCAGATAAATCTATATATAGACGAGACAAACTCCGACGTTTCGACAAAAGTCTTCATCAGGTACAAGACAAACACATATTTATACTTGATACAAAATCACGATAGAGTACATTGGTGCTATGGTTTGGCAATAACACGACAATGTTTTTAGCTTGACACTTTGGAGCTGACTTGTAATGCTGTTTTGGAGATGGTATTAAAAAGCAAAGAGTGGCTCCAGCCCCATCATTTTTTACAACTTTATAAAACATTATATTTAACATTACATACACAATTCGTAAACTTTACCTTATAAACATAGATACACACAGGTACAAACATAGTCTCTCTATTTCACTAAAGGCAACGGTGATAGCTTGTTTTCTAACATATCGAACAATTCTTCTGCTTTCCTTCCTCATTTGCCTTTCAGGATCGAGGGAAGATATAGTTTGCGGTCATTTGATATACTGTTGGCCTCTGCTGCTGTTACATTTTCTAGTGTTTCTAATATTCAATCAGTCTGTTTCGCTGTCGGCCCTTGAGTCTTATGTTCTCGCAATATTTATTAAAGGTTCGTTGTATTGTGTTTTGGCATTTCAGTTTTGTCATGTGGCATAACCATTTTATCTATAGTTTCTTTATGTGTTCTATGGCATGAATTATTACTAGAGTTTTGCTCAGTTCTTCAATTATGTTCTTATCTCTGAGGCTGTTTTTTGTCATTAGACTAATACATTGCATCTCAGTAGTGGTTATTCTTTTTTTTATATTGTTTTTTTAGTTTAGGGTCCAGGTCTGTCATTGATACAACAACATTGAAATAAAGATTGTATTGCAGAGTGCCCGAAAACAATTAATAAATCAATTATTCAACGAATCAATTAACAAGCACTGAACAACACGGGCACAAAATATCGACATCAACAAAACAGAAGTCATGAATATCGAAAAAGAGAAACAGAACAACAACATAACTATAGGTGGTAGACAATTAAAACAAGTAGGTGGATTTAAATACCCAGGAAGTCCGGTGACAAACGACAATCCACATACAGCAGAAATAGACTCAAGATGCAACAACGCATGTCAAAATATTGGACAACTATTACGACTATTGCCCAACAAGGAGATAACTCTAGAGGTAAAATGGGCATTATACAATACAATCTTCATCCCAACGTTGTCCAACCAATGCCAGTCCTGGACCCTAGATGCAAGAACAATAATAAAAATAACCACTAATAATATGAAATGGGTTAGACGAATGACAGGATGCAGCCCGAGAGATGAGATAAGAAATTAAGAACTGAGAAAAAAAGGCTAGGAATAATTTCTCTAATAAAAAGCTA
Source organism: Megaustenia siamemsis (assembly GCA_032433765.1). Lineage (NCBI taxonomy): Eukaryota > Metazoa > Mollusca > Gastropoda > Stylommatophora > Ariophantidae > Megaustenia > Megaustenia siamemsis. The sequence continues at coordinate 50,391,560 of JAVIAB010000024.1, forward strand.
GGAAAATAAATGGTTTAGCCACATGACAAGGCATACAGATCAAAACAAAACACAATGAACTTTCAATAAACGTTGCGAGAATACAAGGCACAAAATCCGACCATGAAAAAGATTGATTGACGGAATATTAAAAACATAACAGCAGCAGAGGCGAACAGAAAAGCAAAAGACCGCAAATTATATCTCTTGAAAGGCAAGTGAAGAAGGAAAGTAGAATAAGAATTAACAAGCTCAAGCTCAGAAAGCGACTCTCTCACTTACATGTAATCATAAGGTAAGATCTGTCTTAGTCCTAGCTCACAACTTTCGTCATCGCTGCATCGTTCAAGGTCGTGCAAAGACAGAATACCCTTCTTCGGTTTCCGGAACAGCCAAAGAGCGTCTGTTTCCATCTCGACCAGTCCTAAGTAAGGGAGGTAAACAATAAAAAAAAGTTTGCACTAAATAAGTACTTAACTCCCATTTGTGTTCAACATAGTTGTAATATGGCATAAAAAGATCCAGAATCTATCACTCTAACACCTCGAAAATACTAATTTCACATTACAATTTTAACTCATTATTTACCATAAAGTAAAAAGTAAAGTTCATTTTTGTATGTACCTATTCCGATAAAAAGCCTTTTGTGTTGATTAGTGGTAGTTATTGAGTTATTTTCGGGTCATCATCATTGCACTCCTAACATGTCCATAGGTGCTCAGATCCCCACCTAAGCAAGTCTCGAAGTATCAAGCGACTGACGACTCCAGTTCTGTGTTGGTTGATAAGTCTTCTTACACGTCCACTAAGTTTCTCGTTTCTGGCTGTGGCCATCTTAACTCTCATCTCTTTCACCCGAAGGAGTGACGTGGACTCATTACTGGTAGTTATAGTGAGAGAATGTTACTATCACCTTTCTTAAACATACCACAACCATTCTCCTCCTACTCTTTCCCTACAGTTGTTTGTCACTGAAGCTTTTAGTTGATTTCTTCATTTATACATTTCCGTGACGTAAAACTACTCTTCTATTATATATTCTCATTGACTAGATGGATCTGTTTCTTATAATTAAAAAAAGAAATGTGTGTGTGGTTAAACATTTAATTTGTACTCAGCAACCTCTCAGATTTGCCAATCTTTCATCATTTTGTTACGAGTATTAACAATCGTTTACATATACATTGTTACGAGTACTAACAATCGTTTACAATACATTGTTACGAGTATTAACAATCGTTTACATATACAATGTTACGAGTATTAACAATCGTTTACATATACAATGTTACGAGTATTAACAAGCGTTTGCATATACAATGTTACGAGTATTAACAATCGTTTACAATTACATTGTTACTAGTATTAACAATCGTTTACATATACATTGTTACGAGTATTAACAATCGTTTACATATACATTGTTACGAGTATAAATATCTAACAGGACACCACTGAAACAATTGCAACGTTTCAAATACCTGGGCACAATAATAACATCAGATGGAAGATGCAAAACAAAAATAAAAGGCAGAATATCTCAGGCTAAAATAGTATTTCAGGAAATGAGTAACGTCTTATGCAACAAATCTATGTCAAAGAAGAGAGAAAGAGAGTTCATCGGTGCTATATAAGGCAAATTTTGACCTATGGAAGCGAATCATAGAAAGTAAACAAACACAGAAAACACACACGACCAAGAGGCTACAGAGATGGGATTTCTCAGAAGAATGTTGAAAGTTCCCTTGGCAGCTAAAAAGACCAATGAGGAAGTTCTCAAAGAGGCCAACACAAAAAGGGAACTCATTAAAAAAATCAGGAAGAAACAATGAACATTTTTTTTCGGGCACAACATGAGAAGAGGAAAGTTGGAATACTTGGTTACAACTGGCAAAATACAGGGAAAGAGATAGAGAACGACAAAGAGAGAAAATACTAGACAGCTGTGTGACGTGGCATGGAAAACATTCAACAACAGAACTGATATGATGCACTGTAGATAGAAGATTGTGGAAGGACAAGATCCACTACGCCAACCGGTATGGCACATGATGATGATTAACTATCGTTCACACAAACATTTTTACTTTAGCTAAAGATTGAACGTTCTGTATGTAGTTCAATGTTCACATTGAAATCAACATAGACTATCACTTTTATGAATGAGTGCAATTTACTAGGCACATGATACCTTCATCTCTAAATGCTAGAACATTATCATTATTAGAACTAGATATCACTTTTAGATGGAAACAAATAGTTGTACCCCCTGACCTTAGCAGTCAATTACCAGTGCCATTTGCGGGGTGGAGGCGACCACTCAGAACAGTCTGTGCTATCAGGCTGCTCTAAGTCTGGCCCATATCATGCATATTTGTTTCCACTCTTCCTTGCCAGGTTGGATTTGCTTTGCCTCTCTTTTGTCTTATCTCTCCGATAGAGAATGAAATAGTATTGCATGTGATTGTGTGAAGATCTTTACCTCGCAAAATTACTTATGCAGTCCTAGCGTCTGATTGTGTGAAGATCTTTACCTCGCAAAATTACTTATGCAGTCCTAGCGTCTGATTGTGTGAAGATCTTTACCTCGCAAAATTACGTATGCAGTCCTAGCGTCTGATTGTGTGAAGATCTTTACCTCGCAAAATTACGTATGCAGTCCTAGCGTCTGATTGTGTGAAGATCTTTACCTCGCAAAATTGCGTATGCAGGGAGCCACGATAGCTCAGTGGTTAGTGAACTGGACTATAAAGGACAAGGGGTATGGTTCGATCAAAACCGACGGCTTCCGGTTTCACCCAGCCTTAAATGGGTACCGGATTTTTTTATGGGAAAGTAAAGCAGCACGGGCGTAATACCGACCACATTACCCCAAAAATCATGTGCTGAAGGTCTGTAAAATATAGGGTCACTAACACCATATTTCCCTATACGCCACTTGGCGTGACGGGGGTACTTTATTACGTATGCAGTCCTAGCGTCTGATTGTGTGAAGATCTTTACCTCTCATATTACGTATGTAAAGCATCTGAATTTTCCTACTGCTCATAACTGTTCAGGTTACACCTCTTGTTCCAGATTAGTTCTGGACACAGAATTTGTGACAAAGAGAAACACTTCAACGATGTAACTGTTGTACAGCTCACAAAATCAGTGGTGATGGAGGAACATTTAAAAACACCTCTCGACTGAATGAATGAACATTTCCCCTGTGATTTTCCTGAAAGTAGGTTGTATGAAAGTGAGATAGATTTGATTTTTCATGTGCTCTTTTAAAGTTAATATTCTGTGCGTGAAACAGCGCGCATCGTTCAGGATTAATTTAATGTTCACATTTCCTATCATCTTGAATTAATATTCAGTTTTTGTCTAATATTTAATTATAATTTTTTTTTTGCAATTGTAAAAAAATGTTCCTATTTTAATTGTTATTTTTTTTTGTAAATGTAATGACTCCTTTGGGCTTCTCATAGAGCTCTAATTCTATTATCTCTCTGCTTATTTTTTTATCCATTTCTTATTCAGCATTACGACAAGATTACAAGAACAAAGAAGTCTTTTTTCGACATATCTGTAGGCGTGTACAAATCTTTGTGTTGTTGGTACTAATAATAGAGAACTCACCCTGTTCAATAAAGAAGTGTGTGTCTGGCCACGTCTCGTCCCCTAGACGAGTGATTTTATTAAGGGACAGTGTTGGTGACCTGGTGTTTGTGTCGTACAATGTCCCAAAGTACGTCTCCTTGTAACCAAACACTTTCCCTAGCTTACTTTGAGCAGCAAACCTCTGTTTTAGAACGCGTGAGGAGAAAAAGAACAATGGAGAACAGTTATGTGTTGTCATTAACATTACACAAATTAAAACACACATATTAATTCTGAGATATAACAACATATACTTTTGATAAAATATGGAATCACACGATACTCAGAAGTAGCAACATATCCTTTTGATAAAATATGGAATCACATGATACTCAGAAGTAGCAACATATTATTTTGATAAAATATGGAATCACATGATACTCAGAAGTAGCAACATATTATTTTGATAAAATATGGAATCACATGATATTCAAAAGTAACAACATATTCTTTTGATAAAATATGGAATCACATAATACTCAGAAGTAACAAAATATTCTTTTGATAAAATATGAAATCACATGATACTCAGAAGTAACAACATATTCTTTTGATAAAATATGGAAATACGTGTCTTCAATTGTTTTCTGAGATCTAAGTATAATTAATGTTATTGTCATTTTTACGCAGTATAAATGTTCATCAGATCTACATACATCTGGACATCGGATCTCCATACATCTGGACATCGGATCTCCATACATCTGGACATCCGATTTCACTACCGAAGAAATCAGGGGAGGGTAACGTAATATCTGAACTGACTACCGAAGAGATCAGGGGGAGGGTAACGTAATAACGGATCTCACTGCTTAAGAAATCAGGGGAGGGTAACGTAATAACGGATCTCACTACCGAAGAAATCAGGGAAGGGTAACGTAATATCGGATCTCACTACCGAAGAAATCAGGGGAGGGTAACGTAATATCAGATCTCACTGCCGAAGAAATCAGGGGAGGGTAACGTAATATCAGATCTCACTGCCGAAGAAATCAGGGGAGGGTAACGTAATATCGGATCTTACTACCGAAGAGATCAGGGGAGGGTAACATAATATCAGATCTCACTACCGAAGAAATCAGGGGAGAGTAACGTAATATCAGATCTCACTACCGAAGAAATCAGGGGAGGGTAACGTAATATCAGATCTCACTACCGAAGAAATCAGGGGAGGGTAACGTAATATCAGATCTCACTACCGAAGAAATCAGGGGAGGGTAACGTAATATCAGATCTCACTACCGAAGAAATCAGGGGAGGGTAACGTAATATCAGATCTCACTACCGAAGAAATCAGGGGAGGGTAACGTAATATCAGATCTCACTACCGAAGAAATCAGGGGAGGGTAACGTAATATCAGATCTCACTACCGAAGAAATCAGGGGAGGGTACCGTAATATCAGATCTCACTACCGAAGAAATCAGGGGAGGGTAACGTAATAAAGAAACCATGGATTACGTTTTCCTTATATTTTGTTAAAATCACTACTGCTTTTGGTGGGCTTTTGAACCCTAATCCTTCCTGCCCTAAGTCCGAGGTCGTAGCTCTAGGCTACACAGCTCACAATTTGTTGACCAGTTCTAAAAGCAAGGTAATAACCATAGTTAAGATGTTGAAGAAAAATAGGAACTACCAGTCTATGCCACTGTAGCCTTGATAACATGATAACAAAACATGTCCTACAGGATTGCCCCCAGTACACAGACCTGAGAAGAACAATGTGGTCCACACGCACCTCCCTGGAAGAGAAACCATATTGGGCAACCGAATCATTTAAATAGACAGCTGCCTTCATAAGAGAGTCCGGAGTCTTAGTCTGAATGAGCCATGATCGCGGAAAAAGAACATGTTGAAGAAATATAGGAAAGGAAGAAAAGACGCATATTTAGGAAAGAAGAGATAATATTGAGACACTTACTTTCTTTGGAACCACATATGATAGAGTATACTAATGTAAAACACATGGTTAGTCAAAACAAAAAGGAAAGGACATTAGAAACATGGTGAATAAAATCAGACTAAACAATGAACAACATGTATTTTCTGTAAGTTTCATAATTTAAGGATAAAACAGTACAAAGCAATGTATAGAAGCAGCAGAATTGGAATTAGAAAGGTGATAAGAGATATGACTAGGCACATACATTGATCGCTCTTCAGTTTGTTACACCAACAACTACTATTAACGAAAGTTGCTTTTAAATTTAATAGAAAAATATAGGATTTTTTTCAGATTATTAGCGAGTTCATTGGTACTATATAGAGTCACTTCTGACAAATGGAAGCGAAACATGGACAATAGACAAAGAAATGAACAGACGATAAGATGACACAGTGATGAGATTTCTCAGAAGTATGTTGAAGAGTTCCCTGGACAGTTTAAAGGACCAACAAAGAAATTCTCAAAGAGGTCAATACAAAAATGGAGCTCCTAAAAAAAATCAGAAAGAAACAATCTACATTTTTCGAGCACATCATGAGAAGAGGAAAGTAGGAATACTTGGTTACAACTGTCAAAATACAGAGAAAGATAGATCGCGGACGGCAAAGATAAGAGAAACTAGATAACTTTGGTGACATAGCATAGACATGTCAACAACAACACTGATACGATGCCCTCTGGATAGAAAATTGTGGAAGGACACGAACGCCTACGTCAATTAGTAAGGCAAATGATGAAGATGATAGGACGTATCTAGTTCTTAGGACGAAGCTTCTTTCCACCGATCTCCAATAGCAACAGCTGCAATCTCTGGGGTTAGAACTAGTCCTCAGATATAAAGCAAGTAACGTCTAACTATTGTACACTTATTTTTATTCTGAAAAAAAAATAATTAAAAATGAAATCTGGTTCCATATAGTGTCGGGTGCCATGGTTAATATAGCAAGACACAAATTGTAAAAAATTGGTACGTAAACATTTTGTTTACAAAAGAATGCAAACAATTATTGTCCATGCGAGATTACACTTCATCTTTTACCCCTTTTCTTCTCTCCTTTCTTGTGCGTCATTTGACGTCGAGAGAATATATAGTTTGCAGTCTTTAACTCTTCTGTTGTCCTCTCCTGCTGTTATGTTTCCTAGTGTTTCTTATATTCCAAAAATCCATACCTATTGTGGTCGGCCTTGTTTCTGATGTTCTCCTAGTATTTGTTGAAAGTTCGCAGCCACACCATTTTATCTATTGTTTCTTTATGTATTCAATCGTGAGAAGTCTTCCTAGTTTTTTCCATAGTTACTTCTGATGTTATCTCACATGCTGTTTCCTGTCATGCGTCTAACACATTCCGTTTCGATGGTGACTATTTTTTCATACCCTGCACCTTAATTACTATGGACTGTAAACACTGTAAGGAAATGAAAACGGACGACGGTATCACTAACTATGACAAATAAATTTGATTTAATTAATTAAAGTGAATTAATTGTGACGATTATTTTCTTTTCAAACTCATTAGCGCTTAAATAAAATGGTGTTTAGATCACAAGTTATCAAACTAAGCCACTCGATTATAAAGATATTCCATACAAGTAAAGTAGTAAAGAGCCCCGTCACGCAAAGTGGCGTACAGGGAATATAATAATGTATTATAAAAATAATAAAATAATAAAAATTAATAAATAATAAAAGTATATATTTAAATAATAGTGATCATAATTTGTATAGACATTCGGCACGTGATTTTTGAGGTAATTTGGTCGGTAATACGCCCGTGTCGCTTTACTTTCACAGAAAAAAAAATCAGGTATCTATTAAAGGCTGGATGAACCCGGAAGCCGTCGATCAGGATCGAACGCGACCTCTTGTTCTTTGTAGTTCAGTTCTCTATCCACTGAGTCATCCAGATTTCTTTTTCCATACATGTTTTATCAAAAATAAATGTGAATTCACTGTGGAATGATAACAACAAAGGATCATAACTGACAACATGTTTATGGAATCCAAGAATGATGTTGTTACTTATCTCTTCACTGTTAAGTGTTTGTTATTTAGCTAAGATAATAAAAGCTCTGACAGAGCATAAGCTGAAAATAGTCAGCGAATCTATGATTGTTGGCTCTGAATTTATGAACACGAACTAATAAAGAGACTACCCACCTCATTATGGTGTCATTGGAAAGAGACTACCCACCTCATTATGGTGTCATTGGAAAGAGACTACCCACCTCATTATGGTGTCATTGGAAAGAGACTACCCACCTCATTATGGTGTCATTGGAAAGAGACTACCCACCTCATTATGGTGTCATTGGAAAGAGACTACCCACCTCATTATGGTGTGATTGGAAAGTGACTACCCACCTCATTATGGTGTGATTGGAAAGAGACTACCCACCTCATTATGGTGTGATTGGAAAGAGACTACCCACCTCATTATGGTGTGATTGGAAAGAGACTACCCACCTCATTACGGTGTCATTAGAAAGAGACTACCCACCTCATTATGGTGTCATTAGAAAGAGACTACCCACCTCATTATGGTGTCATTAGAAAGAGACTACCCACCTCATTATGGTGTCATTGGAAAGAGACTACCCACCTCATTACGGTGTCATTGGAAAGAGACTACCCACTTCATTATGGTGTCATTAGAAAGAGACTACCCACCTCATTACGGTGTCATTGGAAAGAGACTACCCACCTAATTATGGTGTCATTAGAAAGAGACTACCCACCTCATTATGGTGTCATTAGAAAGAGACTACCCACCTCATTATGGTGTCATTGGAAAGAGACTACCCACCTCATTACGGTGTCGTTGGAAAGAGACTACCGATTCTGGCTAAGCTTGCAGCGATCTAAAAGGAAGCCAAACCCGACATTCAAAAAGTATTATTTCTGAAGATAGATGTGCTTGGTCGAATATCTCAGACGTCGCTGCTTTATGCAATTTACAAAACAACGCATTTAACGCTATTTCAAGGGAGGACAAGGAATAGGAAAAACATTCAGACATGTTCAGAAAAATAAAAAAGAGCTTATTTTATTTGGTGTCTTGTGTAGCGATTTTCTTTTGTCTTCAATGTTTCCATGACAAGAGACATAACTTCGCGACATACATGTCTATAAACAATGCTGTAATATCAAGCATTGCACAAGTTAAACAGACTAGAAACAACATCTAACAATACTATTCTAAAAAGGAAAAAAACAATTTGAAAAATAAAAACTGCAAATTATTTTTCCAGTTTGTAACAACAGCAGAATATAAAAGCATGAATCTGCTTCCGTGTTAGTGTTTAAAAAAAAAAAAAACAGGACAAAAAAGGACAAAGTTCGGTTCCCCCCTAAAAAAAATGGTTTAGATAAAGATTGAAAAACGGGATAGTGTGAGAAGCATGAGAAATGTGAGACTAAGGAGTCAAAAATTAACTAACACATGGGGAAAAAGAGAAAAAGCAAATAAACCAAAATGTGGGGGACAAGGAGAAAAAGAAAATAAACTAAAATGTGAGGACAAGGAAGAAAGAAGAAAATAAACCAAAATGTGGGGTCAAATGAAAAAAAATAAAATAAACCAAAATGTGGGGACAATGAGAAAAAGAAAATAAACCAAAATGTGAGAAATTGGTGAAAAAAAGAAAATAAACCTAAATGTAGAATAGTGGAGAAAAAGAAAATAAACCAATATGTGAGAACAGGGAGAAAAAGAAAATAAACCAAAATGTGGGGACAATGAGAACAAGAAAATAAACCAAAATGTGGGGACAATGAGAACAAGAAAATAAACCAAAATGTGGGGACAATGAGAAAAAGAAAATAAACCAAAATGTGGGGACAATGAGAACAAGAAAATAAACCAAAATGTGGGGACAATGAGAAAAAGAAAATAAACCAAAATGTGAGAAATTGGTGAAAAAAAATAAAATAAACCAATATGTGAGAACACGGAGAAAAAGAACTTTGAGTATGGGACTATACGGAAAGAAACAAGGAAAAAGGAAAGAAACCAAAATGTTGGACTGTAGAGAAAAAGGAAAGAAACCAAAATATCGGACTAAATGGGAAAAGGAAAGACACCAAAATGTGGGACTATGGGACAAGCAGAGAATAAATCAAAATGTGTGGACTGTGGTGGAAAACAACACAATTAAACTGAGGAACAACAGATAAACAGCATTATCTACACCTACTCAATCCCTCTCAAGAGATATCGCAAAATAATCACGCTAGTTTCCCTAGTTCTCTACTATTTTATATTAAGTTATTGATAAATTAACAATAAAGATTGTGTATCTGGGCAACTCTAAAGATAATTGACTCGCAGTTATTTCAAATCGCGGGAGGAAAAAAATACATTTGTTTGAAGTATTTCTACAGGATTGGTATGGGAGGCTCAAACAGTGGAGGAAAAGGTGCACGGACATCTACTTCATGAGGGAAAAAATTGATATAAATATATAGTTAAGAAATGGAAATTATAACAAACTAGCAATGTCTTCTTCTTCTACCTTTCAGCTCCATGTGGAGCATAGGTCTTCAACAAACACTTTCCAAGCCGTTCTATTTCTTGCCATTCTTTTAAGATAATTCCATTTCTTCCTGATCATCTTCATCTCTGCTTCTGTCTGTCTTCTCCAAGAATTTCTTGGTCTTCCTCTTTGTCTTTTCCTGTGGGGGTTCCAAAAAAGAACCTGTTGTGTAATACTCTCAGTTGGCTTCCGTAGTGTGTGTCCTATCCAGCACCATCATCTTCGCTGTATCTCTTTATCCACTGGTATTTGACTGGTACATTTCCATAGTTCTATGTTAGTGATTTTTTCCTGCCATTTCCATCCTTTTATTCTGCGTAAGCATCCATTAATGAAAATCTGTATCTTCATGATTGTCAATTTTGTTGTTCTCCATTTTTCACAGCCATAAAATAGGACTGACTTGACATTGGAGTTGAACATTTTTATTTTTGTATTTAACCTAATTACTTTGGACTTCGATATGTTAAGATTGACATATACTATATACATATATATAGTTGAGAAATTGAACTTATATCAAACAAGCAACTAATAATGGATACTGCCTGCAATAAATCAAAAGAAGATTACAAATAGCAACATAAAAATTAAATACTATGAAGAACATGTGGCACAATATCATCAATGCAGTAAAATTAAAATTATTAAGGACATGTATCTTCCCGATAGTAAGATGCGGTTGTGAATCATAGACAATCTCGCAAAACAGCAGGGAAGAAAATCGATTCATTCGAAACAAAATGCTACAGAAAAATCCTTAAGATACTCTGGATATTAAAAAAGATCAATGAAGACATATTACAAGATTTAAACATTAAAAAAGAACTGTCTTATAAACACCATTCTACTGTGGAAATTAAAATACTATGGCCACCTCAAAAGACACTGTGGGCTGGAAAAAAACAATGGAAGTTATAGTTCCTGAGGGACGCTTCAGGGGCAGACAACGAAGAACGTGGTTTCAAGCCATCAAGAGGACATTGAACATGACAAAACAAGTGGGAGACCTGGCTAGAGACAGAGGAAAAATAAAAAAATAGAAAAAAAATGGTATGTAAGAAGCTTTACATGATAAGTGGACGACACAGACTAAACATAGTCGAAACTAGTTGGGCCGAAACGTCGTTTAGTCTGTGTCGTCCATTTATCACGTAAAGCTTCTTACATACCATTTTTTTCTATTTTTTATTTTTCCTCACATTCAGCTTTACTGCAGCTTCGCATTTTTATGCATTAACCCTTTACTAGAGACAGAGACTCGTTCAGACGGGCTGTGGTGAATGCAACATTATCCAAAGAACATGCGACCTGATGATATATATATATATATTCTTTGTTATTAGGATCATCATCGCTGTGCACCGGAGGGATCCATAAGTGATCCAATATCCTCCTCGAGAATCTCACAAAATACCGAAAACAATCCTGGAGCACGTGTACACACTTCATAGCACAGCCTGGAATTCACGGATGCTGACAATTTTGCCCGGACAGCGGCCATATTTATGGTCTACTCTTTTCGACTTCAACTGCCATAGGTTCCTCAACGGGCCTGAGTGCACACAGAACCTCTTGTTTAGTTCCGTTAGCAGAGAAGGCTAGATATTGGATGTCAATACCCAAGAAATCAGGGGAGGGTAGCGTCATAAGCAAACCACGGATTAGTTTTTCCTATTTTTGAAGTCACCACCGCCTCTGCTGGCCTTTGAACCTTGGTCATTCCTGTCCGGAGTCCGGCGCCGTACCTCTAGACACACAGTCTCTAAAGGAGGACAAGAAGAAGAGGGCATTTAGTTTAATTCTTCGGACCTTTGGGTAAGCGGGAACTGATGACGGAAACAAGTAGAACGTTAACACACACAGAGGGGAGATCACCAGAAAATGGGGGATTTCCATACAATAATTCACCCCCTGGTATTAAGTCTCAGGAGAAGCAAATGAACACATTAATGCTGATGTATAAAAATGTGAAAAGAGGAGAAAGAAATAAAAAAAAATGATCTCATTATATGCTGGAGGAATATCTTTACATATTACTTCGTTAATTCAACCAAAAGAAGATGTTAATTCCAGCAAAAAGATATGTTAATTCAGCCAAAAGGAGATTATTAACTGGTATTTCATGCCAAGGGGTATAATTAGAGTAGCCGTCACCGCAAATGCCTCCCTTTCAATTACCGTCCTTATTTAATAACGGTACTGGTTTCTGTCGCATGACGAACTTTCCCCTTGCTGTTTTCTTTTTTAAAATCTTACCAACCACATCTCTCCTCCTCCACCAGCCTTGTTCCTCCTCCACCAGCCTCGTTCCTCCTCTCCCCGCGAACCTGTATCTGTTTAATTCCAGTTAAAATGTCCGCTTCCGCTACTAAAGTCAGTTTCAAATATTCTTATAAAAAATATAAAAGCATACAAATAATTGCGGACAAATGAGAGCTCAATAGTTTTAGCGATTTGGATCTAAATGCGGGAGAACACTGAGAAAGGAAACATCAAAACGGAAATAATTTCATACAAACTGTCTGAGGAATGTTCTCATAATTTATTGACAAATTAAAGAAGCAATCAAGAAGTGTCTAATTGAAACTACAATCATAAATTACACACATTGACAACTAGAAGCAGATTCAAGAGTCGAAATAGAAACCACGATGTAACAAAGTGAAAGGTATGCAAGCTAATGGCAATGTGACTATAGCTCGTTTCAAATCATGTGCCCAACTTCAAAACGCTATTACTCTCTAACCGTTTGTTAAAAACTTTTGAAATTTTCCAAATGTTATTAGAATGCAAAAGACCCTTTAAATGTATATTTAACAAATATCTTGCAGCTGCAGTTTTCTTAAAGCGGCGATATTTCTTTGATGTTTGTCAAAATTGTAAATTGTGAAGCCCTAAAGAATAGAAATTACCGTAGTTGCTGGTCTATGATTAATTGTCACTAGGTAAAGGCGTGGCCGTAATGGGGAAATAACTGGATAAAACAAAACACCAGGAGAATTATTGTCTGCTCAGTTCGAGGACGGACGATAATATCAAGGTATACCTGTATGTCCAATTTTCATAGTTGTGTGGTCCTGAAAAGGACCGTTTGTTGAACTAATTTAAGGTAATATAGGGGCCAACATTGTGGGGGCTATATACTTTCATTCTGAATCAGACGAGTCTAAAAGATTAATAACTGTTTGGGGGTGAACATTCCACAAACCATCATTTTTCCAATATTCCTCTTCCTGTTTTAAGACGTGGTCTTCACATTCAGCCCAATAATCTTTGTCTATATTTAATAAAGCGAGATTAGCAAGAGTCTTTACATCGCATATTTTGAATGTTGCATTTTCATCTGCCACTTGTCCTTTTAATTTTGCCCAGATTAGTTCTATTGGATTTAAATGAGCATGGTAAGGTGGCAGCCTCAAACTTATATGACCATGCTCTTGGATAATCTTATCTATTTGAAAAATCTTTGTCCTCTGTTTTGCTTTACTAGAGATAGTAATTCAGGTTTTAAGTACATGTTATTAAATTGTATGTGCTCCTTTGTGAGCCATATCTTAATAGCATCTTTTGTACTGGATGACGTCGGGACTTTATCTTCAAGTGCAACAATGTTGTGGTACGCTGCATTGTCCATTATTAGGCAAGATGGTCGATCTAGTGATGGGAGAACAGAATTTTCAATCCAATGTCTAAATATGTGACCATTCATCTCAGAGTGATAATCTCGATTGTCTATGGATTTTGAAAGAAAAATGAGCTCTGCATTCTGTATTAGTCCATGTTGTCGACTACCTGCATGAGCAATTATCAAGCGCTGTCCTTTGCTGCTAGGTATTAATCTCTTAATCTTTCCATCTGATGACTGCCATTCCCTTTGGTTAGTGTGGTGAGCATTGATCCATGTTTCATCCAAGTACACAATATCATAACCTTGCTTGCGCACCTCTTTTACTTCACGTAAGTACTTGCTTCTCATGACTACTATATGTGGCTTCTCACAGATGATGTTTCGTCCATTGGAATACTTTCTGAATGTAAAGCATGCAGCTCTCACATTCCTCCATAATGTAGACTTTGATATTTCAATACTGTTGTTCTTTTTCAGCGATACTTTTAATTTTCTTATTGTTACAGTTTCATTCATACCCAACATTTTGCGAATTTCACTTCTAATAAGTTCACTGTAGAAATTATCCAACATTTTTGCTCTTCCTTGTGATTTTGTATATTTTGAACATTGACGGTCACGTGCTTGAATCCAGCGATTAAATGACCGTTTAGATAAATCCAAAATGTGTCTTGTCCTATTCTCAGGGTTTTCTAAAGAATGAAATACTCTTCCTCGTTTAGCCTCTTTGCAAAAATAGTCATACATTTTTATTGCGATGTTTTGTAAACTGCAGAATTTCATTTTAAGACTCATGATAAATGTTATTGTTCGCCGTCTTCACCTATGAATGAACGGAAATGGAACACACAATGCCTCGTGTTTTCTACAAGTGTCTAATTGTGTCAGAAAGCCGACGTGGAAAGCGTGCAAAAACGTCAATTGTACCGTGTATGGATTTTTAATCGCTATTTTTAACTTAAAATACTGTAAACATTAAGTTTTGGCTACATCAATGGGTCGTTATAAATTTATATAAATCAAATAAGCAACAATAATAACCAAATGTTTTTTTTTATGAAATTAATTCCCTGTTGGGTTCTAATCATTATAACTACATGCAAATTTTGAAAAAATTACAAAAAGAGATTAAAAAGATATCGATTTTAAAAGTTGGGCACATGATTTGAAACGAGCTATAGCACAAATGAAGCAGCGGTGATAAAGAGGATATAAATTGGAGCACTAGAAGAGGAATTGCTAAAGGCTGAACAAGATTGACAAATTTTATAGCCGGGAAAAATAATGTTCTGTCGACCATTGATTATGGTCGCGAATACTATAAGAGAAATTACAGTAAGTCTTACCTGGCATATGAAATACACAATCGTTTGTTTATTGGATAAACCAACCGGAAGCATATCCCCGTATACCAGGTTTCTCCAGCAACCCTCGGCAAAATCTCCCCTCTCCTTCGTTGGCTTGTCAGACCGGCATCTTTCTGATAACTGAAATAGTAGTGTAAACATTTTTTGTTCTTTAATGATATTTAGTACATTCCAGCTCTGTTAATTATGACTCTCATTATAATAATACATTCAGGAATCTGACGCACACAGTTGGAGAGGGAACAACATGTATTTTCTTTACTTAGAGTCTGGAGACTCAACAATAGTTAACCGAGGACACAGAAAATGAAGAGCAAATACTCTCACATCT
Organism: Megaustenia siamemsis; assembly: GCA_032433765.1. Classification (NCBI taxonomy): domain Eukaryota; kingdom Metazoa; phylum Mollusca; class Gastropoda; order Stylommatophora; family Ariophantidae; genus Megaustenia; species Megaustenia siamemsis. The sequence goes on from JAVIAB010000024.1 coordinate 50,406,990, forward strand.
TAAGTGGCATATAAGGAATAAGTTACTGTCTATGTTTTATTTTTTGGCATCGATTCACTTATTGGGTAATGTCGTCAGCACTACGTCAGAGCAATAATTTAAGACTTGATGAATCTAGGAGCGCGGAAGGAAAAGGGAGTGGGGGGGGGGCGGTCGTGGGTATCACTTGTCCACGGTCAGTACAATTACTGCTGTTTCCGACGTTCTGGGCACAGCCGTCGCCACCAATATCTCAGAGCCTGCCCGCTCAGGGGGGTGGGGCCCCCGAAAACACCCCAGTACTTGTGACGTCTCTAGCTATGCGAGCTCTAGACGGCTGACCTCATTTTATCCACAACCATCCCAGCTCGCAATGCTGATAACGTCACAACTATTGGTCGGTTCCCCTTCAGCGGGCAGACTTAAAGATCTCTGTGGCGAAGGTACAACCATCTATTTAGAAGGCCCGCAAGTAGAAAATACAATTGGAAAACACCCCAACCATCGTGACGTTATCAGCTATAGGAACTATAGACGGCTAACGTTACTCTTCCCAAAACCGCCCTGCTCGCAAAACTGAAAACGTCACACTAGTTGGTGTATTTTTCGATTCTATTTTCTCCCCATGGGTCATCTATATAGTTGGCTTTGGACTGAGAAATGTGTAGAAATTTGATTGGTGCCTTACAGTCCACAAGGCATCTTGGGTAATAATTACTTCTTAGGTCAGAGGTCAAGAGGATAAATAAGAAGAAAAAGCTATAATTCATGGTCAATATTGATTACAATTAATTGTAGGTAAGATTACACTGCTAGTTGTAGTTTTTTCTGTAATGATTACGGTTATATTAGTGTTGAACATCAACAAGTACCGGGCCTACTGGCGTAGGCATAACTCACCTACGTAACACATAACTCACCTATATAACACATAACTCACCAACGAAACATATAACTCACCTACGTAACACATAACTCTCATATAACACATACATCATCTATATATAACACATAACTCAACTATATACCACATAACACATCTGCGTAACATATAACTCACTTATGTTACACATTCGGTTATATATAACATTTAACTTACCTACGTAACACTTAACTCGCCTACGGAACACATGACTCACCTACGATATTAAAATACGTCAAGGGACACTCCTTACCTTTATGTAATTAACATTATTCGTTTCTTATATTCACTCTGTCTGTCTCTCTCTTTCTCTGTCTCTGTCTCTCTCTCTATGTTTACTTTCAGTTTTGAGGAAAAATCGCGTGCTCATGTCAACGTTCTATGGTGGTTCTCTTACATGATTCTCGTTTGTTCGCTAATTTCTTTAATCAACAATCTTCTAAATCTACCTGCTCTCTTCTCATTGGTTCTGAGTAGAAATACCGGATAAATGTAAAGGTAAAGTACGAGACTTGAATCGGCGTCTTAGCACGCGAGTTTTCGTCCATATGTGCTCGGCCACCTATCCAGAAGTGTTCGGAGACTTCTGGATAATGTCGCTTCAAGCATCGAAACTCACGATGCGAGGCGACATTCCCCACCTTCCCAGAGTACTACCCTGTACCCTTTTCTATCATCGGATGGATCGATAGCAGGGGTATTTTTTCCCAACCACAAGTACTCACACTGCTTCCAGCGGGAATCGAACACGGGTTGTCCGAACGTCGGTAGCCTAGTCGGGTGGTTTTTCCACGTAGGCTACCGAGGCCCGCAAATGGTAGTGATATTGTTACATATTCAAACTCAACACAAAAATAACAAGCACAATAAATTGGTGACTCTGACTGATGCACTGTCAGTATTATCAGCTCTAAAAAGCTTCAAGAACAATGAACTCGATGACTTGAGAACAACCCTGGACGAGTACAAAACATGTTCTACAGGATTGCCCCCAGTACACAGACCTGGGAAGAGCAATGTGGTCCATGCCCACCTCCCTGGAAGAGAAACTATATGGGGCAATCGAATCACTTAAACAGACAGCTGACTTCATAAGAGAGTCTGGAATCTTACTCTGATTGAGTCTTGATCGCAGAGAGAAACCATTTAATCTGTTGTTTCCTAGTATTAACCGGCACGGATCCTACTCCAATAATTTTCCTTATATCCTCATTTCTGATTCTGTCTCTTCTTTTAAGATTCCGTATTACTCTTAACATTTATTTTCCATTGCGAAGAAGATTTTTTTTCTGTAGCTGTAAATGCCCAGATTAGAGTGCATAACAGTGTTGAGAAGAATTGATTACTCTTTGACGAAGGTGATATTGAGTTATGCTATGACTGTAAAATGATATTAAGCAACTAAATCTATAGAGAGGCGAAACAAACTACGACATTTCGGCTAAGGCCTTCATCAGGTGCAAGACAACAAATATGTACACTTTATTTAAAAAAAAACGATAGGGAAAGGAACACCCTAAAACAAATATAAAGACAAAAGTCAAACACTGATATCACAATTGATAATGGTGGAATAGAAGATTTATGATATATTTATTTTCTTCATTCATTTCTTGCATTTTTATTGTCATGGTAAATATACTGAATCATTTCCTATATCGACACTCATTAATGAATTTAGAATTATTACAATAACAAATGAATTAATTAAATATTGATTATAATTAATAACAATTTATTTATTTATTTGATAAAAAGAGAAGACAGAGGTGTATCCTATTACCAAGCTTGTGCAGTCTATGCACTTAGTTAATCTTTACAACTATAACAGAGATGCCAAGGCCTACACATTAATGGAAAGATAATCAATAACCTAAGATTTGCTGATCATACTGTATTACTAGCAGAAAATCCTAAAGATCTACAACAATTACTTAATAAGAATAATCATGACAGGCAAAAAATATGGATGAGATATGAATAAAGACATTGACCACGAGTAGCATGACAATGGAGGTGTTGGCAGTGACCAAGGTATTCAAATGGTTAGAGTCACAAGACTACACCCAGCATGTATACTGAGTCATTCGATAAGCATGATAAAAAAGTGGAGGCGGACACTGTATGCATGCAATGGGTAGAGTCATTGCAGAAGTCCAAAATACGTATCGTCACCTTTGTCTAAGTACCTGGACATGCGGGAGCAAGTGGAAATGAAAGAGCGGACAGGTTGGCTAGTTGCGCTGTCGTTTAGGAATGGGAAACCAATGGATCGGGCGGACATCATCAATGCCCTCCGAGATGCGAGACTTCGACAAATACAGATCCACGTCACTTATTCGGATGATGGATATGGGATTAAGATGGGCACAGCCAGAAATGAGAAACCTAGTGGCCGTGTAAGAAGACTTATCAACCAACACAGAACTGGAGGCGTCAGTCGCTTGACACTGCAGGATTTGCTGAGGAGGGGATCTGAGCACCTATGGACATGTTCGGAGTGCAATAATGATGACCCGCAAATAACTCAATAAAGACTAAAACTATGATCATAAACAAAGATAATACTCAAAACCTACAAGTGGATATGGGAGTTGAAGGAATAGACCTGGAGACAGTTTAGAACTACAACTACTTTGAACATACTAAACCAGTTATGGAAAATGTTAAACTGAAAAAAAGTCATTTTAATTCCATGGAAGATATGCTACATCAGAATAAATAACACCAGGGCTAAAACTAAGAATAGCAAAATGTTATATCTTCTCAACATTCCTGTATGGTGCAAAAACATGGACATTAGATACAAATACAGAACAGAAAATTGAAGCTTTTGAAGTGTGGAATTATAGAAGAATAGAAAGAATTGACTGGAAAGAAAATAAATCAAAATATGAACTCTTAAAACAACTAAAAATGACAAAAGAACTAATAAACACAATTCAAATAAAACAAATGAGATTTTTGGGGCATGTTAAAAGACACAGCAGCCTACTAAAAGTAATCTTGGAATGGAAAATACAAAATAAAAGAGGCAGTGGCAGACCAAGACTAACATGGGCGAGTAACATCAAAAGATTGACAAATCAGCTTACGCCAATCTGCAGCATCAAAGCAAGAGAGGGAGAGAGAGAGGGGGGAGAGAGAGAGAGAGAGAGAGAGAGAGAGAGAGAGAGAGAGAGCGGAATGGCGCTGCATTATAGTCAACTTTCAATGCGGAGACGGCACCCAATGAATGAAGGAATTTAATTAATTACAGTGACACATTTGTTCAACACTGATTTGAATTAATATTGATGATAATTATCATTATGTTAAATAAAATAACGTTAGCACCTTTGAAATATAGTGAGGAGTTAATAATTTTACAGGTGACATTGACATTGCACGTAATCATGGCTCATATCCTCAATGGCGCATTTTATCATCGTCATCATTATCATGTACCATTCTGGTTGGCGTTGGCGATCATGCACTTCCACAATCTTCTATTCACGGTGCGCCGTATCAATTCTGTTGACTGTTTTCCATGCCATGACACCAAGCTATATAGTATCTTATCTCTTTGTCCCCCGTGATATCTCTTTCCCTGTAATTTTCCATCCGTAGTCAAGTATTCCAACTTTCCTGTTCTAATGATGTACCCGAAAAATGTTGTTTCTTTCGGATATTTTTAGGAGCACCCTAGTTATGTTGGCCTCTTGGAGAATGTCCTCATTGGTCTTTCTAGCTGTCCAAGGAACTTTCAACATTCTTCTGAGAAATCTCATCTCTGTAACCTCTAATCATTTTTTAAATGTGTTTGTCTACTGTACATGATTCGCCTCCAGAGCTCAGAATTGGCTCTATATAACACCGTTGAACTCTCTTTCTCACTTCTATTGACATAGACTTGTTGCATAAGACATTTTTCCTTTTCTAAAATGCTATTTTGGCTGGATCTATTCTGCTTGTTATTTCTGTGGCGCACCTTCCATCTGATGTTATTATTGTGATCAAGTATTTGACGCGTTGCACTTGTTTTTATAAACGAATTATTAACTAGCACATTTTTTTTGGTAATCAACCCGCACATTTTATGTTTTTCTTCTTCCTTTCAACTTCCTGTGGAGCATAGGTCTTCCCCAAAACTTTCCAAACTGTTCTGTTTCTTGCCATTCTATTAAGATCATCCCATGTCTTCCCCATCATCTTCATCTCTGCTCCCACCTGTCTTCTTCAACAAAATGTTAGCCCTCCTAATTGTCTCTTCCCGTGTGGATTTCAAAACGGGCATGTCGTGTAATTACTCTTAGTCGGCTCCCGCAGTGTGTGTCCTATCCAGCGCCATCGTTTTCCTTGTATCTCTGGATAGTGTCGCTTCAAGCATCGAAACTCACGATGCGAGGCGGTATTAAGCCCTTACTCTTGACTGGCACGTTCCCAGTTGTAATTTACAGATTTTGTCCTACCATTTCCATCCTTTCATTCTGCGTAAGCACCCATTAATGAAGGTATTCGTGATTGTACATTTTTGTTATTCTGCAAGTTTTACAGCAACATAATAGGATTGACTTAACATTGAATTTTAATATTTTTATTTTTGTTTTTAACCTAATTTCTTTGGATTTCCATATGTGTCCTAGTGCAAAGAAGGTTCCTCTTGCCTTTTATTTCTTATTTTGGTATCATTCTCTGTTCCTCCTTGTTTGTCTTTTTTTATCTCTCAGATATATAAAACTTAAAGACTAATATAGGTATTTCTCTTTTTATTTTATTTTAGCACCTGCGTAATTTGAATGGCACAGTGGCAGAATGGTTAGTGCGTTTACCACGACCACGATGATCGTGTTCAATTCTCCCAAATATGGAAAATTCTATTTTTTGCTTGCCTAGCTTCGGAATTCACCCATCATCTGAAAATGGGTATAAGAGATTTTCTCTGGAAAGTAGGGCGATCTGATGTGAAACCGACGACATCATCATAAAAAAAAGTTCCTCTACTCATGAACACAAAATGTTACATAAAAATTATTGACTTAACTATGTATTTTTATGCAAATTAAAATGAAGAATAATTAGTTAATTATAATAATCTCACGCGCTGGAGACACATAAACGGGCACAGTGCTGCTCTGCAGCTCTTTCATAAAATCACGCGAAATTGATTTTTAAAACTAGGAAGTGGTGGGAATTATTCTGAAAGCGTGCATTAAGGAAACAGCATTTTCTTGTACAACTGTTGCTTTTCACGATAATATGTCTCGTATATACAAGAGAGCCCTCTGGGTGAAATGAAAGCTGTGGATTGTATAATATCAACCTTGGTTACCGGCTGGGGATTAGAATGTAGAAATAATTGGAAAAATGAATGTTTACAGCGTTACATTTCAAGAAGACATCGAAGAATAATGCCCGACGTTCGGATAAGATGTATATATATATCTCTTCCTCCTGCTACCCCTACTTCTCCTCCTCCTGCTATCCCTACTTCTCCTCCTCCTGTTACCCCTACTTTTCCTCCTCCTGCTAACCCTACTTCTCCTCCTCCTGCTACCGCTACTTCTCCTCCTCCTGCTACCCATACCTCTCCTCCTCCTGCTACCCTTACTTCTCCTCCTCCTGCTACCCGTACTTCTCCTCCTCCTACTACCAGTACTTCTCCTCCTCCTGCTACCCGTACTTCTCCTCCTCCTGCTTCCCGTACTTCTCCTCCTCCTTCTACATCTACTTCTCCTCCTCCTGCTACCTCTACTTCTCCTCCTCCTGCTATCCATACTTCTTCTCCTCCTGCTATACCTGCTTCTCCTCCTCCTGCTACCTCTACTTCTCCTCCTCCTGCTATCCTTACTTCTTCTCCTCCTGCTATACCTACTTTTCCTCCTCCGGCTACCTCTACTTCTTCTCTTCCTGCTATCCCGACTTCTCCTCCTCCAGCTACCCCAACTTCTCCTCCTCTCGCTACCACTACTTCTTCTCCTTCTGCCACCACTACTTCTCCTCCTCCTGTACCCCCAATTCTCCTCCTTCTGCTACCCCTACTTCTCCTCCTCCTTCTACCCCTACTTCTCCTCCTTCTACCCCCACTTCTCCTCCTCCTACTCCCTCTACTTCTCCCCCTCCTGCTATCCCTACTTCTCCTCCTCTTGCTACCACTACTTCTCCTCCTCCTGCTACCCATACTTTTCCTCCTCCTGCTACCCGTACATCTCCTCCTTCTATCTCTACTTCTCCTCCTCCTGCTACCTATACTTCTCCTCCTCCTGCTATCCCTACTTCTTCTCCTCCTGCTATACCTACTTTTCCTCCTCCGGCTACCTCTACTTCGTCTCCTCCTGCTATCCCGACTTTTCCACCTCCTGCTACCCCTACTTCTCCTCCTCCTGCTACCGCCACATCTCCTCCTCCTGCTACCCCCACTTCTCCTCCTCCTGCTACACCAACTTCTACTCCTCTTGCTACCACTACTTCTTCTCCTTCGGCCACCACTACTTCTCCTCCTCCTGCTACCCCCACTTCTCCTCCTCCTGCTACCCCCACTTCTCCTCATCCTGCTACCCATACTTCTCCTCCTCCTTCTACCCCTACTTTTTCCTCCTCCTGCTATCCATACTTCTCCGCCTCCTGCTATCCCCACTTCTCCTCCTCCTCCTCCTGCTATCCCTACTTTTCCTCATCCTGCTATCCCTACTTCTCCTCCTCCTGCTGCTATCCCGATTTCTCCTCCTCCTGCTATCCCTACTTCTCCTCCTCCTGCTACCCCTACTTCTCCTCCTCCTGCTACCCCTACTTCTCCTGCTCCTGCTACCCCTGCTTCTCCTCCTCCTGCTACCCCTACTTCTCATACCCCTGCTACTCCTACTTCTCCTCCTCATGCTACCCCTACTTCTCATACCCCTGCTACTCCTACTTCTCCTCCTCCTGCTACCCCTACTTCTCCTCCTCCTGGTACCCCTACTTCTCCTCCTCCTGCTACCCCTGCTTCTCCTTCTCCTGCTACCCCTACTTCTCCTCCTTCTGCTACCCCTACTTCTCATACCCCTGCTACTCCTACTTATCCTCCTCCTGCTACCCCTACTTCTCATACCCTGCTACTCCTACTTCTCCTCCTTCTGCTATCCCTACTTCTCATCCTTCTGCTATCCCTACTTCTCCTCCTCCTGCTATCCCTACTTCTCATCCTTCTGCTATCCCTACTTCTCCTCCTCCTTCTATCACTGCTTCTCCTTCTCCTGCTTCCCCTGCTTCTCCTGCTCCTGCTACCCCTACTTCTCCTTCTCCTGCTACCCATGCTTCTCCTTCTCCTGCTACCCCTACTTCTCCTCCTTCTGCTACCCCTACATCTCCTCCTCCTGCTAACCCTACTTCTCCTCCTCCTGCTACCCCTACATCTCCTCCTCCTGTTACCCCTACTTCTCCTCCCTCTGCTAATCCTACTTCTACTCCTCCTGCTACCCCTGCTTCTCCTCCTCCTGCTACCCATATTTCTTCTCCTCCTGCTACCCCTGCTTCTCCTCCTCCTGCTACCCATATTTCTCCTACTCCTGCTACCCCTGCTTTTCCTCCTCCTGCTACCCCTACTTCTCCTACTTCTGCTACCCCTACCTCTCCTCCTTCTGCTACCCCTACTTTTCCTTCTCCGGCTACCTCTACTTCTTCTCTTCCTGCTATCCCGACTTCTCCTCCTCCAGCTACCCAACTTCTCCTCCTCTCGCTACCACTACTTCTTCTCCTTCTGCCACCACTACTTCTCCTCCTCCTGTACCCCAATTCTCCTCCTTCTGCTACCCCTACTTCTCCTCCTCCTTCTACCCCTACTTCTCCTCCTTCGACCCCCACTTCTCCTCCTCCTACTCCCTCTACTTCTCCCCCTCCTGCTATCCCTACTTCTCCTCCTCTTGCTACCACTACTTCTCCTCCTCCTGCTACCCATACTTTTCCTCCTCCTGCTACCCGTACATCTCCTCCTTCTATCTCTACTTCTCCTCCTCCTGCTACCTATACTTCTCCTCCTCCTGCTATCCCTACTTCTTCTCCTCCTGCTATACCTACTTTTCCTCCTCCGGCTACCTCTACTTCGTCTCCTCCTGCTATCCCGACTTTTCCACCTCCTGCTACCCCTACTTCTCCTCCTCCTGCTACCGCCACATCTCCTCCTCCTGCTACCCCCACTTCTCCTCCTCCTGCTACACCAACTTCTACTCCTCTTGCTACCACTACTTATTCTCCTTCGGCCACCACTACTTGTCCTCCTCCTGCTACCCCCACTTCTCCTCCTCCTGCTACCCCCACTTCTCCTCATCCTGCTACCCATACTTCTCCTCCTCCTTCTACCCCTACTTTTTCCTCCTCCTGCTATCCATACTTCTCCGCCTCCTGCTATCCCCACTTCTCCTCCTCCTCCTCCTGCTATCCCTACTTTTCCTCATCCTGCTATCCCTACTTCTCCTCCTCCTGCTGCTATCCCGATTTCTCCTCCTCCTGCTATCCCTACTTCTCCTCCTCCTGCTACCCCTACTTCTCCTCCTCCTGCTACCCCTACTTCTCCTGCTCCTGCTACCCCTGCTTCTCCTCCTCCTGCTACCCCTACTTCTCATACCCCTGCTACTCCTACTTCTCCTCCTCATGCTACCCCTACTTCTCATACCCCTGCTACTCCTACTTCTCCTCCTCCTGCTACCCCTACTTCTCCTCCTCCTGGTACCCCTACTTCTCCTCCTCCTGCTACCCCTGCTTCTCCTTCTCCTGCTACCCTACTTCTCCTCCTTCTGCTACCCCTACTTCTCATACCCCTGCTACTCCTACTTATCCTCCTCCTGCTACCCCTACTTCTCATACCCCTGCTACTCCTACTTCTCCTCCTCCTGCTATCCCTACTTCTCATCCTTCTGCTATCCCTACTTCTCCTCCTCCTGCTATCCCTACTTCTCATCCTTCTGCTATCCCTACTTCTCCTCCTCCTTCTATCACTGCTTCTCCTTCTCCTGCTTCCCCTGCTTCTCCTGCTCCTGCTACCCCTACTTCTCCTTCTCCTGCTACCCCTGCTTCTCCTTCTCCTGCTACCCCTACTTCTCCTCCTTCTGCTACCCCTACATCTCCTCCTCCTGCTAACCCTACTTCTCCTCCTCCTGCTACCCCTACATCTCCTCCTCCTGTTACCCCTACTTCTCCTCCCTCTGCTAATCCTACTTCTACTCCTCCTGCTACCCCTGCTTCTCCTCCTCCTGCTACCCATATTTCTTCTCCTCCTGCTACCCCTGCTTCTCCTCCTCCTGCTACCCATATTTCTCCTACTCCTGCTACCCCTGCTTTTCCTCCTCCTGCTACCCCTACTTCTCCTACTCCTGCTACCCCTACTTCTCCTACTTCTGCTACCCCTACCTCTCCTCCTTCTGCTACCCCTACTTCTCCTCCTCCTGCTACCCTACTTCTCCTCCTCCTGAAACCCCTACTTCTCCTACTCCTGCTACCCCTACTTCTCCTACTCCTGCTACCCCTACTTCTCCTACTCCTTCTATCCTTGCTTCTCCTCCTCCTGCTACCCCTGCTTCTTCTACTCCTGCTACCCCTACTTCTCTTCCTCCTGCTATCCCTACTTCTCCTCCTACTGCTACCCCTACTTTTCCTCCTCCTGCTACCCCTACTTCTCTTCCTCCTGCAACCCCTACTTCTCCTCCTCCTGCAACCCCTACTTCTCCTCCTCCTGCAACCCCTACTTCTCCTACTCCTGCTACCCCTACTTCTCCTACTCCTGCTACCCCTACTTCTCCTACTCCTTCTATCCTTGCTTCTCCTCCTCCTGCTACCCCTGCTTCTTCTACTCCTGCTACCCCTACTTCTCTTCCTCCTGCTATCCCTACTTCTCCTCCTACTGCTACTCCTACTTCTCCTCCTCCTGCTGCACCTACTTTTCTTTTTCTAACTTCTTCTTCTACCCATTTCTTCTCTCTAATTTCTTCTTCCTCTTCTCTTTCTTCATCGTGTTCGTTTTCTTTCTACTTCTCCTCCCCTTTCTCTTTCTCTTTTTATATTCTTAAATTCTTCTTCGTTTTCTTGATCTCTTTCTACTCGTCCTTCTTTTCTACCCTTCATCCTAAACCCTTCAGCAAAACTGCGGTATTTGATATTCGGCCCGATAAATGAGTTCAGTTTGACTGACACTGACAGTCGCACTATTGGGCATTGATGACTATCTGCCCAGAGACAGGGCATCTCAAGTCTTATAACGTACATGATGTAGATAAAGGTATGTCATTATTAAAGCAATAGATGATCCATTTTGTGTAGCAAGTACAGTGGTGCCACGTGCCTCGAATTTAACAAGTTCTAGGTGTTTCGAACTCTAAGTTTGTCAAAGTCCAAATCAATTTTTCTCACTAGAAATGATGGAATGTAAACTAATCCGCTACAAGAATCAAAACAGTATCAATTTTTAAAAATAAATGTCAACAGCAATTACCCATAGTTTAAAAGAAAGATAGCACAATTAAAGGACATAAACAATAAACCAAAAATAAAAAATAGATAAATGAAATACGTAAATACTATAATAGTAAAATGAACATTGCGTTTACTGTCACTTAGTGAGGATAGTCATGTTCCGTGTAGCTGGGGGACGAGAAGAGAAACTCACAGTTTGGAAGGCGAGCACCCTTCCCGCACTCTCCATAAAACTCCCCAAAACTGTACTTCACATGTCTCTCTCTCTATCTCTCTATCTCTCTCTCTCTCTCTTCTACTTCCTAGTACTACTTAAGAGTGTTGGTTCATTTCCCGTTTGTTATACGTTTCCCCTACACGTTTACCGCTACCTTGCTTCACAATAAGTTTCTTCTTCACGTCATTTGTCGATACCACAAGCATCCACTTAGCCCTCGTTGTTTCCAGACTTTTCTTGGATGCTGTAGTTAATAGATAACGCTTACACATAATCAAACACATCACAAATAGACCGGAAGGAAGTACTGAAGCGCATGAGCGTAACGCTAGAGTTGACTTTGGCGCGCAACAAAATAATTGAATAAATTTACAGGTGACATTTTGTCACCTCGTTTACGCACGTGCTAGTCTAACGTAGAAACATCGTTTAAACTTCGGATCAAAATAATCTCGAATTTAGCGTTTGAGTCTTGAAACGTTCGCGTTAAAGGTCGTTCGAAATAAATAATTTTCGCGTGCTAATCAGGTTTTCCCTGTCAGACGTAAGTACTGGGGTCCCTTGCTGCACAGACAGATAACACCGTCTTTGGAGGTACTCATTTTTCTTTCCGTCGATGAGTAATTGACGTTTCAAGCCGGGCCTCGCTGCTGAGACCAGGGGTAGTTGCCGCAGAGAGAAATCAGAAATAAAAATCCCTGGTGCAGTCGAGATTTGAACTCATAACCTCTCTGTCTCGAGAGCGGCGTCTTGCCTCTAGACCAATCAGTCACTCACGAAAAAAACGAATGAATATTATAAAAAAAGGCAATAAAATAACACTTCGAAAATAAACCCAAAAATTGTAACAACAAAGCATAATTGATTTGACTACTTAGTCTATGGAGCTTTTGCCGTCTTTCTTGCTAGACACGATCTGTTCAACCTCAGACTATGTTTTCTTGGTTATATTAGACTGCAATTTCCACTAAAAATTGTAAGGACAACTTGTAGATGAGTATATATTAAAAACAGAATCCATATTACCAAAGATTATGATCCTGTAAATCCCACTTGGGGTTGGACAATCTTTGACAAAATTAGACTTCACAGTCACCGCCACACATGTAAGAAAGATGCATTCACCTTGTACTGTAGCTCTTGATGCTGGCCATTAAAGACTAGGATTATGAGTTTGATGTATTTCTGTACTGACCAGAAGGATCTGTGAATAATGAAGATGTTCTGCTTCGTCACTATTGCTTTTTTTCCCACCTAAAAGCCGACATACAACATTAGAGTGAACACCAGCCAGCAAAAACCTATAATATACCGCAGTGAAAGGATTTTGGCCAGTAACAGATAGAATTCTGCTGGTAAAAATGAGAGGATAGATAATATACCACAGTGAAAGGATTTTGGCCAGTTACAGATAGAATTCTGCTGGTAAAATTGAGAGGTGGACCGATAGATAATATACGGCAGTGAAAGGATTTTGGCCAGTAACAGATAGAATTCTGCTGGTAAAATTGAGAGGTGGACCGATAGATAATATACGGCAGTGAAAGGATTTTGGCCAGTAACAGATAGAATTCTGCTGGTAAAATTGAGAGGTGGACCGATAGATAATATACGGCAGTGAAAGGATTTTGGCCAGTAACAGATAGAATTCTGCTGGTAAAATTGAGAGGTGGACCGATATATAATATACAGCAGTGAAAGGATTTTGGCCAGTAGCAGATAGAATTCTGATAGTAAAATTGAGAGGTGGACCGATAGATAATATATCGCAGTGAAAGGATTTTGTCCAATCATCATCATCGAGTGCCGTCTCCGCAACGAAGGTTGGCTACCATGGAGCGCCATTTTGCTCTATCTCTTGCTTTGATGGTGCAGGTTGTCATAGGCTGATTTGTCCATCTTTTGATGTTACTCGTCCATGTTAGTCTTGGTCTGCCTCTGCCTCTTTTACCTTGTATTTTCCCCTCCAAGATTACTTTTAGTATGCTGTTTGTGCCTTTTAACATGGCCCAAAAATCGCATTTGTCTTGTTTGAATTGTGATTAGTAGTTCTCTTTTCATTTTTAGTTGTTTTAAGACTTCATCGTTTGTTTTCATTTCTTTCCATCCAATTCTGCCTATTCTTCTATATATCCACATTTCAAAGGCTTCAATTCTCTGTTCTGTTTTCTTGTCTAATGTCCATGTTTCTGTACCATATAGGAACATTGAGAAGATTAACATTTTGCTATTCTTAGTTTTAGCCCTGGTGTTATTTGTTTTGATGTTAGTATGTTCTTCATGACATTAAAATTACTTTTTGCCATTCCTATTCTTTTGTTTATTTCAGTTGTACATTTTCCATCACTGGTTATAGTATGTCAAATGTAGTTGCAGTTCTGAACTGTCTCCAAGTCTATTCCTTCAATTTTGATATCCACTTGTGGGTTTTGAGTATTTTCTTTGTTTATGATTATAGTTTTAGTCTTTTTGATATTCATATCTAGTCCATATTTTTTGCTTGTCATGTTTATTTCATTAAGTAATTGTTGTAGATATTTAGGATTTTCTGCTAGTAGTTACAGTAACGTCAGCACATCTTAAGTTATTGATTATCTTTCCATTAATTTGTAGGCCTGGTATCTCTATGATGTTTTAAAGATTTGTTCAGTGTATAGATTGAACAAGCTTGGTGATAGGATGCATCTCTGTCTTACTCCTCTTTTTATATCAATGGGTGTAGAGAACTCTTTGTTATATTTTATTATTGCTGTTTGCTCCCAGTATAGATTACATATTAGTCGTATGCCCATGTCATCTAGATGTATCTCTTGTAGGCATTCTATAAGTTGTGGTGTACTCTATCAAAAGCTTTGGTGTAGTCTATGAAGCAGGCATATATTGGTTTGTTTACTTCTGTGTATTTTTCGATTAATGGAAAGGTAAAGGTAAAGTACGAGACTTGAACAGGCGTCTTAGCACGCGAGTTTACACCCATATGTGCTCGGCCGCCTATCCAGAAATGTTCGGAGATTTCTGTATGGTGTCGCCTCAAGCATCGAAACTCAGATGCGTGGCAACATTCCTCACCTTCCTAGGATAATACCCTGGTACCAATTTCTGCCAACGGCTGGGTTGACCGTGGGGATAATTTTTTTTTTCACACCACGAGTACAACTCACACTGCTCCCAGCGGGAATCGAACACGGGTTGTCCGAACGTCGGTAGTTCAGTCGAGTGGTTTTCCCAACTCGGCTACCGAGACCCCCTATATGGCTTCTTTTGTCCCGCTGTTTTTCCTAAATCGAAATTGCTGCTCATCTAATTCAGTATTGATTTTATTCTGAATCCTTCCTTTGTCCAGTAACAGATAGAGTTCTGCTAGTAAAATTGAGAGGTAGACCGATAGATAACATATTTTAAGTCTATGCACCAAAAAGTTTATAGCGGAAAAGAAGATATTGATACTTTTTACAACGAGCTAGAGATGACCATCATCATCATCATGTGCCATACCGGTTGGCGTAGGCGATCATGTCCTTCCACAATCTTCTATCTACAGTGTATCGAATCAGTTCTCTTGTTGACTGCTTTCCATGCCATGACACCAAGCCATCTAGTATTTTCTCACTTTGTCTTCCGCGATATCTCTTTCCTTTTATTTTGCCAGTTGTAACCAAGTATTCCAACATTTCTCTTCTCATGATGTGCCCGAAAAATGTTGATTGTTTCTTTTTGATGTTTTTTAGGAGCTGCCTTTTTGTGTTGGCCTCTTGAGAACTTCCTCATTGGTCTTTTTAGCTGTCCAGGGAACTTTCAACATTCGTCTGAGAAGTCCCATCTCTGTGGCCTCTAATCGTCTTTTCATTTGTTTGTCTACTGTCCATGATTCGCTTCCATAGGTCAGAATTGGTTCTATATAGCACCGATGAACTCTCTTTCTCATTTCTATTGAATAGATTTGTTGCATAAGATATTTTTCATTTTCTGAAATACTAATTTGGCCTGAGCTATTCTGCTTTGTATTTCTGTGGTGTATCTTCCATCCGATGTTATTATTGTGTCCAAGTATTTCAGATGTTGCACTTGCTTCAAATTTGTCCTGTTTATTTTTATACTGCATGGTGGTGGTGATTGTTTCTTCGATGTGACCATTACTTCTGTTTTTTTTTACTATTCAGACTGAGGCCTTTCTTGTTGCTTTCTTTTACTATTACGTCTATTATTTCTTGTAGTTCATTATCTGTCTCTGCTATCAAGACTGTGTCATCCGCATATAGCAAATTATTTATGTTGTGACCGTTGACTTTAATTCCATTTTTGTCTACTCATGACCATGGAGAGATGACCATGGAACAGTGTAAATCCCAAGAAATAACTATTATATTAGGGGATTTCAATGCAAAGGTAATAACAGTTAAGTTGTAAATGGGACTGGATGACATGGACTTGGAGAGATCAATGATAGAGGGGATAGATTGATAGATTGATAGATTGGGCAAAGATGCATGCAATAACAATACAATAGGTAACACCTGGTTCAAGCAACGCCCTAAACGACTATGGACATGGCAAACCCCAAGCAACAAAGTGCACAATAAAATGTGTTATTTGTTACATATAGTACAAAGAAGATTCAGGAATGGGCTAACATCTGTTTAAACAAGGCCAGGAGCAGATTGCAATAGTGACCATGTACCAGTATTTGGAAAGATGAAAATAAAACTGCGGAAGACAAATAAATCCCCAAGTAATATGACATCAGAACTAGATATGCTTAGAGTAGATAGACAGATGAGTGATAAGTACAGTACGAGAGTACAAAATAGATACAATGCTACTGAGTAAATACAGAACATCGAGGAACAGTGGGAAAAGCACTCATAAGTGGTACACTGTGGGGGTTCTCAAAAGTTAAATATTGGAAATAGACATAGATCGTAGTAAGGGTGAAGTCTTCGGATTGCAACACTTTCAATACAAAACAGTCACACTTTGACGAAAATCATCATCAAGTACCGGGCCTACTGGCGTCGGTGATCATGTCTTTCCACAACTTTCGATCTCGACTGTTATTTATCAATTGAGTTGTTGACCTTCTGCTATGCTATTCTTTGTTATCTATCTGGTATCTTTTCTCTCTGCTTCCCTTTTTCTCTTCGTCCCTCAATTTTCCCTTTGTTACAATATATTGTAGCTGTTTTCTTCTCATTTCATTGCCAAAAAATGATGATTGCTTCTTCCTAATATTGCATGTACTACTAGCATCCTAACAATCTACAACAATTACTTGATGAGATAAACATGACAAAGCAAAATATATGGACTAGATATAAATATCAAAAAGACTAAAACTATGGTCATAAACAAAGAAAATACTCAAAACCCACAAGTGGATATCAAGATTGAAGGAATAGACCTGGAGACAGTTCAGAACTAAAACTACCTTGGTCATACTATAACCAGTGATGGAAAATGTACAACTGAAATAAACAAAAGAATCATCATCATCATCATCATCAAGTACCAGGCCTGCTGGCGTAGGTGATCATGTCTCTCCAAAACATTTGATCTCGCCAGTTATTTACCATTTCTGTTGTTGACCTTTTGCCAAGCCACTCTCTTAGGCTGTCTTGCATTTTTTCTCTTTGCTTCCCTCTATCTCTTCGTCTCTCAATTTTTCCATTTGTTACAATATATTAAAGTTGCTCTCTTC